>JAABKJ010075445.1:143703189-144172080 GCA_011634705.1 Andricus grossulariae
CTTATATCCCGGGTCATTGATCGCCAAGTTCACCATGGCACTCAACGGTGGCAATAGAAATGTTGGGCTATTATGGTCTGCTCTTGGTGTCAGCTTATCGCCCACAATGGCATTGTATTTTGCATGCTGCCAACTGCCTATTCACACCATGCCGAAGATACTGCAGTTTGTTTTACCCAGAGTTGAAAGCTATTTGAACAAACTGGTTTTAAGCAAAAATCGAATCTGAGCTATTACTGCCTGGAACTGCATAAACATGATACTCACGCCAGAAAATATCAGGCAGATTGCCGAACGCTCTTCGCTGGAGACTACTGCCTGCTCTTGTATTCGGGGCTTGTCGCAGGGGTGGGAAACCCTACCCAAAACACTCGAGGCGAGCAGCCTGTTGCGCTTCATAGGCGAAATCTCGACCGATAGGGCACAAGAACTCAGCCTTGAGGAATACCACCCGAACGGTACCCATTTCTGGTCTGAAGACGCGCCTATCTGCTTTGATTTCTTTCCTTATAATATTTCAAGCGTCTGGGGCTGTAAGTGTTGGATTGATTTCAACATTGCGAACCACTCGAGACAGGCTCTCAGACATGACAGACATATTGATGATGGATAGTTTGCCACATTGCAAACGCCCCGAGACAGGCTCTCAGGCATGAAAAGCTGACTCACTGACTGTGCGATTGTTCTCAACATTGCAAACGTCTCGAGACAGGCTCTGAGGCATGACAGACATATTGATGATGGATTGTTTGCAACATTGCAAACGCCTCGAGACAGGCTCTCAGGCATGACAAGCTGACTCAGTGACTTTGTGATTGTTCTCAACATTGCAAACGTCTTGTGACAGGCTCCCAGGCATGACAGACATGTTGGTGATGGATTGCTTGCAACATTGCGAACGCCTTGAGACAGGCTCTCAGGCATGACAAGCTGACTCAGTGACTGTGTGATTGTTCCCAACATTGCAAACGTCTCGAGACAGGCTCTGAGGTATGACAGAAATATTGATGATGGACTGTTTTCAACATTGCGAAAACCTCGAGACCGGATCTCAGGCATGACAAGCTGAGTCACTGACTGTGTGATTGTTCGAAACATTGCAATCGACTCGAGACAGGCTCTCAGGCATGGCTGACATATTGATGATGGATTTTTTGCAACATTGCAAACGCCCCGAGACAGGCTCTCAGTCATGACAAGCTGACTCCCTGACTGTGTGATTGTTCTCAACATTGCAAACGACTCGAGACAGGCTTTTGGGTATGACAGACATATTGATTATGGATTCTTTTCAACATTGCAAACGCCTCGAAGCAGGATCTCAGGCATGACAAGCTGACTCACTGACTGTGTAATTGTTCCCAACATTGGCAACGACTCGAGACAGGCTCTCAGGCATGACAGACATATTGATGATGGATTTTTTGCAACATTGCAAAAGCCTCGAGACAGGCTCTTAGGCATGACAAGCTGACTCAGTGACTGTGTGATTATTCTCAACATTGCAAACGTCTCGAGACAGGCTCTCAGGCATGACAGACATATTGGCGATGGATTGTTTTCAACATTGCAAACGACTCGAGACAGGCTCTCAGACATGACAGACATATTAATGATGGATTGTTTACAACATTGCAAACGCCTCGAGACAGGCTCTCAGGCATGACAAGCTGACTCAGTGACAGTGTGATTGTTCTCAAAATTGCAAAAGTCTCGAGACAGGCTCTCAGGCATGACAGACATATTGATGATGGATTGTTTTCAACATTGAAAACGCCTCGAGACAGGCTCTTCAGGCATGACAAGCTGACCCAGTGACTGTGTGATTGTTCACAACATTGCAAACGTCTCGAGACAGGCACTCAGGCATGATAGACATATTGATGATGGATTGTTTTCAACATTGCAAACGCCTAGAGGCAGGCTCTCAGGCATGACAAGCTGACTGACTGACTGTGTGATTGTTTTCAACATTGCAAACGACTCGAGACAGGGTCTTAGGCATGACAGAAATATTGATGATGGATTTTTTGCAACATTGCAAACGCATCGAGACAGGATCTCAGGCATGACAAGCTGACTCACTGACTGCGTAATTGTTCCCAACATTGGCAACGACTCGAGACAGGCTCTCAGGCATGACAGACAGATTGATGATGGATTGTTTGCAACATTGCAAAAGCCTCGAGACAGGCTCTCAGGCATGACAAGCTGACTCAGTGACTGTGTGATTGTTCTCAACATTGCAAACGTCTCGAGACAGGCTCATAGGCATGACAGACGTATTGGTGATGGATTGCTTGCAACATTGCGAACGCTTCGAGACAGGCTCTCAGGCATGACAAGCTGACTCAGTGACTGCGTGATTGTTCTCAACATTGCAAACTTCTCGAGACTATTAACACGAGATGCTAGCCGCATAGCACAATTAGTTAGTTGTTAAGATCTGTAAATATTGTTAATAGTCCTAAGTTATTTGTAAGCGACACTAATCAGGTTTTATCACTTTTTCCTGAGCTAATTAACTGAATTAATAATGATCCATATCAGCACTTCCATTATTAATGTGTACCATGTGATATTATTAATAAATTTAGGTTAAATATCGCCAACAAAGATAGAAATCCTAATGCTAATTATTAAAAATTTGTGTATGCTTCGCTGTAACCAAATCTATGATCAATAAATAATATTTTTGAAAGCAAAAAAAAAGTTTGTTAGCATTCCGAATTCTAGTTTTCGTTTGAGTACGTTGCAAGTTCTTCGATTTTTGAAAAATGACTGATCGTGGTAAAGGAGGAAAAGGTTTGGGAAAGGGAGAAGCAAAACGGCATCGTAAAGTTTTGCGTGACAACATCCAGGCAATCACGAAGCCCGCCATCCGTCGTCTTGCTCGTCGTGGTGGAGTTAAGCGTATCTCTGGCTTGATATATGAAGAAACCCGAGGTGTCTTGAAGGTGTTCCTTGAAAATGTCATTCGTGATGCTGTGACCTACACTGAGCATGCCAAGAGGAAGACAGTCACCGCTATGGACGTTGTCTATGCCTTGAAACGACAAGGACGTACTCTATATGGTTTCGGGGGTTAAATTCAGAAGTGTATTTGTTTTTATTGCAAACATCGGCCCTTTTAAGGGCCACCAAATATTTTCAACATGGGAATAATTTCTTTTATTACATCATGAACCATTCTATTTACCTTTTCCACTTAAAACTACAAATTGACGCCGCTAATCCCTTCGGCCCGCAGTTCTTTAACATTGTTTTGAAGAACTTTTGATTTCTGAGAACTATTTACGTGATATGCATCTTCGTTTATATCACTAAACTTAGTTGTGTGAGACCATTAGAGAAGTTACGGAGGGTAATACGTAATTAATATGTTCTGAAAACGCCCTTATTGATGTATTTTCCTCCAATCACATGAAGAAGGATATTAACATAAATTGACTGTAAATTAAAGGAAAATTTGCATTTTGCTTGTTATAAATGTTTCAGCCAACAAATAGAACAGTTAGGTGCAAAAGAATGTTTATATTAGAAAAATAAGGGCGGAAAAACACTTGTCAAGTTGGCATCACCTTTCTCTTATTGGTGTATTTTCCTCCAATCATATGTTACTATTTAGTTTTTCAGGAATCATATTACATATAGTGTGAAGTATTATATATAATCATTTGTTTTATACATTTTTCATATATAACAAATGAATATTATCTATAATATATCACACTATATATAATATTTCCGCCTGGGGGTTTTCAGGAATCACAGCGTAAGTGCATTAATATTACTCACTTTTATCGAGAAAGTGATACTTGATGAAAAAATATGTGGTCAAATTTTAATACTATGCTCTGCACTGTCTCCCTTCTCTTTCTAATTGCACCTACTACTGCATGCTCCATGGTTCGCAGTGTATCTTGAAGAAGACTGTACTGACAGGATTCGACTCGGACGAAACAATAGGGCCCCCAACGATCAGGTAAGGGGCTGGGGGCGAACTATGGAGTTCCTTTAAGCCGGAAAATCTGAAAAAGTTCACAGATATTCTTCGAACATTTCTGAATTCAATGTATTTTTCAAAATGCTGAAATATGCAATAGTTTACTTTATACGGTGATTTATTTACAAAAACTTTATCTTGGGAACGAATGGAGATACGAAGCCGTTGAATGGCTCCAAAGGTGGAGTTTTGTCATGCGATTTCAGTGCAATAATTAAATTGATGATAAAATCATTCTTACTCAGATTTCCAAAATCGCACTGTAGTATAAAATCAATTTTTCAAAAAAACATTGTAGTTGTATAATTATTTAATTCTGCTTTTAAGTTTAAACACTGTTGTAGCTAAATAATTCATGAAATCATGTAATAAATGTTCTGTTATTGTGAATTATTTCTGTAAAAGTAAACAAATTTTTTTTGCCTTTCAAAATCATATGGCAGTAAAAATACGAGATTATCAAACACATTTTTTAGTTGAATAATTATTTTAATGTTCTACAATTTTCCCCCCTCACCGAAGAACATATGATGAAAACATTTACAATGTAATCAATTTTGTTTAGTTTTTAAGTCTTTAATTTTTAAATTAAAACGTACTGGATACCTTGTTCTCATTAGAATTTATGTCTGTGAAAGTAAAATTTTTGGTTTTAAAACAAATTGCATTCGAAATTATCAAAACAATTTTAGTTGGGCATAATTCTTTAAGTATTCCTCAAACTTCAAGTATATTGTGACATACTTTGGTCAACAAAATTCAATATTCACTTTAGCAAAAAACGCAGCCAAAATGACGAAAAATTTGAGATGAAGAATTATTTTTAAATATTTTTTCATATACGTATATTTACTTAAAACCTTTTTCTTTTAATTTCTCTGTGCGAAATATTACATTTCTCATTACTTGGCTGCGTTTTTTGCTAACGTAAATATTGAAATTTTTTACGAAAGTATGTCATACTCGTAATACAATGTTTGAAGAATACTTTAAGATTTATGCCCAACTACAATGTTTTTGATGATTTCTAATACAGTTTGATTTAAAACAAAAAAATTTTTTTCACATGCATAACTTTTAATTATAACAAGAAATTCAGTGTATTTTAATTGGAAAATTAGTCATAAAAACAAAAAAATGTTAATAATAGGTGTGTCACGAAAATCTCGAAAACATTGTTGTCGCTTTTCCTCAATGCCGATTGGGTAATTTGAAAAACTCGAAGAAAGGAATGTTGCCAAATTCAAACACATAATTAAAAATTGAGTTTTGGTTGAACGGCAATGACAAATAATGTGACTTTTGTGTGCATAATAGAACTGACAACAATTTAAGATTTATTAATGTAAAATTTTATTATCACGTTTTTAGTTAAAATAATTAATTTTCAAACAAGAAAAAGGGCATTTTCAACAAAATAGTCAAATTTTCAACCAAACTGATGAATACTTGATTTAAAAAATGAATTCTTAACAAAAAAAGTAATAGTTGATATTCCCACACAAAAAATTTGTTTTTCAATAAATAAATTTGTTCAATTTTTTACCAAAGTAATTAACTTTTAACTAAAATAATGCATCTTCAATAAAAAAAATGTCAACCAAATAGTTGAATTTTCTGCCCAAAAGAATTTTCTACCAAAAAAGGTAAGTTTTCAACAAAGTAGATGAATTTACAACTAAAAAAGATAAATATTCAACAAAAAATAGAATAGTTTCATTTTAAGTTAGAGAAATAAGTTTTTAACCAAATAAAATAATCTTTCAATTAAATTTTCAACTAAACAGATGAATTTTCAAACAAAAACAGAAATATCTATAAAAAAATTGTTTCGGAAAAAAGTGAAATACTTGAATTTGTAGTTAGAAAAAATTAATTTTCAATGAAAAAACTAATTTTCAAGCCAAAGAAATAAATTTTCAACCAAAAAGATCCATTTTTTACCGAAAAAGATTAATTTCTAACAAAATATGTACATGAATATGCTATTGACGCTGGCGAAAATTTTGAAAAATCAATCAAATAGTTATATTACTGGCAAAAATTAACCGTTTGTGCTAAGTTTTGTTTTAAGAAAATTATTATTTAAATGTAAATAATGGATTTACCGCGGTCCTACTTGGAGCCGATGTCATTTTTTAGATGACAGTTGCTCCCAGTGGGACCCTGCAGTGGTTTTTGACCTTTAGTTTTTAATTATATATTGGATCTATAACTTAATTCGTGTGGTTGTATATATATGTCGAACTTTGTGCCTGAAAAAGTGTTTTTGCGGGGAGTTCTCCTTCATAACTTTAATATGAAGAAAACTGCTGCCGAAAGTCATCGTATTTTGGTGGAAGTTTATGTGGAAGTTTACCTCACCCACCTTCTAGCCCAGACCTTGTCCCTTCGGACTACCATTTGTTCCGGTCGGTGCAGAACGCCCTCACTGGAATACGGTTCTCATCAGAACATGATATCAAAAATTGGCTTGAATCATTCTTGGCCGCGAACCCGGCGCAGTTCTTTTGGGATGGAATTCACAAATTTCCAGGAAAGATGGGAAAAAGTGATAGCTTCATATGTGCAATACTTTGAATAATACTACTGTACATGTTTTTCTTAAATGAAGGTTCAAATTTTGAAGAAAAAAAAACCGCACGAATTAAGTTATAGGCCCAGTATATATAGTTAGGTGCTCGTGGGAACAACAGTGATAACACGAAACATAGTTGTAGTAAGTGCGGTTCAAAACAATCGAACGCTTGAGTTGGGAGAGCCAATCAAGATGGAGTCAATGTGATTGACCAGCAGAATCTCGTTACTTTTAAGTGAACGGGTCGACTCATGGACGACCTGCTGGAGTTCTATGATACCGATATGGCCCCTGAACAAGAAGTTTACAAGGCGATACTTCATGCTCTGTGGTGAGCGAAACACCCAGAGCTCTCGCATTTTTCGCATAGACGTCTGCGAAACCGTGCCGGGGAACTCCGGAAAAGGCGTTATATAAGCGGAGCGCCTACTCAACCGCAGCCAGAACAAGCCGGCAACAGAGAAAGAGAGGTGAAACTAAGACCAACCACGAGCAGGCATCCAATCGAGGAAGAGCGATGCTTCAGAACCTGGAGAAACATCAAAATTCATGTTTCTTTCAAGCCCAAAGATCTGGCTGAACTGGATGACGAGCTTTGTGGAGCGACCTCTGGACTATCAATTGTAGTGTGTATAATTTAGCGAGAGCTTTGGCAGATGCAAACCGTAAAACACAACAGAGGAGGTCGAGGCATTTTGGAGAGAAGTCTACGAAGTCCAGCATCCACTGAAAGAACGCTCAAAGAATATAAATAGCTTCAAGGAGCTGTGCAGTGCCCTCATAACGCCTGAGGAGAAATGCCCACCTATCACTACCGAGGAGGTGAAATCTTATTGAGAGGCATGAAGAACTATTCTGCTACGGGACCAGATGGTATCACGACCAACTTTTGGAAGAAGTTTCCTTCAACCCACCAGCATCTGGCTTGAATTTTCACCCCATATCTTAAGTCGGAAGAGCCCATTCCGAAGTGGTTGCTTGAAGGGCGCACAGTGCTCCTGCCGAAGACGGGCAACTTAGCTGGCCCTAAAAAGTACAGGCCAATAACTTGTCTAAACACACCGTGTAAGATCTTCACAGCTATCCTAAATGATATGATTTTTCAGAATATGGGACCTGTGTGGCGAGAGATGTACGAACAACGCGGCTCAAAGAAAGGCGTAGCAGGATCTCGGGAGATCCTGCTCATCGATAGATGTGCCTGCAAAGACACAGCATTCTATCAGCGTTACCTATCGATGACCTGGATTGATTACCGGAATGCTTTTGATACAGCCTCTCTCTCTTGGAAAGCTTAAACGTTCATCCACACATCGTGAGGTGCATAGAGAGATTAATGCCGCTTTGGAAAACCAGATTTACAATCTCATCTGGAAAAGTGTCGCCACAGAGGTATCCAGAAGAATTTCGTAGTGCGAGAGATAGAGGCAGAAGTGTGATGCAAAAAAGCAAAGAGCTCATTGTATCGCCCTGAAAGACGCCTCCCAGGAAGGTGACGTTGTTCGTTGTCACACAATAATTTCCGGATGAGATAGTGAATCTAGTTTTCTAAAGAGGCATGTATCTCTCTATGCATCTCACTATGTGTGGATGTACCTTCAAGCTTTCCAACAGACAGACGATAAGCCTATGAGACGTTCAATCGAAAGCTTTCCGGCAGTCAATCCAGGACATTGACAGGACGCGTTGATGGGCTGCAACGTCTTTACAGACACACCTGTCAATTAGCAGGTTCTTTTGACAGCCTGCTACACCTTTTTTCGAAACACATTGTTCGTACATCTCACGCCACACAGGCTCAATTCGCCGAACAATCCTGTTGTTTTAAACAGCTGTAAAGATCTTATGCAGTGTGTTCAAACAATTTATTGGCCTGTAATTCTCTGATTTGGACTAGTTGCCTTTTTTCGGTAGAAGTATAGTGCGTCCTAACACCATCCACTGCGGAATCGGCGTCTCCAACTTTAAATATGAGGTGAATATGTGGGCCGAATGTTGGTGTATAGAAGTAAACCCTTTCCACCAGAAGTTCTTGATACAATCTGGTTCAGTATCGGAGAAGTTCTTCGTGCCTCTGAGGGCTTTTTTCACCTCTTTGGCAGTGATTGATGGAGAACCCTCCTTAGATTTCATGAGTTTTTCGCAAAATTCCTTGAAGCGAATGATATTGTCAGTATCTCCTTTCAACTTTAGTGTTTTCAAGACCTTGTATACCTTCCTCAAAAATTCTACCTCATTGGGCTTGGGTGGAATTTTGACAGAAACATGATGATCACTGAAGAGGCCGGATGGGTCAGCGAGAAACTTCTGATTTTCCCTGATCTATCTCTCCTTCTTCTGTATTGTGATCCTTGCGTCAGACAACAGCCGTATATTGTCAACAATATGCTGCTTGATTCTCAGCAGCTTTGACTTGTTCAGTGTGTGATTCAAGATCTTCAGTTCTTTGTCGATCTTTCGAACCCTTTCCGTGAACAATCTACCAGATCTTACGTAGTCGATCACACATTAAACACGTAACGCATTCTTTCTTGCCCATCTGATCTTCTTATTAAGTTGATGCAAGTGTCGTTCGGTCTTTTGATCCATCGTCGGTTCGAGCCTTCGGTTTGAATCAGCCAAAGTTCTCGGAGCACCATACACTGAGCAATTGATGGTCCAGAGGTCGGACTCTTGCGAGATTTCTCCACATCAAGAGGCACCCATTTCAGCCAGATCTTGGGGCTTAAGAGGAGCTTGCATGTTAATGTTCCTTCCTGTCCTGAAATCGTGATTATCTCTCAGGACGTGCCTGCTTTCCGCGGTTGGTCTTAATGTCGCTTCCTCATCCTCGGCTGCAGCTTGATCAAGCAGTGGTTGGGGAAGCGCTTCGCGTATATATCCATTTTCCGAGAGGTTGGCACGTTGAATGCGGGAAGATTGAATCGAAACCTTCTGCTGCCCGGAAATCGTAGTTCCAGAAAATTTGGCACTGCTCGTTTTGGACAATTGACTCTTTCTCCTTTGGAGCGTTCGGCAAGGCAGGGTCGCGGCCAACACCGTGAGAGGGACAAAGATAGTTATAAAGCACTCTCAGGGCCATATTGTGTCTGTAGATATACGTCGTTGCTACGTGAATGGGACACCCCGATAGTATGTGTTCTAGGTACTCAACATGTATATGACACGCTCTGCACCTATCGCTTGGAACTTCTTGACCTAAAATGCGGTTACGGTATGCTAAGGTGGAAAGCAACGTAGTAAATTGCCTAATTTTCAAATTTCCGAAAATAGTAAATGCCAGGAATGATAAATTCTCGAAAATAGAAAGCTATCGAAATTTCGATTTCTGGAAAATAGTAAGTTGGCGAATTTACAAATTGCACAATATAGTAGACTGCCGAATTTTGAAATTTCCAAAAAAAGAAAAATTTCAAATCCTCAAAAATAGTATATTAACGGGATTCAAATTTCCGGAACATAGTAAGTTGTAGAATTGGCAAATTCCCGAAAATTGCGAATTATCGAATTTTCAAATTCCGCAATATAGTGTAAATTGCCTGATTTTCAAATTTTCGAAAATAATAAATTCCAGGATTTTCAAATTCTCGAAAATACTTAATGGCCGAGAATTCAATTTCCAGCAAATAGTAAGTTGCAGAATTTTCAAATACACAAAAATAGTAAATTTTCAAATTCCGCAACGTAGTAAATTGCCTAATTTTCAAATTTCCGAAAATAGTAAATGCCAGGAATGATAAATTCTCGAAAATAGAAAACTATCGAAATTTAAATTTCTGGAAAATAGTAAGTTGGCGAATTTACAAATCACACAATATAGTAGACTGCCGAATTTTGAAATTTCCAAAAAAATAAAAATTTCAAATCCTCAAAAATAGTATATTAACGGGATTCAAATTTCCGGAACATAATAAGTTGTAGAATTGACAAATTCCCGAAAATTGCGAATTATGGAATTTTCAAATTCCGCAATATAGTGTAAATTGCCTGATTTTCAAATTTTCGAAAATAATAAATTGCTGGAATTTCAAATTCTCGAAAATACTTAATGGCCGAGAATTTAATTTCCAGTAAATAGTAAGTTGCCGAATTTTCAAATTCACAAAAATAGTAAATTTTCACATTTTAAAATTCTACAACTTAGTAAATTGCCTAATTTTCAAATTTCCGAAAATAGTACATTGCAGGAATTTCAAATTTTCGAAACTAGTAAACTGCCGGAATTTCAATTTCTGGAAAATAGTAAGTTGACGAATTTACAAATTACACAATATAGTAAATTACCGAATTTTGAAATTTCCAAAAAAAGAAAAATTTCAAATTGTCAAAAATAGTATATTTCGGGATTTAAATTTCCGGAACATAGTAAGTTGCAGAATTGGCAAATTCCTGAAAATGGTGAATTATCGAATTTTCAAATTCCGCAATATAGTGTAAATTGCCTGATTTTCAAAATTTCGAAAATAGCAAATTGCAGGAATTTCAAATTGTCGAAAATACTTGATGGCCGAGAATTCAATTCCCAGCAAATAGTAAGTTGCCGAATTTTCAAATTCACAACAATAGTAAATTTTCGAATTTTCAAACTCCGCAATTTAGTAAATTGCCTAATTTTCAAATTGCCGAAAATAGTAAATGGCAGGAATTTCAATTTCTCGAAAATAGAAAACTACCGAAATTTCAATTTCTGGAAAATAGTAAGTTGACGAATTTACAAATTACACAATATAGTAAATTGCCGAATTTTGAAATTTCCAAAAAAAAGAAAAATTTTAAATCCTCAAAAATTATTATATTATCGGGATTTAAATGTCCGGAACATAGTAAGTTGCAGAATTGGCCAATTCCCTAAAATTGTGAATTGTTAAATTTTCAAATTCCTAATATAGTGAATTGCCTAACTTTCAAATTTCTGAAAATAGTAAATTGAAGAGATTTAAAATTCTGGAAAATACTTAATGCCCCAAAATTTAATTTCCAGCAAATAGTAAGTTGACGAATTTTCAAATTCACAAAAATAGTAAATTTCAAATCCTCAAAAATAGTATATTGTCTGGCATTACATTTTTGGAATATAGTAAGCTGCCTGAGACATTAATCCGAAGAGATATAAGAAGCCATAGAAACACGAGAGCTTGCATGAAAAAATGCATGGACGTGAAGGTAGCTAGAATAGTATGCCAGGACAGAAAAGTTTGCCGACAAATAGTTTATAAAAAGAATGTAAGTAGAGTAAATGACGCCTGAAACAAAGACCTTGGATACTAATGGGCCCAAGTGGGGAACCACACATAACACCTTTGTGAGGCTCTTCACGTGGGGTGATCGCTAGAGAGATTGATCAGCAACCTGGGTCGGAACAGTGTTGCGGAACCAACGTGTCATTTAAATAAATAACACGAGAATTCTAGGTCAATCTAAAATATCTATACCTTACACCTATATACTAATCTACCCTATACCTGTATACCCATCCACACACTACTAGTTCCCAACTGTGCAATTCACGCCTACCCCGAAAGGGAAATGGCTTAATGATAACGATATATTGTATAAATACAAATTTTCTGTTTTCCATACGTTATTTTGAAATTGGAAAAAAATCTTTCATGTTTTTGAAGGTCAAAAATGATCGCGATAATATGTAGTTTGACCGAACCTATTGAACTAAAAAAATAGGCTTAACCAAAAATATGTACAATAAATACTTTTCTTCTTCATTTTAGTTCTAAAAAATTCTATATAAAAACTATTATAATTTTATAGGTATTCAAGTTAATATTTTTGGGAACAATTCTTTCGTTTTTGAAATTATTTTTAAGATTTTTGATCGGCAATTTATGAATAATTATGTAATTATAACTTCAAACAATTCTGAAGACAAAATATTGCTGGGAAAATTTTTTAAAATTCATCGAAAACCTAATGAATTTTTTCCAATTTTAGTAGTACATTTTTTATTGTGAAATATGGTTTCTCATCCAAAAAAAATCCAGTACAAAGAATTTTTTGAGAGGAGCTTGCACTAAATTACAACAAAAATGGATCCTTACCCAATCCAGTCAACAGTTCAAATTAAAGCGTTTAGGGATTAAAAATTTAACAATTTCGAATTGGGATACCTTAAAATGAAACCATTAAAAGAATATGGGGATCTTAAAATCCTAGACCTCTCAGCTTTAATCATTAACAACGTCAAAAATAGTAGCAATGAAAGAATTGCAAATCAGAAGGTAAAATATCAGAGTTCATTGCAGTTCATATATGTTAACTACATGATACAAATGATCAGTAATCCAAGGCTGGGTGAAGGTTTACCGAAATTCGGTGAGCGTAGAACAGATATTTTCGGGCAGGAAGGCTGGAAAAAGACCAGGGTCACCGAAATGCGGTGAGCGCAGCACAAATAT
Source organism: Andricus grossulariae (assembly GCA_011634705.1). Lineage (NCBI taxonomy): Eukaryota > Metazoa > Arthropoda > Insecta > Hymenoptera > Cynipidae > Andricus > Andricus grossulariae. Next base: position 143,716,184 of record JAABKJ010075445.1, read on the forward strand.
TTTCGGCTCTCATAATTAAAATGTTAAACTTCTACCAAGCTTCAAATTAAATAATCTTCAATAAAACGCTATTTATTTACTACACTAGTGTGCAAATTAAAAAAAATATCACTTTTTGCATGATCATGCAAATATAACAATTTAGAAAGTGAAAATCAATAATTAATATTTTTTCTTATTTTAGATCTAAAAATACTTAAAAATTGAAGTCTTTCAAAATTAACAATATAAATTGTGAAGGTGAGTGCATTTAAAATTCAAAAACTGCAAATTAAAGCAAAATTAAAATTGCACAATTTCCAATTCACTGAATAATAATTAAGATGTTTAAAGTCAACCTTTATAGTGGCACAATCCTGCGCAATTAAAAATTTGGAAAATTACATTATAAAAGTCCTAAATACAGTCGAACTGGGATTTAACGTCGGGTTTGGGGCTGTCCTTGGACCTGTCCAACCCTAACTGAACCGGATTTAGCTCAACTCCGAACGTAAACAGTTCCTGTTTTGTCACGCCTTCGTGAACCCCGCACATAGGTTTTAATTTTGCAATTTAAGTTTAATTGGTTGAATTTTGGAAAATATAATTAGCAATTTAAAAGTTATTAATCTTGTTAAAGATTTGAATTTACTTAAAATAATTGAAATTTTAGAGCGTTTGAGTATAAAAGGTGATGACGTCACAATTTTTGGTAATTAAAATTGTTGTCAGAGTAGACATTTTTTTATTTTTAGTGTTTCCCATTTAGAATTAATATTTATTTTTAACGGTTTTTTGTAAATAATTAATTTCATTTTTTGACTTGAGAAAAACTTGTCACATCAGCTTTAATTTTAAATTATAATTTTGTTATGTAATAACAATTTAAAATTCTAGAATTTCAGAAGCTTTGACTTCGAAAGATTCAATTAAGTTTTAAATTTCAATTTGTGAAATTTTAATTGCTCTGAATTAAAAATGATTGAATTCAAAAGTTTTTAATTTTGAACGCTTTCAATTATAAATAATAGAATATCAATTCCTCTGAATTTTAAATTAACAATTTTCCAAAATTCGAATCTTAAAATATTCAATTTTGAATGTTTTGACATTGTATTATTTTCGAAATTTTAATCCGAAATAATTCAATTTTTTTATTCTTCGATTTTAAAAAATGTTTAATTTTTAGCGCTTCGACTTAGAAATTACACAATATTATTCTATTCCTTTTTCTTATTAAATTGTCTCCGTTTTCAGTTAGAAATTATCAATTGTTAATTATTGTTTAAAAATTGTTTATATTATTCAAAGTCAGCAGATTTCTTGCAAAAAGTTTGCTGATGCTCATCGAGTATTTTTTTCTAAACCGGGAGAAATCACGAATATTTACCGGGAGAACCAGGAGAGAACCGGGAGAAAAAAAATTTAAAAATAGTGGCCACCCTGATTTTTTATTACGTTTTAAATTCCTAATGTTCTATTAGTATTTAATTTCTTATTCAAAATATTCTGAATTCTATTGTATCTTGAAGAAATTCATAAATAAACAATCAAATTAATTTTTCCGTCATAATCGTTACAAAAAAAAATTGGATAAGAGTAGCGCTAGTTCAGCCACTTCTGATAATTTGACAAGTGTGGTACCAACGCAAAAAGAAAGTCAGAGTCATCATGAAATATCGATACAGACAGATGATATTTATTGCGATAGAAATTTGGACAAGCAAATTCAAGTATATTTGACGGAAGAAAAGTGCCTGACTCAAAATCCAAATATTTTTATTTGTAACTGTTACATTTATAAAGAACGTAGTGATGCTGAAACTCAAGTGTACATTGCAGAAGTACCTAAACGAATTTTAGTGCCTGAATTGAGCAAAAGCACAAAAACGGATACAAAAGTTGACAAAAAACTGAGAGAAAAATTCTTTGTGAATAAAGCTGTTGGACCCGATGTTGAAGATTTGGATGAAAATGCATTTCTGAAGTGTCAAAAAGGATTTCATGGGGTATCTTCTATTAAAACAGACCAAGAAATGCTTGACATAGCTGGTGTTACACTACAAACTTTTTCATTCCTGCGAAGGATCACTGAAATTTCTGATGGAACAAAAGTATCTGCTGACAATCGACTCCTCATTTTGTTGTGTAAAATAAAATTAGGTCTAACTTATTCAGCGTTGGGTGTACTGTTTTCAGTCAGTAGAAAAACAATATCTAGGATATTTATATCTATGTTAGAATACATGGTAGTAAGATGTCAAAATTTCATTGTATGGCCAAGCAAAGAAGCAATTCAAAGTACGATGCCGGAAGAATTTAAGGAGACGCACGACAATTGTCGCGTTATCATCGACTGCACAGAAATCAGAATCGAACAAACCTCTGATGTTGAAGGAAAAGTCCAAAACGTGATTTACGTAAACAATAATAATTTTTATATTAGTTTTAAGCTGTGTACTAACTAATTAGGGTTCGCTGATTCCGAAAAAGCGATTTACGGAAAGCAACCTAACCCGGGTTAGGTTGTTTTTTCAGCCAACACTTCATATGAAAATTATCATTTTCACCTTGTGCACTTGAATTTCAAATAATGAACATTGAAAATCGATTAAAATGTATTCAAATCAATGAAAAAATAGGGTTCCAAATATGTGTAGTAAATATTCTATCTATATGTAAACGAAAAAAATTATGTAATTTTTGTTTTTGGAAGAGGAAACTGTATCCTCGAATCATAGATTTTCATAACTTTGAATTAGGTATATATCACTTCACGAGTTTACGAGTTCGACTGCAAGTTTTGGGAAAATATTTCAAATGAAACGTAACATACAATTCTGGTAATAACTCAAATTATTTTTATTGCAGTTAGGCCTTTTTAATCTTGATCTAATTTTCACCTAAACTGTTAAATGGATGACAAATTATACTTTAAAAACCTCTGCAAAATTATTTTCATTTTATTAGCGCTTTATTCATACTTGTAATATTTTTATTTCAGCTCTAAAATATATATTTTTTCAAATGTCATTTATTAATAATAATGAATGAACATTTAAATAGCAATTAAATGTATTTTGTCACATTCTCAAGATGACACAACTATTTTGAATCTTGTAAAATTATACGAATTTCCTACAATTTACAATTTCAGACAGTCCTAATATTGTGAAAGAACGAATAACAAATCATTTATTTTTTTCAAGCACAGACACTATACAGTATACACTGTATAATGTATGTGTATAATTTTTTTTGGATTTGTAATTTGATAAGGAAGATGCCTTGTGCATCTTATGTGGGTTAAATAAGTTTCTGAACAGGAGAATTTTTTTCATACCATACAATTTTTTACTTTTTCTCGCAAACAATGATTGATACGAAAAAATTTTAAAATGAAAGTTTGCAGGCCTAAAAAAGTTATACGAAAAATACCTCTTGTTTGTTTTTGATATCTCTAATCGTCAAAAATTACATTTTCAGAAAAAGAAATTCTTCCGGCCTCAAAAACGGTTTATTCCGCATAAAGCTCATAAGATGCAGTTCTTCTATTAGCAAAACCTTAAAAACAATATTTGGAAGAATAAAAAGGGTGGGGTTTTGCAGAAAATATTTTTTTCATGTTTTCAAAATTTGAAGAAAACAAATAAACTTGGTCAAAGTGTAGTCCTACTAGATAGTGCTTTGTAGAAAAAAGAATTTTTTGATTGGATGAAAATTGACGGAGGTGGGGGAATTTTTAGATTTTGTTCTGGTAGTCCCTATTTCGAATGTACTAAACTGCTCTCGTATGGATCAAACAAAATTTTGTCCTTCAGATTTTTGTTAGATTTTTTATGATCTATCGTATGATTATAAAGATTTTCAAAAATTGAACATTAAACCCTTTTTTTCAAGATCCAAAATATTTTGGATTTTTTTTAATTCCGGCCGATTTTTTTATCCTCAAAATAAAGATCAAGATTTTTTCATTCGAAACTTTGAAGTACAAAATGTCGTTTTTTTTTGTTTTCTAGAAATTAAATAAAGAATAATGCGATGCATCGACTGCGCTCGAGACCGCTGGGACGCTCGCTCGGCGGAACTTCTTCGGACAAATTTATGGTGTCAGTTATAATTATTTGTTGTTTGCAAAACTTTTGATGTTCTGTAAAAGGAAATTTATAAAATCATATAGAATACTTATATATATATATATATATATATATAAAAACTAAAGGTTAACAACCACCGCAGGGTCCCACTGGGAGTAACTGTCATCATAAATTTATCAATTCGCACAACCTGTGAGGTATGTACTCGCCACCGTATTTAAGCATTTCAGCGCTAATACTGTCCACACCAGCAGCCTTACCATTTTTCAAGTTCTTAATTATATCTCTAACTTCATTGACACAGACTTTCTCAATAGGGTTTTCTAATTCATTATGTTTCATGTAGCAATTCTGTTACCCTATATCGTCACCTCCTAATAATTATTTAAAAGAGTCTTTTAAAGCGTCTACTATCTCGTCTGTTTCATATAGCATTTCACCTTTGCTGTTTCTCATGCTGACAAACTCTGTACTTTTACTTTTGTTAATCTCTTTGAATATAAGTTTGATGGTTCCTTGAAAGTCGTTTTGTAATCTATTCTCTTCTTCTGTTCTGATTTTATGTTTACTTGCCTAGACTGGTCGTTTCACTTTCCTCTTTTTGTGTCTGTAATCATTCTCAAGTCTATTTCCCTCCTCATCGCTAAGACCTGTCATATTTAATGTTCTCTCGTACGCTTCTTTCTTTTCTATTTATTGAAATGATATATTTTCAGGGTAGCTGAAAATAAAAATTAGTGCAAAATAAGGAGAAAATATTGAAGTAATCATGAAAAATAAGGTAAATTATTTTAAAAAATCTGAATAAGCAGTACCAGCTTGATATACAGAAATAAATATGATATCATGATGAGAATGTGTTCGTTGAAGCCAAAGGAGCTTTAACAAAATATAATTCACAATCACCAAATTAGTGTTGTCGATGAATTGACCCTTAATTTCAAAAGGTCCGGGCAGATTTTTTTTTATGTATTTTTATAATAAAAATTTATAAAAAATTAGTAATTATTTTTTGGTCAACAACTCTGTCTTTTTATTTTTGTCGTGACTTCTGTCCTTTCTCCAAAAATTTAATTTTTTAAATTGTAATGTAATTTTTTACGATTAAAAGAAAAATCACGCGTACTGTCAAAAAAGTATTATTCAGAAATTTATAGTTTTTTTGGGGGTGAATAACTTTTGTCTTTTAATTTTTTTGTACCTTGTGCCGTTTTTCCAAAAAATTATTTTTTTATTTTTAATGTTCTTTTTTATGATTGAAACAAAAACTACGCGTCCTGTCAAAAAATAATAATTAATCAATTTGTAGATCTTTTTTGGGTGATTTTGGGTTTTTTTAGGTCCGCTAAAACGTGCGCTAAAGCACAACACAATTCGATCAGTCTTTCAAAAGTTATCCGGTATGCAGACGACGTCAACGACAACGAGATACAGAGAGACGCTATCGTAAAACCTGTTTTTTTTTCCAGATTCAGGAGGTCTCGAAACATGGAGATTTAAAGAAATCCGCGATAGTCAATTTTTTCATAAAACTAATACCTTCTCATTATGGTGAGAGTGTAATAAATAGTTATTCGAAATTTGTATTTAGTATTGAACATTATTTTTTCACTCAAATTATAATTAATTTGAATTTTTTTTCATCTTTGTCTGAATAAGCTTCTTTAGTTGAACATTCAACTATTTACTTGAAAATTTGTCTTTTTGGTTTAAAAATTTATCCTTTTTGATAGGAATGTTACCCTTTTTGGTTAAAAATTAAACTGTTTAGTTGAAAAGTATTCCGCTTTGGTTGAGGATTCAACTGTTTTGTTGAAAATTGTTCTTTCTCAAATAACTTAAACTGCCCGTGTAGAAATGGTAACAGGGATCCGACCGGGAGCCGGCCGGATAGCACAGTTTAAACCGGGCACTGGCCGGGGATTCTGGCCGGGATCCGGCTAGAAACGTCACGGTAATCTGGTCGGATCCCGGCTTTCATACCGGCCGGGATCCGGTCGGGTAACCCGGCCACAGACCGGCTGAGTTTCGGATTGGACTGGGCCACTTTTCCGCACCCAGGCGTTTCCTGGACGCACAATGTTGGTTTTTCGCCCCAACCTATTGTCGGTACCGTAGGGTGCTTCATATTTGTGGATCATTCTTCAATAGTCGATAAGTGTTTGAAGAATATATTCAAGGAATACTCTTATGGTAATGATAAATCATAGGTTGTGAATATTTCATATAATTGATATTGATAAGCGATTATTATTATAAATGAGTAAATATTATGTATATGTAACAGGCACAGGCCGTGACATTATTAACAGATCATAAGTAAATAATAAATATTTTTAAATATATTTCCAATAACATTTATTATTTATTAACAATCAATAAATGAATGGTAAATATTTTCCATCATATTTCATGTTTAATAACAATTAATAGTTGTATGTGTAAAAGTAGTATTTTTTATAATATTTATTAACAATTTATGGGTAAATATTAAATATTTTCAAATGGAAATATATAAATATTTTTTATATTTCTCATTATTCATTCTTTTCTAAAACTTTGCAGTGTTTTGAACAAATAATTTAAATTGGTTACATTTTCCTGAATCGCTCACTTTTTCTGAAAAAGGGAAATATGACTATAGGTTTAGAATGCTGTCCACGAAAGGATCTAGGATAGGGAGTAAGGGCTTTATGAGTTTATGGTGTGAAGACCCACTGTGATCGACTTTTATGGCCGAGCTGATGCACTCATCGCCCCGAAAATTAAACAGCTTAAGTCGTAGACCTGTCAAATTTGAAAAATTTACTCAGATTTGTTTTCATCATTGCAGGCTTATTTATATTTTTACTAATCTGCTTTTTCTGAAAATGTGATCTTCAACCTTCGAAGAAAATATTAATAAAATTTCTGTATACGATATAAATTACTAGAGCCGTTATTAGGCTGTGAAAACAGTAGAAAACAGTGAAAATGGCACTTTTCAAGTAACCGTAATTAATATTTTTTATGAAATTTTCATTGAAAAAATGCCTTTATGTGGATTCTGAGGACCTGAAGAACAACATATTAAAAGTTCAAATAAAAAAGTTGATTAAAAAGTTGAGCCTTTCGCTGCTAAGAAAACTAAAAGTATTTTTTTCTGGTCATCCTAATATATATATATATATATATAAAATAAGGTTAAACAACCACCGCAGGGTCCCACTGAGAGCAAATGTCATCTAAAAAATGATACCGGCTCCCAGTAGAACCGCGGTAAATCACACTTATGGCCACGTCTCACAACCGTGAGATGTGTGGTCACAGGATACGATGAAATCACAACGACAGGCCGGCGAAACCATCGTGTGTCTTGAGGACACACCCTTTTGCGGTTTTGATACATTTTCTCCTTTTCTTTCTCCTTGGCAGTGATTCTCGAAGTCTTGCAAAACAATGTCAGGCTTCGAGTATGCAACGGAGACTGCTGTCCGAAAATCGTAGTTGCGGAAAATTTGGCACTTCTCGTTTTGGACGATTGACTCTATCTCCCTTCGAGCGTTCGGCAGGGCAAGGTCATGGCCAATACCGTAAGAGTGACAAAGTTGGTAATAAAGCACTTTTAGGACCGCATTACTTCTTGACATGAAATGCGGTCACGATATACTAAGGTGGAAATGGCACCGTCCTGGCATGTGAAAATGGAACCTTCTGTACCTGAATTAACCCCTGATTATCTGAGAAAAGCAAAAGTTTTCTCCTTCGACAAGGACTGTTTTTCTACATTTCTGCAAAAGTTTCTGTGCATTTTATTTTCGAGTAGCTGTTGGTGAAATTTCGCAAACTCTGCTTTCTTCACTTCGGCTTTTAGAAGTGAAGCATCTAGATGGAGTACACTCCATCGCGAACCGGATGCAAAAGGCTGTTCTTCTGGGATCACTTCATCTGGTCCGACAACACTGTTCCTCATAGCATTCTACAAAGATTGGTAGCTCCAAAAAGTATCCAGAGGTGAAATTTTCATCTCCAACTGTCCCGTTTGCCGCGTAAGGTCATCCGCGGATAGAGACCTGACCCTAAGGAACAGTGTTGAACGATCTTTTCTCGCGTAAATTTGCGGTTCTTGCTTACCTTCTAGGACAGAAGGAGCAAAAGTGGATGACGTACACGTTCCAGTTGCGTCAGAATTGGTTGCTTTAAGGAACCATGATCGTAGCTTCCGGAGCCTAAAACTTCTCTCATAAAAAATCTGCCCGCTACGTGGGCACATTTTCATCGCGTGCGGCGCGCAAGGTTGAGCGCGCCTAGGGCGTGCGACTTTTGGTTCTCGCGCTTCGCGCTCGATAATGTATTTACCTCGCACTTCGCACTTGATAATGTATTTACCTCGCTCTACGCGCTTAGTCATTGTATTTCCCCCACATTTGTGCACAGACCTTTTAAAATTAAAGGACAAAGCATCGACGACTGTGATTTAGTGATTGTGAATTCTCTTTTGTCAAAGCTCCTTCGGCTTTAGCGAACACATTCTCATTATGTATCTCGTTCTTTGCATTCAATGTTGTCCAAAACGTGAACTTTTCTCCATTGAGTGCAACACTTTTATATCAAATGTATATTACATTTATTTATGCACCTCGGTCTGAGATTGCTTATTTAGATATTGCAGTATAAAGTATAAATGTTATTTATCATGATTACTTTGATATTTATTTCTTATTTTGCATTATATTTTATTCTCAACTACCCTGAAAAATGTATCATTTTAATTAATTTATATTATTACAATTTATAATATACATTGGTATTCAAACGTACGCATTTTCATTGTCTTCTTTTTATAATTGAAAAAAAGCGGGCACCCTATATCAAAAAGAAACAATTTTGTGATTAAACATTTTATTGCATTTTGTGTCGTTTTCCCATAAATTTAATTTGTGTATTTTCAATGTTATTTTTTACAATTTCAACTAAAAACACGCATCCTAGCGAATAAAGTGGTTTCCAGCAAATTTGTAGATATAATTTAGGCAAAAAGTTTTGTTGAATAAGGTGTCAATGTAGCTTGTGTCTCTTTTCCAAAAAGGCAATTTGTTTATTTTCACCAGAAAAAGTATAACCTTGTTAATCTTGTTTTTTTTTACGATCAAAAGAAAATTTACTTGTTCTATCTAAATATTATTAATAACAAATTTGTAGACCATTTTTGGGTGAACAACTTTTCTTTTAATATTTTTTTTCGTAGATTGTGTCGTTTATCCAGAAGTTTTTTGTTTAGTTTTTATTACTGTTTTTTACGCATTTAAACAAAAACTTCGCTTCCTATCAAAAAGTGATTATCAAAAAATTTGTAGATCTTTCCTAATGCACAATTTTTGTTTGTGCTTCTTTTTCCGTATCTTGTATAATTTTACCGCAAAATAAAATTTTTGATTTTTCATTACTTTTTGTGCGATCAAAATTTGAATACACCGCAGTCCCACTTTATCAGTTCCTGATAGATCAGGTAAGGTAGTGCAAGGGGGCGAGAGAAAGTCACTGCGTGTTCGGCAGAGCAACTCCGCAACAACGCAGGGGTGTATGAAAAAAGCAGGCAGTACCGGCGGCTGTTAATCGCGTCATCTGCTTCAGTCATTTTGCAATCAGTTTTAACAATGTCGCAGGACATTCGATTTAGATCGCTTCTGATTCGCTTTCAGTGTTTTGGTATTACAAAAATGTCAAAGGACAGTAAGAGGAAGCGTTTATCGGACAACTGTGCACGTGCACAGATGGTACTTGGACAACTGTACACGTCGAAATTTCGACGTGCACAGATGGGCTCTTATGAACTTGGACGTGCACAGATGGACGTGCACAGTTGTCCGTCCGGCCATCGACGTGCACAGTTGCTACGTGAAAAGTTGTCCGTCACCCCTCAAAAAACATAACAAATCCAAAAATAGTCAAATTTCGAAAACATAAAACTTGTGCTGTGTTGTGCTTGACAAATGCAGCCTTTATTCCCTCTGACAAAATTGCGTAAGATCAACAGTCCTCATATAGAAAACTCAAAACTCAAAAAACATAAAAAATCCAAAAATAGTCAAATTTAGAAAAAATAAAACTTGTGCTGGATTGTGCTCGACAAATTCAGTCTTTATTCCCGTTGCCAAAATTACGTGAGATGAACAGTTCTCATATTAAAACTGAAAACGTAAAACTCAAAAAACATAAAAGATCCCAAAATAGACATATTTGGCAAAAATAATACTTGTTGAGGGTTATGCTCGAGAAAATGCAGTCTTTATTTCCTTTAACAAAAGTACGTGACAACAACAGTTCTCATATTAAAACTCAAAACGAAAAACTCAAAAAACATCAAAGATCCAAAAATAGTCAATTGTGGAAAAATGAAAACAAGTGCTGGGTTGTGCTCGATAAATGCAGTCTTTATTCCCTCTGACAAAATTACGTGAGATCAACAGTTCTCATATTGAAAGCTCAAAACGTAAAACTAAAATCTAAAAAAACATAAAAGATCCAAAAATAGTAAAATTTCGAAAACATAAAACTTGTGCAGCGTTGTGCTCGACAAATTTAGTATTAATTCCTTTTAACAAAAGTACGCGAGATCAACAGTTCTTATATTAAAACTCAAAATGGAGAAGTCAAAAAACATAAAAGATCCAAAAATACTCAAATTTCGAGAAGACAAAACTTGTGCTGCGTTGTTCTCGACAAATGCAGTATTTATTTTTTCTAACAAGAGTACGTGAGATGAACCGTTCTCATATTAAAACTGAAAACGTAAAACTCAAAAAACATAAAAGATCCAAAAATAGTTAATTGTGGAAAGATGGTAACTTGTGCTGGGTTGTGCTCGACAAATGCAGTCTTTATTCTCTCTGACAAAATTATGTGAGATCAACAGTTCTCATTTAAAAATCAAAACGAAAAACTGAAAAAACATAAAAGATCCAAAATAGACAAATTTTGCAAAAATAATACTTGCTCTGGGTTGTGCTCGACAAATGCAGTCTTTATTTCCTTTAACAAAAGTACGTGACATCGACAGTTCTCATAATAAAACTCAAAACGTAAAATTCAAAAAACATAAAAGATCCAAAAATAGTCAATTGTGGAAAAATGAAAACTTGTGCTGGGTTGTACTCGGCAAATTCAGTCTTTATTCCCCCTGACGAAATTACGTGAGATGAACAGTTCTCATATTAAAACTCAAAACGTAAAACTCAAAAAAACATAAAAGATCCAAAAATAGTAAAATTTCGAAAACATAAAACTTGTGCTGCGTTGTGCTCGACAAATTTACTATTTATTTCCTTTAACAAAAGTACGTGAGATCAACAGTTCTCATATTAAAACTCAAAATGGAGAACTCAAAAAACATAAAAGATCCAAAAATAGTCAAATTTCGAAGACGAAAAACTTGTGCTGCTTTGTGCCCAACAAATTACGTATTTATTTGCCCTAGCATAAGTACGTGAGATGAACAGTTCTCATATTAAAACTGAAAACGTAAAACTAAAAAAACATAAAAGATCCAAAATAGACAAATTTTGCAAAAATAATACTTGCTCTGGGTTGTGCTCGACAAATGCAGTTCAATTACGGCATTCATTTTCGGGGCCTCCAAGAGATCGCTTCTTCTATATTTCATAAGTAATTCCTCGGACTCTTTTTTAGTTATGCCTTTTTTTATCCAAAATTATAGCCTGGGCAATATCAGTTGATGGAGGGTTAATTCCAGGCATTTCGGTATCGAAGGATCATCTCCCAGGATGTCCTTATAGGCTTGGTTAATTTAAACCTCAGTTACGACAGGGTCTTTTGCTGCTTACTCCCCTTTAATTGATTCTAAAATACATAGAATAAGGAAAATGTAGATTTATATGGCACTAGTAAAATAAATTGTCTTGTCTCCAGTACAAGCTCATATTTGAATTTCATGAGAAGTGCACTTTTTTATTTAAATATCAACGTATTGCCTCTAGTGCAAACTCGTTATTTTTTTGAGTGAAATGTTATAAAGTCTTGCCTCTCGTGCCAGTTCGGTATATTGTTTAATTTAATTAAATTAAACTTCACTGAAATTTGAATTAAATTTCAACGTCTTGCCTCCAGTACAAGCTCCTTTTTTGTTTTAAAGAATGCTAACGTCTTGCCTCTCGTGCAAGCTCTTCAGATATCGTGCAGTATTACACAATGTTGCGCAATACTGCGTGGTATGCTTAACAAAGGATTATAACCTAAAATAAATTGTGGAAAGACTATCAATAATTACCTAATTTAGAACAATCAACGTCAGGTAGATCAAGATCTACATGAGCACTCCCGAGGCTCGATTCTAGCTCACTGTCTTCGTGCTTATTTTCGTCCCGCGCAGGATTCACGGATTCGTCGTCCGACGAAAAGTCGTAATTGGTTAAATTATTCACATACTGTTGCATGCGCTTATTTTATTCCCTAGAGCATCGAGGAACTCCGTATTTGCTCTTTTTCTACTCATTTTGGTGAATCATCACAATCACAAAACACAAGAAAAACGGAGATCGTAGAAAACGCGTCTGCACTCTAGCGCACAACAAAGAGAAATGAAACCGGTCAGGTTCAGGCTCGTAAAGCCGACGCTGGGGCCCCTGACATTGAAATTTGTTGGTTTCCAAACGTTGTGCACTCTAGTAGACTTGGGGATAACTACATGGTAAAATAAGTAAAACCTCGAGAACGAGGCTCGAAATATAATTTAGAATTATTGACAATTTACGGATTGAGAGTGTGACGTACTTTTTTTTTAGAATTTTTAATTAAAAGACTTTCCAAAAATATTTTGTTATTTATAAATTGTAAATAACACGTTTACCGAGAGCTTTTTCAAATGTTTTCATTTTTCAAAATTAATTCCTTTTTTAGCAAAATAAAATATTGTTACTGTCTTCATTAATCAAAACTTTCTTGGTCAAACCCAATTACGCCACAGAGATTTCGGTGAAAACTCTTTTTTCGTTAAAAAAAATTTGTTTCGATGAAAAAAAGTTTTCCAAAGGTTTCTGAGCATTTAACATTTATTGAAATTTTTTAGCAAATATTATAAAATATCTTATTTTAAAAAAAGGTGTCACTTGATCCCTTTGGCCTTAGCACCTCTCAACTATATTTAAAATAAGCTTACCTGTTAACTATAGAAATAGGACTAAAATAAAAATCATTCTGAACAAGTAACTTTCTAAAAATAATAATGTAATACGATGTAACAGTATGAAATAATAAAAGCATTATTTCTATATAACGGAGATTTTACCAAAAAAAAAGTATTTAAAAAAATCATAATAATTGAAGTAATTATTGTCGTCCAATGTTGGCAGAGTCTGGATTATGATTTTTAACCCAAGAACAACAACGTATGGGTGGAATCCCACCCAAGCTCTGATTACTTGAAGCTGCGCATGCGTGAATATTACGATCTTTTCTCGCGTAAATTTCCCGTTCTTGCTTACCTTCTAGGACAGAAGGAGCAAAAGTGGATGACGTACACGCTCCAGTAGCGTCGGGATTGGTTGCTTCAAGGAACCATGATCGTAGCTTCCGGAGCCTAAAACTTCTCTCATAATAACGTATCAGAATTTTCACCTTCGCACTTGAGATTTTACATAACTCTTTTATATTATTTATAGTTCGGTTTTGTATTAAATCCTAAAATAATTCTAAACTTTATCTAAATGCAGTAATGCCCTCTATTTACCTAACTAATTGGGTACATTTTAATGAATGAATTTTCTTCGTGTACGAATTTATGTGTTATAATGTAACAAACTGATGTAGATCCGTTAATGAATTGATTGTATTATTTTTCATTTCAAAATTTTTCAGTCAACATCGAATTTATACGTGTCACACTTGTAATAAGACGAAAATGTTTTTGATTAATGTCAAATACCTTACCGAAATCTACGTGCGAAAATTAGTATTTTATTCGTCTTTGACTAATATACCTTCAATGAGAGTCATATACATGTATTTGAGGTCCTAAAAGACCCCTTAAAAGGATAATTAAACAAAAAAATGTTTAATATTTAGTATCATTTTTAATTATCCTCGAAATATTCATTTTCATATAAAAATGTATATGTGCGTAACTGTATTTATCACCGGGATATAATTTACATTAAATAGGATTTACTTTAAAAATCGAGAAGAAAAATTAAATTGCAAGGAACTTTGGGTTTAATCATGTGAGTGCATTTAAATGAACTTTGCCTTGTTAGGCTGTTTTTTTATTTTTTCAATTATTTTCAATCTGCCCTTATGCAATTAACATATCCATTTTATTGAATTTAAGTATTACAAATTTTTCTATACAATAGAATACGATTTATTACTGTAGGAATTTTCGCACAATTATGTTTAAAATATAGTACTACCAATAAAAAAATGTTGATATAATTAAAATTCTTTATTTCACTTCTCAAATGCCACTTATTAATGGAAAATTATAAGATATTCGCTAACAATTATAATTTCCATTTTAATTTAACCAAGCGCTTTAAAATCGATTTTATTTAAATCCATTCCATTCATTCTTTTGCACGCTCGAACTTTTCAATCCCCTTCACTACCGTTCCGTGCAATTTCCGACGTTCATTGGCAGGGATTCAATTTTATAGATCCTGACTACGGATTTTCGTAATTTTCAATTCCATTCAGTACCGTTCTGTGAAATTTTCCGAGGTGCATTGAAGGGGATTGATTTTTTCTCATATCTATTTCCCCGACGGTTTAGAAGATGACCGGAAAAATCAGGTATTAAAATGAATCAAATTTTTTAATCCCAATCAATGCAGGCCTTCTTACTGGGTATGTTTGTGTTTCTCCACGGAATTTATTGTTGTTTTTTAAAATAAAAATCATCAGATCGAATTCATTTCAAATCAGGCACACTTGAAGTCGCAGAATCTCTCGGGTACAAAATATGTTGGTTTTTAGAGGAAATTAGGCGATACGTATTTTTGCGATTTGTTGAAAAAAAATTGTTTACGAAGCCATGCGTATTTTAATGTTTGTCTTTGTTAAAAAAAAAACATTTTTGCATTCTCATCCGAAGAAGGTATTAGATTTGTGTAAAATTTGACCCCCCCCCGTTTTTTGTAAAATGTCCACGTTATGAGACCCCCTGAATCCAAAAAATAGGTTTTTACGAATGTGTCTGTCTATCTGTATGTATGTATGTATGTATGCAGGTATGTATGTATGTATGTATGTATGTCTGTCTGTGAGCACGATAACTTTCGAAAGAATTGAGCTATTGGATTGGCCTCATTTCTACGGAAGCCGCTTCCTAGGGGTAGAAACCACCCCTAACAAGCCACGAGCATGCTAACCCACCTGACTCTGCGAACAATAAGTTTAGTCGCATATTTCAAAACAGATTTCAAGAGAATTGAAGGGAATTAAACTAAATGTATATAAATTAAAAGTGCGGCTTCTAGGTGAATTGAAGTTGAATTTAAATAAATTCTACTAAACTCATCTGCATTAATTTTAAGAGATGTTAATTAATTAATCATAGTAAATACTTAAACCACTCAGTTTTGATTCCCAATAATTCTAAGTAAGTTCGGGTGTTAATTTAATTTATGAATAAATGCGTGAGAAATTTAGTACATATTCAAACGAATTTCAGTAAAGTCAAGTTGGATCAACTAGATTTAAGTAAAATTGTGTATATTTCAAATAAATTCGGATTGCATTCAATTTTAATTTCCAAACAATTTCAACTAAATTTTAGCAAATTCAAGCGAATGTTAGTCAATTCAAACCAATTATAGTCAATTAAAGTGAGTAAAATAGGAATGCAGATGATTTCAACTATTAATCTCAGTGAAACTGCTCAAATCAACAGCAGTGTATTTCACATTTCAAAATAATTTCTAGTGCATTCCCGTAAATTCAAATTTTAGTAAACTCAAGCGAACTGACGAACTCCTCACGTACATTTAAGAATATTCAGATTAATTGGATTGATTTTGAGTCCATTCTAAAAAAATGCCATAGACTCGCAAATTAGTATCAAGTAAGTTTTAGTAAATTTAAGTAAATAGCAGGAAATTTAAGGGAGCTTGAGTAAATTCAAGTTAATTTCAGAGAAATTAAAGTCAATTTGCGTAAACTGAAAGTAATACCATTCAGTTGTAAAATTATTTCTAGTTTTGAATACATTTTAAATCAGTTTCAGTAAATTCAAGGGAATTTAATAGTAAAATTGTGGGAATTTAAATAATTTAATAAATTTCAAGTGAAGTTTCTAAAACAAAAACAGTTAATTTAGTTCTCAAGAGAATTTATAGTTGAATCCACTTAATTATTTAGAATTGGTTAAATCAACCAATTTTTTCAGCGAAATCAGCCAATATTTATTAACCAAAAATATTTGTCCGGCTGGCGAAATATTTTGTTCCTCAAGTAATTTTCAGTGAATTTAATTAATATAAAGTACATTCTGAAACTAATCCCGTTTAATTTGAAACTTATTTTATTGCCAGTTTTATTAAATTCGAACGAAATGTAGTAAATGCAAGAGAATTACAATGAAATGGGAATGCAGGTGATTCGACCAATTTCTAGTAAATTTTGAAACCAAAATGGTTCATTTCATTTCTAAAACTAATGTAAAGTGAATAACAGTAAATTTTATTAAATTCTGTGAAATTTCTTGTAAATGTTTTTTGCAAATTTTGGTAGTCTCTTTTTTCCGTGATACATTTCAGTGCAGTTTGAGTAAATTCAAGTGAATTCATTTTAATTTCAGTGCATATCAAGTAAAATTCAAGTAAATCTGAAGTAAAATGAAAGTCAAGTTAGATCAAGTATTGTTAAATGAACTTTGAGACGAATTAAACGAAAATCAGGTAATTAGGTTGATTTCAAGAAAAAATAAAACAATTTTTTTCGCATGAAAAGATGATCTTCTCTTTTTTCAGACATTAGTGACGTGTACAGAATTAATGTTCTGTATGCTAAAACGGCGCATAAATGGGTTTGATGGTAATTCGTGCGCCTGAGAGGCGTAGAATCAGTCATATTTTTTTTAAACTACACGGAAAGAAATTTAGGGCGACTGCGGTACTTATAAGTACCACTTTTGAGCTAAACACACGAGCGCCAGCGCGCCCACTGTTTAAATTCGGGAATTTTCTAGTTCGGATATTTTATAAATCGAAAATTTTCTGTCGGGAATTTTCAAATTCGGCAATATTATATATTGTCGAGAATTTTCCGATTCGGGAATTTTATAATTTCGGGAATTTTTTCAGTGACGGGAATTTAATTTTTCGGAGGAGGCAACTGAAAAATTCCAAAAAATGAAAGTTCCAAAACTGTAAAATTTGCGAATTGCAAATATCCCGAAATTATTAAAGTGCCGAAATATAAAACTCCCGAATTGAAAAATTCATGAATAATAAACTTGTCGACACTATGTAATATTACCGATTTTGAAGATTCTCGAGAGAAAATTGCCGAATTATGAAATATCCTAACAAAAAAAATCCTGAATTTGAACAGTTGAAAAATTGTTGTTCACAAACTATTATTCATTTATTAAAAATACAATAATCAAATAATAAATATATTTCCAGACAAAAAATTTTCTTTGAAATTGTGCATAGTATTTAAAAAAATACTAAAACTGTTTTCAAAAATCGAATTGCCAATTTAAAAAATATGAATAAATAAATTTCGATATGAGTCGGTGCTGAATTGAATCCTGTGAAGCTTGTTTTGAAAATGTTATTAGGTTTGAAGAAAATTTAGAGAGAAATTTTTTGTTTCTTTCGAAGCTCACATGTTTTTTAATTTATTTTTCAATACAATTTGTATAAAATCATTGCTCTTTTAAATTCAAACAATAATTTTTAAAAACTTTGAACGTTAAAAAAGTTTCTTTGGTCAAAGTATTTGATTATTGTATTTTTAATAAGTAAATAATATTGATTGAAAAACGATTTTTGTCATGTTTGAATTCGTGATTTATATAATTCGGGAATTTTTTACTTTGGATATTTCTTCTCGGGAATTTTCCAATTTGGGATTTTTATACATCGACAATTTTACAGTTTCGGAAATCTTATTTGGAAATTTTCCAATTCGGTAATTTAGTAGTGCCCGAGATTTTATTTTTCGGGATTTCCCAGTCATCCCTCTTGGAATTTTTTCAGTCGTCTCATATACCATACCATCACAGCATTCCTGAACGTGAGTCAAATAAAATTTTCATGAACGTCTCAGATCTAAGCAGGATCATTGAGTAAAACATAAATAGGGATGTTTTGGATAAAAATGTAAATATTTCGTCGAGCTCTGTCAAAATAAAACTGCTTTGAAGGTTTTTTATACCTTTATTTCACTAATTTCGTAACTAAAGCGGCTTTCAAATAATTTTTCTAAAGTTACGTATCAGCGAATCTCTACAATAATTTTCTGGGCCAAAGAACTATATTTAAACAAAACTTCCCCGCTTATCCGTTGTCGCTATTTTATTTTTAGACAGCTACATAATTTTTTTAGGCTCAAAAAATGGTCTGGTTTTACGTGATTTTCAAAAAATTCTTACAATTTTTTAAAACGAGCTAACGATACCAGATAAGCGGGAAAATTCTGTTTCAATCAAGCACTTTTAGCAAAAAAACACATGTATTGACTGCACATTTATTTCTAATTCAAATTTAATTGATACATTCGCTATACGAGAATGTCGTTTTTACCTGCCTTCTTTTCGGACACTTTTTGAACGACTGCAGCTTAATTTTTGTATTTTTTTCGGATCATAACATTTTGTACAATAATTTGAGAAATTAATTCCTGAGCACTGAAACTTAATTGAAGTTTTTTAATGTATTTGTTGATTTTAAAAGAGAAAAAACTTAGATATGAGAAGAGTTTTATTCACAAACAGCCTGCAATAATTGTTCATCATAATTAGAATTCGCTCTTCCAACTTCATACTTCTCCCACGTGATTTTAAAGTCAAGAGACTCCTCATCGGAGACTCTCCAGTCCACTACCCTGCTCCTCAGTGCACCCGAACATAGAGTCAAATCGAGAACTTGACTCCTGTTTTTAGTCTGGAATGTGGGCGTATCACCCTGATTCAGAATCTCCAGTTCTGTGCCTGCTATATTCAATTAAATCTCTCCCCCTGTCGTTGATGATTGTACTTCCCCACACCGTGTGGTGAGAGTTTGAATCACAGCCCAACAGCAGAGGGATTTTATTCTCCTGACAGTGCCGAATTAGAGCCTTCACCTCTGAAGGAGGCGGAGGTCCCCCGGCAACGCCAGGGAAATAAGCCGAGGCGATGAACACCTCTAGCCTTTCTCCGCTACTGCCCCTGAGTCTTTCCTTAATAACGATGAGATCTTTAGAGGAGAATTTAGGCAACAAGATCGCATCCATACTCTTGACGGCTATGCATGCCCTTGGTGCTTTTTCTCGTGGCCCCTTATATATGGAGCCACATCCTGACAAATCACTAATCCTTTCCCTGCATAACCAAGGTTCTTGAATTAGGGCAGTTCCTGCCTGCATCACTGACAAGCACCTGGGAAGAACCGCCGAGGCGCCTTTGCTGTGGTGCAGATTAATCTGCATCATGGGGATTCCCGTCTCAGTCATTAAAATGCTAATTCAGGGCCCCCAGATTGGGTAGGTAATCCAGAGCCGCAAAGGCTACCGAAGTTCGCACCGCTCGTGGTGGACTGCCCCCTGAGGAGCCTTCCACCACTGGCGGTGGATTAGAAGAGGGTCCCGGAACGGGCCCCTCATTGTTTTTGTTTTTCGTGTTTCATTTAAATGTCCCATGAGAAGCTAGGGAAATAAGAAACACCATCTGCAGAGCCCCGCTTGCAGGGGGCGGGGGTCTACATACTATGGGATTCGACCTGGTGTCCCAACGTCCCCGTTATGGCACCTCCTTTGAGACCTCCACCTTTTCGCCTCTACTGAGGGGGGCAAACCGGGACGTTCAAGGATTTGTTAACCCTGGTACCATTTAGCCCTTGACACGGAGTCCTATGAGACCCATAAGCCCTCCCACCAACCAATCTTGATATTGTTATTGTATTATTATGATAATTTATTATTAATAGACTTTGACCAAGTTTGACTTCGGGCAGACAACTTTTTTTTGAGTGGTTACTGCAATTGCGAAATAATGCCCTATTTTTAATAAAAAAATTCCGCTTCTCTTTGACGAATAATTAATAGCCAATTATTTACCATTGATTCCATATAAACAATAATTAAAATTTATTATTCTTTAAACAAACTCAATGAAATAATTTATAATCTGGCTATTTTCCATCACTGAAAGTTTATTTCTTAACTTGATTAACTGTTCATAATTAATTTTGTAACTTTTCTAGAAACTTGGATAACGATTAACTTTTGTTGAAAATAGCCAGAAAATTCATTTGTTAATTAATTTTGATTAAATAATTATTAATTATTATTGATTAATAGCAAGAAATTGTTGATAAATAATTGGCTATTAATTCCTGGGTGAAAAGTGGAATTTTTAACGGTCGATTGTCATTGAAATATAAATAATTGGCTATTAATTCCTGGGTGAAAAGTGGAATTTTTAACGGTCGATTGTCATTGAAATATCTCTAAAAGTTTATAAATTAGTTAATAATATTTGATTACATTGAAAGAACCAAGCTAGTACGTGAGAAAATAGCCCAACAGTGCATTTGTTGATTAAGTTTATTTAAATAAGCATCAATTGTTATTAACTGACTAAATGCATGATAACTAGGTGTCATTGCCGAGTAATTTTTGGTCGATTTCGTAGGAAAAACTTTATTTATTACATCATAAATAGACTTTATAAATCTTCCTTGTGAACCAAGAATTATTTTTAATAACTTTACTCTCATTATTTGCTGTACACAATTGCTTTTCACATTTAATCATTTCAAATAAGCGCGCCAACCTTAACCACTCTGGTTGTCGTTGCGATGCATGCAGTGTGAAAGAATACGAGATGTGCAGATGAACCTTTAAGTTTTCAACAGACAGATGATAATTCTATGGGAGGTAGAATCGAAAGCTTTCCGGTAATCAATCCAGGCCATCGATAAGTAGCGCTGTTAGGATGCTGCGTCTTTGCAGACACATCTATAGATGAGCAGGTTCTCCCAACATCCTGCTACGCCTTTCTTTCAGCCATGTTGTTCGTACATCTCTCGCCACACAGGTCCGATTGTCTGAACATCGATTGTTCAGACAAGTGATTAGCCTGTAATACGCAGGGTCAGCTAAGTTGCCCATCTTTTGCCAGGAGCACTGTGCGCCCTTCAACCAACCACTCCGGAATAGATTCTTCTGAGTTTTTATATGAGGTGAAAATGCGGACCAGATGCTGAAGGGTTGAAGGAAACTTCTTCCACCAGGAGGTATTGATACCATCTGGTCATGGAGCGAAATAGTTCTTTATGCCTCTTAATAATTTTTTCACCTCCTCTGTAGTGATGGGTGGGAATTCTTCCTCAGGTGTGCATGCAACCGTGCCATGTAACCTTCTTGTTTAGGGACCATACTGGTATCGTAGCACTCCAGCAGGTTGTCCTTGAGTCGTTTCGTCCACCTAAAGGTATTGAGATTCTGCCGGTCCATCGCATTAACTCCGTCCTGATTGGCTCCCCCAACTCTAGGATAGTCGGCATTGTTGTCCGACCCATTGCCGGGTGCCCTGCGCGTTCGATTGTTTTGAACCGCACTTACTACAACTATGTTTGGTGTTGTCATTTTTGTTCCCACGAGAAGCTAGGGAAAGGGTTTCGTCCATCCTTGTAGAGCCCCGCATGCAAGGATAACGCTGCATACCGCTTGGGTTTTAATTTCTTCGGGACCACCCCTAGACAATTGTCCGCGACTGCTTATTAATTATTGTTACCATATTCAGCAGATATCCTTGATCAGGGACCCTCTATCCGCAACCCGAGGACACGTCTGGTTGCTTTGTCATAGGCCCTTCGGTTCGATTCCAGAGGAACCGCAACCGATATATATATATATATATATATAATATTTGCGATGATTTGAAACGAGTATCTGAATTAAATTTTCAAAATTACAAGTAGAGTAAGGATGGGCAGCGCCGACCGGTGGGGCAAAGGCGATTTTGCTTATAACATCGCTATTATTCAACAATTTTAATTCTAATTTGCATTAAATATATCTATTTTATTAAAGAGATAGTGTTACTTACTAAAAGCTAGAAAATTGACGTTGTAAAAGAAAAATTCAGAAAACAGTTTTGACAGCGAAAGAATGGAAGATTCTTTGGCAGAAATATAAAGTTTTAAACATTAATGGCAATAATGAACGCGGGGGGTTATATTGATCCTTTAGATTAATAGATTTTTCGTAGTTGATGTTGTAATTGGCTTTAGGATCCAGAAATAAGAAATGCTTGATTTTTTTCAAGTCAAACAGACGTTTCGACTCAGGAAGCACTGATGAGGACCCCCACCTGGGTCGAAACGTCTGTTTGACTTGTAAAAACATCAATCATTTCTTATTTCTGGGTCCTAAAGCCAATTACAACATCAACTACGAAGAATCTATTAATGGCAATACTTACAGTATGAAAATTTATTATTTTGACAGATAAAACAATATCACAT
The DNA here is from genome assembly GCA_011634705.1 of Andricus grossulariae. Lineage (NCBI taxonomy): Eukaryota > Metazoa > Arthropoda > Insecta > Hymenoptera > Cynipidae > Andricus > Andricus grossulariae. The sequence goes on from JAABKJ010075445.1 coordinate 143,738,928, forward strand.
TATGTTATTATAATAACTGAACCTAATTCAAGTCCAAAGTATATTAAATTCGAACGATACCGAGCGACATTTCTGAGAAAGTGATACGTCAATCGATCTGTACAGTGTCAATCACAAACGTGAGTCGATTATTAATAAGATTCTTCTTTATTACGTGTGATGTGATTTTGATTTCTGCAAAAGCATTAAGAAATCGCGTTATGGATAATGATTGCGACAATAATCTGTCGAACAAAAATCCATCAACCAGGTACTGAATACTCACATGAAATACTTCTAAAAAATTGTACTCTTTATGAAAAGAGTATTTTTTTTTTTCAAAAAATTCTTCGTGAAACCTTATATTTGATATTATTATTACTAGTATAGATTCACTGGACGTTTAAGCTGTATTATCTAGTGATCGCAAAAGAAGAAAAATCGCAATTGTGGACAAGGTTTTTTAGTACGCGTACATAGAGAAAAAGAAAAAGTTTGTTGAGTGTGAAATGTGATTCTTCAAGATTGACAGGGAAAAAATTATTAAAATGAAAAATGGCAACACAATGGGAACAAAAAGAAATTTGAAAAATTACCATTCGGGTGAGTTCGATTTATCCGTTCCTGATGCCAGACAAGAAATGCAAGTATATATAATTATAAGTTTATTGTAATATGTAGGTGCTATACATACTTAACTTAAGTACAAGTTTTCGGCAACATCAGAGCATAGCTCTCCTAAATTTATAAGATTTGATATGTGAAACTCTGGAAAAAAGTATCAGTGAAAAATGAGATAAATTGAAAAATCGAAAAATTCTTCACGTTATATGGAATTTTTGATATGCTTTTAGGCTTTCACGTTATTCCTTGCAAATACGTTTCTTTTATAAAAAAGATATAGAAAATTTATTTTTCAGACAGAAATTCGAATGCATATTTTTCGAAACATTTATGTACTATTGTATCTTTGTTTTAATTTTTTACTTTAGAAATTTGACCAGAATACATTAAACAATATAACCGTCAAAGAAGTGGCTAGAAAATATCTCACAATAAATTATTCCGATGATGAATTAACTCAAGAATATTTCAGGTATCCATCCGCGGAGCTGCTCAGGAGTATGACATAAGTGAATCGTCTGTATACAACGTACTGAAAGCAGTGAAATTCCATCAATTTAAGGTGAAACCGGTTCTCAAGTAACTATGAATATACATAACTGGACCTATTGAGCAGATAAAAATCCTCACTGTATGCGAGAAGATAAATCGCAGTATGCGCAGAAATTAAATGTTTGGGCTGGAATTCTTAACAATAGAATTATGAGCCCATTTTTCATTGATTGTAACTTAAATTCTTAAAACAATGAAGCTATGCTTCGACGTTTAATAGCACCTGCAATCAGAAAAATAGCCGGAGACAACTTTGAATACATATGGTTTCAGCAGGATGGTGCAACTGCTCACTATGGACGAGACGTTCGCGCTTACTAAGATGGGGTTTTTGTTGATCGGTGAATAGGACGGAGGGGCACAATTAAATGGCAAGCTAGGTCACCTGAATTGACGCCTCTAGCTTCTCTTTATGGGTGTTATCTGAAGTATCGGGCGTTCACAATAAAAACCAAAAATTTCTATTAAGATGTTGTGATGATAATCAAATGTAAGAGGCGAGGAGAATCACGTAAATCAATCACCTTAAAGGGAACAGATTAGACTACGTCCACGTCGTTGTTCCTGGGTAACGCTAAATGTGAAAAAATTTACCTGAAAATGACCTAGAAGGGCAAGCTCAAGGTCAAATTCAAGGTCACCACCGCATTCCTCGTTAAAGTTACTCCGACAATGACCTCGACATTTTTCGTAAACACCTTAGCCGAAGCAGTACAGATTGGACCCGACCTATACCTGGGTCAAGCCTTAATTTTTCAATTTTATTTCCTTTTTTATTTATTTTCTCATGTAATCATTAAAAAAGTGTCGATCAACTTATTCATATTATTTTTCATTTGTGGAAACATGAATGGAATCCTGTTTTGGGATCCCATTTATGTTTTCAAAAGTACTGCAGTACTTTTTGTATCGTCGTAATTATTGTAAATTATTCGTCCAAACGAATTATAAAACGTCGTCAAATCTATCATCCATTTCTGACTGGGTTGTATTTTTCTTAAACAAATTCTTCATTAGTCCTCTTTTAATTTTCGCCGACAAATAAGGGTAGGAGGTTTAAGAACTTGTGTCTCAGTCTTCTGTCAGCTCCCATGGGATGTTAACCATTGAAAAAAACGAATCTACGAATCGAGATTGAGTATATATAGAACTAATATTTAGAAAGTAAAAAAAATTATTTCATGAACGAAGTGACTTTCATTGTCAAAGAATTGCTCAACAATATTATAAGTGTGACAGATGTTATCCCAACGAGGAAATTGAGTGAATTGAAATAAAATAAAATATACGCTATTACCGATATAAAACAGGTTCAAACAAAAAATGATGCAAGAATTACTGTGGATATACAACAGTCGCCTCTGGATGCTTTCTTAGAGCTAACATCTGCCACTCCATAGGTTTTAAGTTACATGAGGTTACATGAACGTTGGGTCAATATGCACACGGAATATGCTCATAAAACGCCTCAATATTTAAGAGAGCAGGTATCCTTTTTGCGCAAAAACGGATATGAAGCTCTTTATCGGAACTTAGAAGAAGAGCATCATCCTCCAGCGAACATATCACCCGTTCCAGCAAGACCACCTTCACAGATAGCCAATAATGTCAATTATTATCTTATTATTATATTATATTATTATTATATTGTTATCGTTTATACTAAAACTTACGCTTATCATAACAATTCATGGTCATTTTTCTACGGTTCGTCGCATTATACTATCGCATAAGTGCAGAGCCGCCTTTTCGTAAGTCTTATTATTTATAACAAAAACATTCCTTTAATTATTTAAATAGATATTTTAATACATAATAGCTTCTCTAAATTGCAGAAAATGTTTCAGGCTTCTAAATTAAAATAATAAAATACAATTTAAGCCACTAATTTACTTTCGTACAGTTCTTTTGTCTAAAAATGTTAGTACAAAAAAAAATTACTGACATAAATATTGCTTGTTACTACTTTCTCTGTATACAGGATCAAGTATGGAAATGTGGTGGAAATGTATTTTGTCAATAAAATTAATTAAAACAAAGCAAAACGATATTAAATTTAACATTTTTTGTACAACATTTTTAAGTGTCCGAATTATATAAAAAACTTGCAGTTTCTAGTATAATTATTTTTGTATTTTCTACAATTTTAAAAGATTTGTTTTTGTGAAGATACATTATCACCAGGTTATATTTTCTATAATTATTTCACATTTTATTATTAATTGTAAAAATCTTTGAAGAAATACATTCATTGTATGGCTTGTTTCACGCAGAATTATCGAATTATAAAAACTAACTTAGTTCAGAATGAATTCAATATTAATTCACTTTGTAATAGCATACCATATTGTTCTTGAAAATTGCCTTATAATCATTTAGTTTTTTTTCCACGTCAAAGTAATAAAATGCACTCTGACGTCAGCGATAAGTAATATGAATGTATGCGATAATTCACCCATTTTCTTTACTGTAAACAATATAATATTCTTATATCATTACATAAATTCTAGCTGCCTTGATCTTATAACTTTTCAATCAATAATAATAATTTTAACAAAACTCTTTTTTTTTAGGAAAATTCTTGCCGATCTCCAACTTTGCAATGTACATGATTTACAGAAGTTTCCTTATTATAGCGAGGAAATTCCTCCAGTGAATTCAATATGAATGATAACTTTTTACACTTACTTACAATTCTTTTTTTTGGTGCAAAATTAGTTTTTTTTATTGAAAATTATTTTTTTTATTAACTAAAAAGTTAACTCAATTTTGTTTTGAAATTTTTCTATAGACATTTAATCTTTTTGGTAGAAAATTAATTTGTTTCCTTGAAAATTTAAATACTTCTACGACAATTAAGGTTATTTGCTTGAAAACTTATTTCTCTATCTTAAAATTTAACTAATATACTTTTTGTTGAAAATTTACCTTTCTCAGTTAGAGGTTTATGTATTTTGTTGATTTTTCTTTTTTTTTTGTAGAAGATTCACCTTTTTAGTTAAAATTCATGTATTTTATTTAATTTCTTTGGTTAAAAAATTTGTTTCTTATTAAAAATTGATTTTTTAAACGAAAAATTCAACTCAATTTCTTATCGAGATTCCTTTTCATACAAATTCAATATTTTGCTGAAAAATTCAGTTTTTCAATTGAAAATTAATTTTATTTGCTTAAAAACTTATTTCTCTAATTAAAATATAAACTATTCTATACTTTGTTAAAAATGTCTGGTTTTTAGTTGAAAATTCATCCATTTACTTGAAAATCTATCTTTTTTTTTCTGGTAAAAAATCAACCTTTTTGGTTGAAGATGCATTTATTGGGATGAAAATTCCATTAAAAATAAAAAATGGTGATCGAAAATTCATGTATTTTCTTAAAAATTATTCTTTTCTGGTAGAAAATTAATCTTCTTGGTTGAAATTTTCATTTCTACATTTGAAAATTATTTTTTATATTGAAAATTAATTTTTTCAAATAAAAATTTAAAAATTAATTTTTTCAATTAAAAATTTAAGTATAATCCATTTTTCGAATTTTTGTTGAAATTCATTTTATTTGTTCAGAAACTTATTTATCTAACTGTAAATTAAACTATTCTATTCTTTGATTGAAATGTATGTTTATAGTTGAAAATTTGCCTTTTTTTAAATAAAAAATTCATCATTTTGGTTGAAAATTTACCTAATTGGTGAAATTTTTTTTTCTTCTGGAGATGCATTATTTCAGTTGAAAGTTCATTTCTTTTGTTGAAAATTAAACAAATTTTACCGGAAATGTTTTTTTTTTTTATTGTAAAAAAAATAATTTTTACAACGATAAAGGTAGCTACTTCATTTTTACGAGAAAATTGGTCTTTTCAAGTTGAAAATTCATTTATTTTGTTAAAAACATTTTCTCTTTTTTGAGAAATTCAATTATTTAGGTAAAAAAAACGATATTTCTTCGTTATAAATGGAACCTTGTTTTCAAACATAAGTCTTCGGGGATCTCCCGCCTCGAAGTTCGAAGTCAGTTGTCCAGTGTCGTCTGATGTTTTTTCATCACCCACATCTTTATACGTCAACTTTTAAGTACATTCTACTTTTATTTAGTGACTTAATAAGTATTATCCACTGAGAGAGAAGGATAGTCTATATATTTGAATATTTTATCAAATTTTACCATATAAACCGAAACTTAAAAATGGTAAAGTGTCTGCGGGGGACTTGGCTTTAAATTTCATTCCTGAGAATGTTGACGTCCCTAGCGACTCTCATTTTACCTTACTGTTGTGTAATTCCTCTGCTAATGAAAGTGAAAATCTCTTTAAAAATTGTGCAATCTATACTTTCTTTTAAGTGAATCGTTAATATCACACAAAAGAAAACTTTATATTATCCATTTGATAAAAATTTACAATACTTTGCGTTATTTTATAATATACTGGTATGAAAATAATACAACACTTATATCAATACTGCTCTGTCAGACAGCGTTCTCAAAGCGGGCAGACGTCGAGTACTTTTTCCAAATCTGAATATCTCAGTAAATTTCCAACGATTGTTAACTTTTTCAGAATTTTGTAGGCATCGCTAGAGTATTTTGAATATGTCCTGCAAATATGAACTCATTTTAATAATATTTGGCCGAGTTAGAATGATTTAAGTTTTAAAACTTAATTAAATCAGAGACAAACTTTTTTTCAATATTTCGTTTTTATTATTAAAAACAAACATTTGACAAAAAAAATGCTAATAGGAAAAACTTTCATTTCCTTCTACTGTACAATTCTACATTTTCAAAAAATTGATTTTTCGATTTTGAACATTTTCTTTTTTTGAGACGATCGGACAATTCTTTTACGCGTTTTCGAGCGTCGGGATGGTTATTGCATCCGGCGGCTCAATTGTCATGTCGTAATGGGATTTCGCTTCAAATTCAGGATATTATTTTAGAAAATACGGAAGTAAAAAATTGTGAAAATATTTTTCACACCCCATCCGGCTTTCTCGATGTCTCCAAATTATTATTAAACTAAATTAGGCATCGTACGGCGGCACCCATCCGAGTATGACCAAGCCAAGCCATGTGACCGCTTAAACACACTTTTATAATCACGATTGCTTGTCTAGCTGGTGCAGTCCACATCAGCTGATCACGGCAATTTTCATGTCTGAATGGGAGTTGGCTCCAATTCAGGATATATGATTGTTTGAAACAATGTGATACCTCCATAAAAATAAAAAAAAACAGTTAATAAATTTCATTATTTTATTAAATACAGGATTTAAAATGTGTGACAAATTTTTGGCATCCCATCCAAAAAAAACGGCAGCACCGTTTGTCCGCTTTATAATGACATTGTGATTTCACGTCAGCTGATCGCGGCAATTTTCATGCCGGAATAAGATTTGGCTCCAATTCAGAATATATGATTGTTTCATGGTGAACAAAATCTCACCAAATATTTTTCGAAAATTCGAAAAAATGGCGGACTTACGGGACTTTGAGTTTTTAGGCAACTCTTTTTTTTAATGCCATATTTTCGGTTTTAATTGACTGATTTAACTTTTTTTACGTCTCAATTAACTTGTCATAAGATACATTTCAAAATAAAAATAAAATCATTTTTGAAAATTAGCTTAAAAAAATAAAAAACTTGATATCTAAAAAAGGCATTTAAAATTTTTTTCCAGAATGGCATAATGTTCAATTTCTAATTAAGCTCATAGAAACAATTACGAGTTATTATCAGTTCACAAAAAATGTTAACAAGGAGTTATTGTTAAGTAACTGGCAGTTGAGAAAAAATTATTTATAAAATTGTTAATAACAATATTTGTTCAGGGTGTCTAGCGTCCTGGAAATCCTTGAATTTTTTTCTACCTGAAGAAAACCTGGAAAAGTCCTTGAATTTTGCTCATGGTCCTGGAATTTTTATTCCCTTAAAGAACAAAAAATTTGTTTAAAGTCAGGGAATTTGTTTTTCGAGAGTATAACTAATTTTTTGCATAATTTTAATATAAAATTGAATATCAATATTTCTTTATTTTCTTTTTTAGTTAAAAATTCAACTATTTATTTGAAAATTCGCGTATTTTGTTGAAAAGTCGAAGTTTTGATTGTGAATTCATCTTGGTAGGTTGAAAATTTAACTATTTTGTTGGAAATTAATTTTGTTTTATCTGAAATATTAACTATTTAATTTTGCGCTAAAAATTCATGTACTTGTTGAAAATTCAACTCTTTTTGGTTAATGTTTGATTTTTTTGTTTCAAAATTCGAATATTTGGTTGAAAAATCATTTTTGCAGGTAGGAAATTCAACTATTGGACCAAGGTGTGCCTTTTTCGGTTATTCGATGCCCAGATTTAGAGCTGTATGCTGCAGAGGAGAGCTAATACACAATCAAGTTACATTTGACTATCAAAACTTTCTTTTAACGATGCAACTATCTTACTACTATTTAAAAAAATATGTCCTAATGATATGTTCGAAAATATACATTGAGGCGAAAAGTTTAGAAATACTTCAAAAAATGTGATAAATATTTTTAAATGACGAAAAAAAAACATCTACTGCTGCTAACCACAAGTGAGAAATGTAAAGAAACCAATACTTTGGCATCAGTGGCATCTAGCAGCATCAATATTCAAGAAATAGAAGGACTAGCGCCATATTTAGAAAATATCAGAATGCACAGAATTCATTTTTGCACAAATTATTATAATGCGTACAATAAAAAATGAAAATATTATTAAAGAAGTTTTGAACACACAATGAAATAATTTTCAAATTGACGAAATAATTTCAAAAAAGCTATCTCGCTAAAACATTCTAAAAATTGGAACTAGTTTACTAATTAAAAACAATGTACGCTATGCCTTCACAAAACTACCCTTGAAACTCAAAATACGAAAATAGATTTGGGCAACCCCTAAAAACAACCTTTTAATGAAACAGGAAGGCTGTCTCATGTAATTTTAGTTAAAACTTCAAACAAACTCAAGAATTGAAAACAATTTATTGCGATCCCTTGAGAAAAAATCTCTTAACATACGTTAATAAACAATATGTTTTAACAACCACCAAAAGCAACCCTTCAACAAAATAACAAAGGCTATCTGATATAATTCTAGTTGAAGCTTGCACAAAAATAACATTCAACATCATTCATCCCAATACCTTCAGAAGACATTCCACAATACACCCTGAATGAGAATCTATTTGAAAGAATTCTAAACGAAAACTTCTTATTCAATTAGGACAACATCTTACTGAAATAAGAAATTCTATCCTGATACAACATTGGCTGTAACGCCAAATAAAATAGAAATAATTAGTCACAATGATGCGGATATCCCGTAGACACTTTTCATAATAATGTATTTCAGCAAACTCTTACTTCTATGAGAAAGGTTATATGATATAAAATTAGTTAAAATTTCATCTACGATTGAAAAGTAAAAATAACGTATCAGGATACCTTCCGCGGACTGCTCTAAAGACAGCCCAATGATAATGTATTTTAACAAACCCTCAAAGAAACCACTTACTGAAATTAGGATGGCCATCTTATATTATTTCAGTTCAAATATAATTTAAAAACTTAAAAATACCGTTTACGACAGTATATTCATACAATCTCTAAATTCTACCCTGTACTTGTATTGATAAGAAGTCTTTATTTATTACTAAAGCATTACCAATGTAAGTAAGGGATTGATATTATCATTCTCTTGGAATTTGTTACAAAATCGAATTATTAAGATACGTCTCCTAAAGACATTTTAACGAATTGTTTTTAATTTTATTTCAAGTTTTGACTCAAACTATATCCGATAGTCTAACCATATTTAGTTTGGAGTCGCTTGTAGAGACTTCTAAAACAAATGTTTGGTCAGAGTGCACTGATGGATGCTTATTTCATGGGATTGTGGTGAAATGATTTTATTTTGGAATTTTAGTTCAAGCTTCAACTACACTTATATTAAATTGTCTTCCTAATTCTAATAAAGGGCTGCTCTTGGAAGCTATTAAAATATATTGTCATTAAGGGGGTGTGAAGAAAATTCTACTGCAGGCATAGTGATGAATGATTTTTAATTTTTGTGTTTATTTGAAGTTTCAACTTAAATTAAATCAGATATGCTTGAATTCTGTATTAAGGGGTTGCTTTGAGGGGTCACAAAAATGTTATGGGCTTCAATAAAAACTGCTACTCTATTACGGAAAAAATATCGGAAATAAATTATTGAAATAAAATTTGATAAAATTCTTTGCAAAACCACAAAAACGATATGGGCTTCAATAAAAAATGGTACTCTATTACGGCAAAAATATAGGAAATGAATTATCGAAAAAAAAACGTATGAAAATTTTTCTAAAAACACAAAAATGTTATGGGCTTCAATAAAAACTGCTACTCTATTACGGAAAAAATATCGGAAATAAATTATTGAAATAAAATTTGATAAAATTCTTTCCAAGAGAGCAAAAACGTAATGGGATTCAATGAAATCTGCTGCTCTATTACGGCAAAAATATCGGAATTGAATTTTTGAAAGAAATAACGGAATGAAAATTTTTCCAAAAACACAAAAACGTTATGGGCTTCAATAAAAACTGTTACTCTATTACGTCAAAAATATCGGAAATAAATCATTGAAATAAAATTTTATAAAATTCTTTCCAAGAGAGCAAAAACGTAATGGAATTCAATGAAATCTGCTACTCTATTACGGCAAAAATATCAGAATTGAATTTTTGAAAGAAATGGATGAATGAAAATTTTTCTAAAACCACAAAAACGTTATGGGCTTGAATAAAAACTGGAACTCCATTACGGCAAAAATATCGGAAATAAATGATTGAGATATAATTTTCATTCAAAATTTTTCCAAAACCACAAAAACGTTATGTGCTCTAATAAAAACTGCTCCTTTACTACGGCAAAAATATTGAAAATTGATAAAAATATATATATATATTAAAATTTTTCCAAAACCACAAAACCGTTATGGGCTTCAATAAAAACTGATGTTCTATTATGGCAAAAATATCGGAAATAAATAATTGAAATAAAATTTTATAAAATTATTTTCAAAACCACAAAAACGTGATTGGATTCAATGAAACCTGCTACTCTTTTACGGCATGAATATCGGAATTGAATTTTTGAAAGAAATGAATGAAAATTTTTCCGAAAACACAAAAACGTTATGGGCTTGAATAAAAACTGCTACTGTATTATAGCAAAAATATCGGAAATGAATTTTTGAAACAAATAAATGAATGCAAATTTTTCCAAAAACACAAAATCCTCACGGGCTTCAGTAAAAACTGGTACTCTATTACGGCAAAAATATCGGAAATAAATTATTAAAATAAAATTTTTGATCAACATTTTTTCAAAACCACAAAAACATTATGGGTTTCAATAAAAACTGTTCCTCTACTACGGCAAAAATATTGGAAATTAATTTAAAAAGAAAAAATTATTAAAATTTATCCAAAACAACAAAAACGTTATGGGGTTCAATAAAAACTGCTCCTCTACTACGGCAAAAATATCGAAAATTATTGAAAAAAAAAATGATGAAAATTTTTCCAAAACCACAAAAACGTTATTGGATTCAATGAAAACTGCTACCCTATTACGGCAAAAATATCGGAAACAAATGAAAAAAAACATTTCTTATGAAATTTTTTCCAAAACCACAAAAACATTATGGGCTTCAATAAAAACTGTTACTCTATTACGGCAAAAATATATGAAATTTAATTGAAAAAAAAATTTTTTACTGAAAATTTCACGAAAACCACAAAAACGTTATGGGATTCAACGAAAATGGATACTCTATTACGGCAAAAATATAGGAAATGAATTTTTGAAAGAAATAAATGAATGATAACACTGGTTTACAAAAAAAAAAAAAAAAAGGTGGGGACTATTTGACAAGATCACTTTATCCTTATGTATTTTAACGCGCTGAATACGAATCCGAGGTCTATTTACCTCCATCACGTCAGGTTCAAGGTTCTTTTGAAATATTTGTGAAATTTTTCTTAAATCTTTGTTTGTGAAATCTTTTTTATTCGTTAAAATCATTGAATTATTTAAAATCTCAGTGAAGTATTTTCAAATCCTCTACAATGTTTTGAAACCTTTTGAAATCATTTCAAATCTTTGAAATGCTTTAAATCTTTTGAAGGTTTTAGAAGCTTTGTGAAATTGTCACGAAATATTTGAAATATTTTAAAATCTTTGAAATATTTTGAAACCTTTTCAAATCTTTTGTAATATTTTGTAATTTGGTGTGGCAAAACCCTGGAAAATCCGTTATCATTCTAATTCTGAAACTGAATTAACATCGAAATTTTTAACTAATAATTTTTATAATTTGTAAGTTGAATACCACAACAAAATTCATACTTCAATATTCTATATTACGAAAAATAAATTAGAAACTTATAGAATTATTCACAATATTAAAGTCTGTTAATTGCAATCTATAAAATAATTGGTAAATTCTACAAAAAATACTTAAAAATCTCTTTATTTATTCTGCAATGAGTAAAAGATAAATTATACTTTGATAAATAAAAAACTTTTCAGTAGCAAGATTTCTAAATTTTTGCTTCTTCCATAATTGACTAAAAGATTTAAATTACTTTTTGCATTACAACAAAATAACTGTTTCAAATAAAAAAAATTATTTAATAAATTCAAGGTTCTAGTAAAGAATTCAAGGAGAATTCCAGATTTTTAAGGTTTTCAAGGTCGCTGGACACACTGAAGAACCTGCGATAAATTTTCTTTCGGAAATTTGTACCAGGGAATGAATCTAGCTACATACAGCAGCACCGATCCGAGCTAAATATCGATTTCGCATACGTATATCGGATTGTGGCTGCAGCAGGTCATCTGCAGATAGGTCCCCGGTAGATCCCGAGGCCAGCAATCTCTCTCTTTCGACAAAATCGATTTCTCCACGATGTTCCTGGTATTTGTCCCGCTGAGCCGGAGTCATATTGAGAAAGCCACCGGTAGTCGCTGCGTCGGATACCCAAATCGCCACCGATGTAATTAAGGAAACTGGAAAACAAACAATAAATTAAATTTAATAGAATCAGATATATTCAGGGTGGCCGTTTTCATCAAAGAACATAATTCCCGGTTTTTTCCGGGTCGCAAACATTTTTTACGGTCAATTAAATTTAAAAATTCGAACTCTAAAGCTAAACATTTTTCCATTTTAAGTAATTAAAAGTGAGCTGCACATTAAAGCACTCAAAGTCGAATTCTTGAATTTTAAACTTTTAAAATTGAAGTTTAAAACTTTTTTAATTCATGAATTTTGTATTCAAATGCTCAATAATTTACAAAGATGAATTTTAAATTAAATCATCAAATTTTCAAAAAATAAAGATTAAACATACACAAAATTCAGTTCCACTTTCAATCAAATATTGCATTTTTTAGAAGACAGATGAATTTCTCAAAATAAAATACGACTTTTTAAGGAAATACCTGAATTTTCAACAAAATAATGAAATTTTCAACAAAATAATAAAATTTTCAACAAAATAGTTGAATTTTTAACCAAATAATTGAATTTTCAACTTACAAAGATGAATTTTAAATCAAATAACCGAATTCTTAAACAATAAAGATTAAACATACACCGAATTCAGTTGCACTTTCGATCAAATTAAAAAGTTTTTAGAAGAGAGTTGAATTTTTAAAAAGTAAATACGACTTTCTAAGAAAATACCTGAATTTTTAACAAAATAACCAAATTTTCAACAAAATAATGAAATTTTCAACAAAATAGTTGAATTTTTAACTAAATACTGAAATTTTCAACTTACAAAAATTAATTTAAAATCAAATTTTAAAAATTGTTTCAATAATTAATAACTCTTGTAAATTTGCAAATTATCATATCAAACAGTCACCAGAAAAGCGTTATTAGTTGATTTTCTTTAATTGAGCCTATTCGTTGAAAAAATAGACAAAGTCTGAATTTGTTTTTAAACATTGTTTAAATAATTAATAAGGCTTTCAAATTTGCTAAGTATCATATCAAGCAATCATCGGAAAAGCATTCTTAGTTTCTCGGTTAAAAAAATTAAGCCTGTTCGTCGATAAGCAGCCAAACTGATTTTTTTTTTAAATTGCCAAATGGCATCTTCTTTCAAGTAACAGTAATACAAATTTTATTTCTCACGCATTCCATATGAGTGTGTTTATTATGTTACAATTAATTTAATTAATTATATAAATTAAAAATTAATGAGAAACAATCATTTTCTTAATTTTTTTCTTCTTAAAAAAATGGATTTATCACGTTTTATTCGCTTACCCCTCATTTATCTGACTTGGAACAGGGAATTTTTTACATGGAACGGAAATTTTTTAAAAGAATTATAATTTAGATTTAGAAAAATGGAATTAAAAAAATCCGTCTGCCAAGTCAGAGTTCGTCACGATGTAACTACTTTGTTGGAAATCAATTTTTTTTTTTTTTGTGAAAATTCAACTATTTTGTTAAAAATTGAAATTTTTTATTTAAAAAATAAAACTATTCGTTTGAAAATGTATTTACTTTGTGGAAAATTCGTCTTTTTCGTAGAAAATTAATCTTCATGGTTAAAAATTCATCTTTTTGGCATCAAATTCAACTATTCCAGTTGAAGATTAATCATTTTAGTTGAAAATTCGTCAGTTTGGTTGAAAATTAATTTATTTAACTGAAAATTTAACTGTTTCATTTTTGGTTGAAAATTGATTTTTTTTAGTTCAAAATTCCACAATTGGTATGATTTTTTTTTTTTAATTGAAAATTCAACTATTTCGTTAAAAATTCACGTATTTTGTTAAAAAATCGATTTTTTGGTATAAAATTATCTTTTTTTAGAAATTACTTGGTTGAAAGTTAAATTTTTTCGTTAAAAATTAATTTTTTTGGGCGAAGATTTATAATTTTAATTAAAAATTCATTTCTTTGTTTGAAAACTGAGCTATTTGATTGAAAACTTGTTTTTTCTTTGGATTGAAAGGAATGTTTTTGCCGAAAATTGAACTATTTTGTTGAAAATTTGTTTCTTTTTTGGTTATTTTTTTTTGTTAACAGAAAATTTAACTATTATTCTAGTCTAGTATTCCATAATCTTAGTTAAAAATTCATCTGTTTGGTTTATAATTTAATTATTCTAGTAAAAGATTTACAATTTTAGTGGAAAATTCATCCCTTTGTTGAAAAATGTAACAATTTTTTAAAGCTAGTTGTTTGTTATTTTTTTTTTGTAATTTTTTTTTGTGGAAAATATTATTTTCAAGTGTAAATTTGACTTATTCCAATTGAATATTCCATAGTTTTAGTTTTTTTCATTCATCAGTTAGGTTGAAGATTAAACTAATTTGTTGAAAATCCTTTTTTTTGTTGAAAATTAATTTTTTCAGCTAAAAGTTTAACTATTCCATTTTTTGTTAAAAGTTGATATTTCTAGTGGAAAATTTACGCATTTGATTAAAAATTTATCACTTTATGGAAAATTCGTCTTTTTTGTGGAAATTTAATCTTTATGGTTAAAAATTCATCTTTTTCGCATAAAATTCAACTATTCCAGTTGAAGATTCATCATTTTAGTTGAAAATTCATCATTTTCATTGAAAATTAATTTTGTTAACTGAAAATTTAACTATTACATTTTTGGTTCAAAATTTGTCTTTTTTAGTGAAAAATATTGTCCTCATACCTTAGTCAAGATCCTTCTGATATTTAGATAAGACGAGAACTTATTAGAATAAGAGAGGTTATGTCACGTTGGACGTAACAGTATTTTCAAATGCAAAGAGTTCTAAATATTTCTAGTACAACTTAAATTATTTAATAAATGATTAATACTAGTTAGCAAAATATGTTTTAAAAAAATCCTATTTTCTTCATTTCAATATTTCAAGGGATTACAATTTTTTACGTATCTGGAGATCTTATCTGTCTCCGCGAATGTTTACAGATTTTTATTTGTTTATCCATATGCAGATAACGATAGACGCTTGTTATTCAGATATTGTTACTTACATTTAAAAAACTCGTATTTACAGTTCATGATAAAAAAATCGTTGCATTTTAAACTTCTAGCAATTGTCTGATATTATGAAATCAAAATTGTTTACTCTTCAATGCTATTAATCTGGCGGTGATTATTTTTGAAAAGTTTAGTACCGACTAATTTTTTTACTGTAAAGTTTTTAAATAAGAAAAAATTTAAACTATCTTTTGGTTTGGAAAATATAAGAAAATGGTGAAAATGACAAAAAAATGAAATGTTGAAATTTGAGCATCCAAAACTGGACAATAACTTTAAGTCAACCGACTCTATAATTAAACTACTCTAGACATATGCATTTAAAACTTTACAATTTTAAATCAGACTCGTGGAAACATTAAAGATGATAAAAGTTCATAGTAGATAGAAATTACGATAAGAGTAGTTTAAAGTCATTTTGTAAATTTAATTATACTATATTTTTCTAATGCATTCTGGTCTTCTATACTTGGAAATTGGATTTAAAAAAAATTTTCTGCATTGGTTTTCGAAATATTAATTTTGAAAAAAAAAATTCGATGATAGCTTTACTCCGGGAACGATATCTCAAGTTCGAAACAACCAATTTGGTTGCAAAAATGGCACGGTATTTAATATAAAAAGTTCAAAAAACTCATTGTACCTTTAAAATTTTCAAACATTCGTTAAGTATGTGAAAATTTCGCTTTGCTAGAAATTAATCTTTTAATCTGTATTAAACCTTCTGTGACGTATTAACAATAAAAGATAAACAATAAATATAATGATGAAAAATCATACATAAACCAGAAGAAATTAATAATGAAAAAGGGCAGGCGAAATCGCTTTTACCATCCACTCAGATTTCGTTTGCAATCCAAAAGTCCCTTTTCCACTCCCTCTGACTACTTTTAAAGTCCAAATTCCCATTTTCTATGGTCTGAGCTTCTACAAAACAAAATCGTCTCTCCAAAACCCCTCACTCAATTTTTTTCAGAATTAATAATTCAGAGAGTTTCTGTGTTACGAAAGTCATTTCCGAATGATGGGAATTAATAAAGTTATTGAAATTTCTCATATTAGCTAATCTATGAGTCTGAAAATGTGGACATTTTATGAAATCCGCAAAATTCAATTTTCAAATTAAACTACTGCACGGAGAAAAATGGAAGGTCAGTTTGGCCATCTAGATGTGCGGAAAGACTATATTGCAGGGTCAACTATAGGACAGCCCTTGAAGATGGCTAGAGCGACTATCTCCAGAAGGTTAAAATAAGAGGTTCAAATCGATCATCTCAGAGTGTCGACTTGGTCATCTCGAACGGTCGACTCAAGCTTCATAGAGAGTCGTATCGCTCATCATAGGGGGTCGATTCAGTCATATCAGATAGTCGACTTGATCTCCTCGGACAGACGACCTGGCCGTCTCAGGGGGTCGATTTGATTATCCTAAATTTTCTATATTTGTTGTCCTTTTCCTACTTATTCTAGTCTCTCTCTCATAAGAGACTGGAAATTATAAAATTAAGTTGGGAAAGACGGGACCTCCCGCGACGTTTCTCATCTTCTCACCATCCAATGATGGACCCTATCATGAAGGGAACGCTGCTCAACTTGTATCGCCACCCAAACCTCAAAAACTCGAAAACAAGGAGAAAACCATTCTGGTAATCCAGAGTAATCCACTTGTAATCCTGAGTAATCCACTTCTAATCCTGAGTAATCGAATTGTAATCCTGAGTAATCCACTTGTAATCCTGCGTAATGCACTTGTAATCCCAAGTAATCCTATTGTAATCCTGAGTAATCCCATTGTAATCCTGAGTAATCCAATTGTAATCCTGAGTAATCCACTTGTCATCCTGAGTAATCAACTTGTAATCCTGAGCAATCCACTTGTAATCCTGAGTAATCCACTTGTAATCCTGAGTAATCCAATTGTAATCCTGAGTAATCCAATTGTAATCCTCAGTAATCCAATTGTAATCCTGAGTAATCCACTTGTAATCCTGAGTAATCAACTTGTAATCCTGAGCAATCCACTTGTAATCATGAGTTATCCACTTGTGATTCTGAGTAATCCGCTTGTGGTACTGAGTAATCCCATTGTAATCCTGGGCAATCGACTTGTAATCCTGAGTAATCCACTTGTAATCTTAAGTAATCCACTTGCAGTTCCAGATAACCCACTAATAATCCCAGGTACCCACCTGTAATCCAGAGAAACCCGTCATCATCCAAGTAATCCAAGTAATCTAGTATAATTCTGGTAATCCACTTGTAATCCAAAGTAATATAATTGTAATTTGAAGCAGTTCACTTTTAATCCAGAGTAACTTGAAGTAATATGAGGTAACCCGAATAATCCATCTAATCCACTTGTACTCCTGAGTGATCGACTTATAATCTTAAGTAATCCACTTGCAGTTACAGGTAACCCATCAATAACACCAGGTGACCCACTAACAATCCCAGGTTCACATCTGTAATTCACAGAAATCCGTCTTCATCCAAGTAATCCAGTATAAACCTGGTAATCCACTTGTAATCCAAAGTCATCTGATTGTAACTCGAAGCGATTTACTTGTCATCCAGCGTGAATTGATGTAATTTGAGTTAATCCAAGTAATACATCTAATCCACTTGAAATCCTGGGTAATCCACTTATAGTCCTGAGTAATTCACTTATAATCCTGTGTAATATACTTGTCATCCTAAGTAATTCACTTGCAGTTCCAGGTCACCCACTAATAATCCCCTATAATCCAGAGAAATCCGTCATCATCCAAATAATCCGAACAACCTAGTATAAACCTGGTAATCCACTTGTAATCCAAAGTAATCTGATTGTAACTCGAAGCAATACGCTTGTAATCCAGCGTAAATTAAATTTATTTGAGGTAATCCAAGTAATCCATCACAACCACTGGTAATCCTGAGCAATCCATTTGTAATCCTGAGTAATCCACTTGTGATCTTGAGTAATCCACTTGTAATCGTTAGTAATTCACTTGTAATCCAGCGTAAATTGAAGTTGTTTGAGGAAATCTAAGTAATCCATCCAATCGACTGTAATCCTGAGTAATCCACTTGTAATAGTGAGTAATTCACTTGTAATTATATAAATCTCCTGATTCCTACCTTCATTCTAGCCCATAACAATCTGGGAGATACAAAATCATGATCTTTGAGATGCTGTCTTGCTTTTTTATTCATAATTAAACCGTCTCCTTGACTACCATGTGATTCGCTACTTACTCCTGACCAGATTTCAAAACCGCCTTTCAATACCCCACTTTCTATGTTTTTACATTCGCGACCCTTTTTCTTCGTCTCAGGTACACATAAAATATCTAGTTTCCTTACGTGCATAGTTTCTCGTAGTGGACATTAATATTGTGTCAAAATACTCAGTATAGGTCTTAATGTTATTCTCCACTTAAATCCGAAAATAATAATTTTTACCCTAGAAGCACCCAAAAGGAACCTTTTCATGCGGACGCCCACGAATGATAAATATTAATTTTAACAAAAAGACTCTCAAGGAAAAATGATCTTTAATATGATATATATAGAAAATTTGAAGAATATTTCAAATATCTATTTTATTTCAGAAAAATATAATAAAAAAAAAGAAAGAGATTGTTTATGTATTATATGTTCATAACTAAAAAGACAAAGGACAGTAATTAATTTCAGAAAAAACTGCAATTCTTTAATTACCTCAGAGAAGCCAGTTATAATTAATAATGAACTGTTCAAACAATTATATTTGTTAACTTGCATTATTTATTACCTCACAAAGTGAAAATTTGACAAAAAGTGGAAAATTTCAGAAAAAGCTGCAACTATCTAACATTCCTATAGGAGAAGATAATTATAAACTATATTAGTTTGTTTAAAGAATTATATCCAGTAAATTTCACTAATTATTAATTCACTCAAAGGGAAAAGTGCACAAAAATTAGAATATTTCAGAAAAAACCGCAAATTTTTTTAAATGTCTCTCTTTATCATTAGCATTTATTGCAAATAACAGAGCTACCAGAACATAGACACAAGTTGTTGTAAATAGAATAAACTTTTCCTGTCTATAATTGATATGATTACGAAATTTTGGAGGGGGGGTAAGCCCCCTCAACCCACCCCCTAGTTACGCCACTGTTATATTCCATTATATTGCTATTTTCTCTGCACTAGGTCTACATGTGGATCATTTCATGCTGTTCAGATGTTCTATTGGTGCACGCAGATCATTTGTGATGTTCATTTTGGGCAGAGAATGCCTTTGTGTTGGTTCTACATGTCTGAACTCTAGTAACGCATGACCAAAATCTCTTTCAAGATGCCGTAGTTTTTCTGGGATTTCGCTGTTCAAGTCATCGTTATTAATGTCCGTATGTGGTTCTTGTGGATCCGGCACTTGATGTTCATTATCCCTAGCACTTATGCCTTCAGCTTTAATCAGGTCTTTGTTGGCCACATCTTCCAAGAGAGGTTCGCTATAGGAAGCCGCTGTTCCACTTCCATTTCTATGGCAGCTATTTCAACAGCCGAAAGCAATCTGTTTACAGATTGGTACCCCTAGTGCCATCGTGCGTGACGACTTCGAGGAACCAGTGATCCCTCTTGAAATCAGGCCCCTGATCCTTTCCAATCTAGACTTCACAGTGGACAGCTCGACCCTGCTCCACCAGATCACCGCCGCATAGGTTAGCCTTGGTCGCAAGATCGCTGTGTAGATCCACATGAGTGTCTCCGGTTTCGAACCCCAGCTTTTCCCTGTAGCTCTCCTACAGAGACATAGAGTAGCTACTAGCTTCTTGCACTTGTTTTCCAGGTGCTCATTCCGTAACAGCTTCTTATCTAGAATTACTCCTAGGTATTCAGTTCGTTTTTTGATTTATATTTGTTGTCCTCCAAGTTTCAGTGTACTTGTGGTTCTCCACTTATACCTTCTGGTGAAAACAACCACGTCTGTCTTACTCGAATTGACCGATAGTCCAATTTTCTTACACCATGAATCCACCATCATCAGTGCTTGCTGCATACTCCGAAGAGCGCATCCAGATGCTGGCCGCGCGCGATGCCTACTATATCGTCCGCATAGCCTATGACGTGGTGACCTTGACTCGAGAGTAGATGAAGCAGTTCATCCACTACTATGTACCATAGCAAGGGCGATAAAACTCCTCCCTGCAGACATCCCGAGTCAACGGTTCCACATAAAGTGGTATCACTCTTTTTAGTTGAAATTTCATGTATTTTATTGAAAATTAATTTCTGTAATTAAAAACTGAACTATTTTGTTTAAAACACATCTTTTTCGGTTAAAAATTAATTTTTTCAACTTAAAATATAACTATTCCATTTTTTGTTGAAAATTTATCGTTTTTAGATGAAAATTCATGTATTTTGTTAAAAATTCGTTATTTTTTGTAGAAAATTAATCTTTACGGATGGAAATTCATCGTTTTGGTTGAAAATTTAACTATTTCGTTCTAAATTCATTTTCTTTATTGAAGATTCATCATGATAGTTGAAAAATAATTCCTTTGGTAACAAATTTAACTACTATATTGTTGAAAATATTGGTTTGAAAATTCGTCTGTTATAGAAATTTCATCTTTTTTGACTGAAAATGCAACTGCTTGGTTGAAAACTATTCTTTTTTGATCGAGGATTTTCAACTGTTTTATTTGAAAATTCATCTTCTTTGATTGAGTTCAATTTTTTTGGTTTCAAATTCAAATCTTTTTGGGTTGAAATATCAACTATCACATTTTTCGTTGAATATTCCACTACTCAGTTGAAAGTGGAACTACCTTGTTAAAAATTAATTTGGTTGATATGTTAACTACACGTTTTGTTGAAAATTCATTTTTAATTGTTTGAAAATTTATCTTTTTAGTTAAAAGTTCATGTATTTTGTTGAAAATTAATTTCTGTAATTAAAAATTTAATTATTTTGTTTAAAACTCGTTTTTTTTCGGTTAAAAATCAATTTTTGTCAACTAAAAATATAATTAATCGATTTTTTGTTGAAAATGTACCTTTTTAGATAAAAATTCATCTATTTTGTTAAAAATTCGTTATTTTTGGTAGAAACTTAATTTTTATGGTTGAAAAGTCATCTTTTTGGTCGAAAATTCAACTATTTGGTTGACATTTTTTTTTTATTATTATTAAAGATTCATCATCGTAATAAAAAAAATCGGTCCTTTGGTTGAAAATTTAAATATATTGTTAAAAACTCTTTCTTTTTGGTTGAATATTAATTTTTTTAATGAAAATGAAATTACTCCGTTTTTTTAAATGTATTTTCTTTAGTTAAAACTTCATGTATTTTTGTTGATATTTCAAAATTTTTTGTATAAAATTAATCTTTACGGTTGAAAAATCATCGTTTTCATTGAAAATTCAACTATTTCGTTCTAAATTCATTTTCTTTATTAAAGATTCATCATGATAGTTGAAAAATAATTCTTTTGGTAAAAAATTTAACTACTATATTGTCGAAAATTGTTTATTCTTGTTGGTTGAAAATTCATTTTTTAACTGGAAATTTACCTGCTTCGTTTTTGGTTGAAAATGTATCTTCTTTAGTTGAAAATTCGTCTTTTTGATTTGAAAATTCGTCTGTTATAGAAATTTCATCTTTTTTTACTAAAAATGCAACTGCTTGGTTGAAAACTAATCTTTTATCATCGAGGATTTTCAACGATTTTAGTTGAAAATTCGTCTTCTTTAGTTGATTTCAATTTTTTTGGTTTCAAATAAAAATCTTTTTGGATTGAAATATCAACTATCACATTTTTCGTTGAATATTCCACTATTTAGTTGAAAGTGGAAGTACCTTGTCAAAAATGAATTTGGTTGATGATCCATCATTTTAATTGAAAAAATTTTTTTTGTTTGATATATTAACTACATGTTTTGTTGAAAATTCGTTTTTAACTTTTCGAAAATTAACTTTTTAACTAAAAATTTAAATATTCTATTTTTTGTTGAAAATTTATCTTTTTAGTTGAAATTTCATGTATTTTATTGAAAATTAATTTCTGTAATTAAAAACTGAACTATTTTGTTTAAAACAGAATACTTAAATTTTAAGCAAAATACATGACTTTTCAACCAAATAGTTGAATTTCCATACAAGAAGTATGAATTTCCATCAAAAAAGTTAATTTCGTACCATTTTCAAACCAAAAAACTAATTTCCAAGGAAACAGTTGAATTTTCAACAACAACGTACATTTTCAGTCAATAGTTGAATTTTCTACAAAAGGGTTAAATTTCTGGAAAAAGTTGAATTTTTGACCAAATTGAGAAAGTCTACCAAAATACTTGAATTTTTTACAAAATAAATGAATTTTCACACGGAAAATAATAATTTTTAACAAAAAAGTTAATTTTCAACCAAGTAGTTTAATTTCTACTATTTTCAAACAAAAAAGACGAAATTTCAACAAAAAAGTTGAATTTCCGAAAGAAGTTAATTTCCGGCGAAATTTGGACTTTCTACCAGAATGCTTAAATTTTAAACAAAATAAGTGACTTTTCAAGCAAATAGTTGCATTTTCATACAGGAAGTATTAATTTGCATCAAAAAGTTATTTTTCTACCATTTTCAAACCAAAATCTAATTTCCAACAAAACAGTTGAATTTTCAACAACAAAGTAATTTTCAGCCAAATAGATGGATTTTCTACAAAAGAGTTAAATTTACGACGAAAAAGTTAATTTTCGACCAAATTGGGACATTCTACCAAAATGCTTAAAGTTTTAACAAAGTACATGAATTTTTAACCAAATGATTTAATTTTCACAACGAAAATATTAATTTTCAAAAAAAGTTAATTTTCAAACAAATAGTTGAATTTTCAACGAGAGATGAATTTTCAAATAAAATTATGAATCTTCAATCGAAGAACTGAATTTTTAACAAAATAGGCTAACTTTCAAACCAGTTGGTACGTTTTCACAAAAAAAGACAAATTAAAAAAAAATTTAGCTGAACTCTCTGCAGACATTTTTTTACCAAAAATGATGAATTTCCCAACCAAAATCAAAATTGTACAAAAAGAGTTCCAATGAATTGTTGCATTTTCAAGCCAAGAAGACGAATTTTCTACAAAACAGTTGTATTTACAAATGGAAAATATGAATTTTCAACAAAAAACTTACTTTTCTACTAGATAAAATAGTTGAATCTTCAAAAAAATGCATGAATTTTCAAATAAACTAGATAAATTTCCAACAAAAATATAATAGTTGATATTATTTCAATCAAAAAATATTTCAATTTGAAATCAATCACAGTTGAATTAATGCCAAAAAGATGAATTTTCAAGAAAATAGCTGAATTTTCAACTAGAAGAGATATATTTTCTCCCCATAACTGACCCATAAAGATTTCCTAATATAAGATAATATACAAAAAACACAAAGTCACTTCAAAGTAACTAAAATTAAAGTTGCAAGTTATTGAAAAAATAGTAACTTAGTTACTTTTAACAAGTTACTACCCAACTCTGATCCGTAGGCTTGGCGCATACGATATTTTTTATAATATATGGATGATTTTAGACATTTTTTGAAACACAGTCATGATTTCAGACCATACTAGATTTTGAATAAAGAAGCATGAAATTTATGTTCACTTATTCCAAATTATCAAAAAATCAATAAAAAAATTGCCGGACATTTTTGGTGATTTACGGTAATTTTGGAGGTGATTCATGGTAACTTACCATCAATTTCCCAAAATTCAATTTAAGAATGTGTATGAATTTCCGGAAATTTATGGAAATGTTCGGTCATTTATGGTGATTTTATAGATAGATATGGTAATTTACCATAAACTGCCCAAAATTCTTTTTAAAAAATGTGCGGAATTTCATGAAGATTTTCGGTCATTTATGGTAATATTACCGGTAAGTATAGTAAGAAAGCTGGGAAAAAAACGGGGTTTTGAAGATTGCCTCTTCTTCTTTTCCAATTTTTTTTTAATTGGAAAATTTAAAAGTTTAATGTCTAGATTTGATCGTCTGATTTTTTGTTTTTCTAATTGTCAAGAATTTCTCAGTAAGATCTGTGCATTGTCACAAAAAAAAAAAGTAAATACACCTTCTGTTATTTAAAACAGACTCTACATCAGTCTTCCAATTACCTCGCGTTTTCAGCTCTCATTTTCATAGTGAAAAATTATTATTCTTCCTAATAAATTTATATCCCCCAGTTTTTAAATTACGTGTCTCAAGATCTGACTTCATCATAGAATTATTTTTGAAGATTGCCATCTTCTCTCTTCCTCTTTTTTTTTGACTTGGGAAATTTAAAAGGTCAATGTCCAAATTTGACCGCCTCATTTATTTCCCTTTTTTCGAAGAATTCCGTATTAAGATCTGTAGATTATCACCAAAAAAGTGTAAATACACCTTATGTTATTTAAAACAACCCCTGAATCAGTCTTCAAATTACCTCGCGTTTTCTGTTCTTATTTTCATAGTGAAAAATCATGATTCTTCCGAATGAATTTGTATCCCCTAATTGTTAGATTACGTGTCTCAAGATCTGACTTTATCATAAAAACTTTATTTCTTGAATATTGCCTTCCTTCCTCCTCTTATTTTTTTGACTTGGGAAATTAAAATGGTCAATGTCCAAATTTGATCGTCTGATTTTTTGTGTCCCTGATTTCCAAGAATTTCATAGTGAGATCTGTAGATTGTCACACAAAAAATGTAAATACAACTTCTGTTATTCAAAACAGCCTCTACATCAGTCTTATAATTACCTCGCGTTTTCAGCTCTCATTTTCGTAGTGAAACATTATGATTCTTCCGAATAAACTTTTATCCCCCAGTTGTTAGATGACGTGTCTCAAGATTTGACTTTATCATACATTTTCTTTTTTGAAGATTGCCTTCTTTTCTTTTCACCTCTTTTTTAATTGGAAAATTTAAAAGTTTAATGTCCAAATTTGATAGCCTGATCGTTTTTCTTCCTAATTGCCAAAAATTTCTTAGTAAGGTCAGTAGATTGTCATCAAAAAAATTGTAAATACACCTTATGTTATTTAAAACAACCCCTAAATCAGTCCTCAAATTACCTCGCGTTTTCAGTTTTTATTTTCATAGTAGAAAATTATGATTCTTTCGAATAAATTTCCATCCCCCAGTTGTTACATTACGTGCCTTAAGATCTGACTTTATCATTAAAACTTGATTTTGAAGATTGCCTTCTTTTCCTCTTTTTTTTACTTGGGAAATTTAAAAGTTCAATGTCCAATTTTGATCGTCTGATTTTTTGTTTTCCTAGTTTCCCATAATTTCTTAGCAAGGTCTGTAGATTTTCACCAAATAAATGTAAATACACCTTGTGTTATTTAAAACGACCCCTAAATCAGTCTTAATATTACCTCGCGTTTTCAGCTCTCATTTTCATAGTGAAAAATTATGATTTTTCCGAATAAAATTGTATCTACCAGTTGTTAGATTACGTGTCTCAAGATCTGACTTTATCACAACAACTTTTTTTTGAAGATTGCCTTCTTTTCCTCTTTTCTTCCTTGGGAAATTTAAAAGTTCAATGTCCAAATTTGATCGTCTAATTTTTTGCTTTCCTAATTTCGAAGAGTTTCATAGTAAGAACGGTAGATTGTCATCAACAAAATGTGAATACACCTCCTGTCATTTAAACAGCCCCTACATCAGTATTCCGATCACCTCGCGTTTTCTAGTCTCATTTTCATAGTAAAAAATTATGATCCTTCCGAATAAACTCTTATCCCTCAGTTGTTAATTAGGTAATATTTGAGAAATTTGTGAAATATTATAAATCTATCTGAAATCTTTGCTAATCTTTGTGAAATCTTTGGGAAATTACTGCAATCTTTGTGCAATCTCTGACATCTGTAGAAAATCTTTGTGAAACTTTTTGGAAATTACTAAAATCTTTGTGCAATCTTTGAAATCTACCTGAAATCTTAACGAAATGTTTGTGATAAATTTTCTTAATCTTTGTGAAATCTTTCTAAAATCTTTCTAAAATCTTTCGGAATCTTTGCAAAATATTCGATATAATTTGTGATATTTGTGAAATCTTTGGAAAATCATTGAAATCTTTGTGAAATCATGGAATTCTTTGTCTTTGTAATCTTTTGGAATTCTTTGTGAAAATGTTGAAAACTTTGAGAAATCTTTCAAATCTTTGCAAAATATTTTTGAAATATTTGAAAAATTTGTAAAATCTTTGAAAAAATCATTGCAGTCTTTGCGAAATCTTATAAACCTATCCAAAATATGTGCTAATGTTTGTGAAATCTTTCAAATCAATCCAAATTCTTTGTGAAAACTTTACGAAATCATTAAAATCTTTATGAAATCCTTCAAATCTATCAGAAATCTTTGGAAAATTTTTTTAATCTTTGAGTAATTTTTTTAATCTTTGAGAAATCTTGGTGAAATCTTTCTGAAATCTTTCTAAAATTTTTCTAAAATCTTTGGAAATCTTTGCAAAATATTTGAAATATTTGCTGATATTTGTAAAAATCTTTGGAAAATCATTGGAATCTTTGTGAAATCATGTAATTCTTTGTGCAATCTTTGCAATCTATAGGAATTCTTTGTGCAATTTTTGAAAAATTTGAGAAATCGTTCAAATCTTTGCAAAATATTTAACATATTTTTGAAATATTTGAGAAATTTGTAAAGTCTTTGAAAAAATCATTGCAGTCTTTGCGAAATCTTATAAATCTATCCGAAATGTGTGATAATCTTTGTGAAATCTTTCAAATCAATCCAAATTCTTTGTGAAAACTTTGCAAAATCATCCAAATCTTTGCGAAATCCTTTAAATCTATCAGAAATCTTTGCGAAATCTTTGGGAAATTATTAAAATCTTTGTGCAATCTTTGAAATCTACCTGAAATCATTACAAAATTGTTCAAATCCTTGTGAAATCATCGGAATCTTTGTGAAATCTTTCTGAAATTTTTCTAAAATCTTTGGAAATCTTTCCGAAATATTTGACATATTGGAAATATTTGGTAATATTGGTGAAACCTTTGAAAAATCATTGAAATATTTGGGAAATCATGGAAATCTTTGTGCACTCTTTGTAATCTATCGGAAATCTTTGTGAAATGTTTGAAAACTTTGGAAAATCGTGCAAATCTTTGCGAAATATTAAAAATATTTGTTAAATGTTTGGTAAAATGTGAGAAATTTTTGAAATCTTTGAAAAATCATTAAAGTCTTTGTGAAATCTTATATATCTATCCAAAATATGTTCTAATCTTTGTAAAATCTTTGGGAAATTATTGCAATATTTGTGCAATCTTTGAAATCTGTAGGAAATCGTTGTGAAATAATTTAAGTCATTGTAAAATCTGTTAAATCAATCCCAATTCTTTGTGAAAACTTTGCAAAATCATTCAAATCTTTACGAAATATTTTCAATCTATCGGAAATCTTTGCAAAATCTTTGCGAAATATTTGAAATATTTGTGAAATCTTTGGAAAAACATTGAAATCATTGTGTAATCTTTGAAAATAATAATTTTATACCTGTATTTATTATCATTTATTATTGACTGTTTATTATTTATTCATTATTTGTGATGTATGTGAAATTTTTACACAGTATATCATTATATGTGAAATCATTGAAATATTTGTGAAATCTTTATGAAATCTTTGGAAATCTTCGAAATATTTTGTAATATTTGTGAAATTTGTGAAATCTTTAGAAAATCATTGAAATCTTTGTGAAATCTTTGTCAATATGAATTTTAAACCTGTATTTATCATTTATTATTATTTACCATTCATTGTTTAGTTATTATTGATTTATGTAAATTTCTTACATAGTAAAATATTATTATACTATAGGATCGGTCGGTTATCCGAAATGGTAATCCACGTGTAATCCCATTAATTGGAAGTAGTTTTATTTATCCAACTAATTAAATTGTAATCTAAGGTAATTCAGGTGATTCGGAGTAATTTACATAGGTCATCCAAATAGTTTTCAACTATTTAGTGGAAAAATTTGTTGGTTTTTTTGTTATCGAAAATTAATTTTCTTAATTGGAAATGTAGCTATTCCATTTTTTGTTGAAAAATTATATGTTTTAAATGAAAATTTATGTATTTTGTTGAATATTGGTATTTTCCCCCACGGAAATTCAACAATTTTATTTGAAAGCAATTTTTTATTTGATTAATGAATTAACTATTTTGGTAGAAAATTTAAATATAATGTTAAAAATTCGTATATTGTTTCTTTATTGTTGTTTGAAATTTAAATTCTCGGGTTGAAAATTCAACTGTTTCATAGAAAAGACTGTTTAGCTCGAAAATTCAACAATTTAGTATAAAATTCAATTATTTTGTACAAAATTAAATTGTTTCGTAGAAAATTCGTTTTTTTAATCAAAAATTAATTCTCCTCAATGAAAATTTATTTGCTTCATTTTTTGCTGAAAATTTTTCTCTTTGGATTTAAAAACTCAGCTATTTCGTTTTAAAAAATTAGAAACGAAAAAAATATAAGCACCCTTTTTTGGTAAAAATTCGCCTTTTTCGTAAAAAATTAATCTTCTTGTTTGAAAATTAATCTTTTTAGGTTGAAAATTCATAGTTTTAGTTAAAAATTCGTTTTTGTTTATTTAAAATCAATTATTTTTTGTTGGAAATTCATATTCTAGAGTTGAAACTTCAAATTTTTTATAGAAAATTCGTCTTTTTGACTTAAGAATTCAACAATTTGGTATAAAATTCAACTATTCAGTCAAAAATGATATCGTTTTGTAGAAAATTCTTTTTTTTTTTGTTGGTAGACAATTAATTTTCTTGGTTGAATATTCAACTATTTGGTTAAAAATGCATGTATTTTGTTAAAAATATATATTCATTTTGTTAAGATTTCTTCTTTCTGTATAGAAAATTAATCTTCCTAGTTGAAAATTCAACTATGTGGTTAAAAATTTATGTATTTTGATGAAAATTCGTCTTTTTTAGGAAAAAATACAATTTTTGTTTTTTGTTAAAAATGTATGTATTTTTTTGGAAATTCGCTTTTGTTGGTTGAATCAAACTGTTTCTTATTTTTAGTTGAAATATTTTTTTGTCGAAATATAAACTATTATACTTTTCGTTAAAGATTCAACTCCTTGGTTAAAAGTTGACCAACATTCTTAAAAGTTTACTTTTTTTTGTTAAAGATACATAATTTTCGTTAAAAATTGTTTTTTTTTTTGTTTTGTTGAAAAGTAATTTTTTAAATCACAATTTAACTATTTTGTTGAAAATTCAACTGTCTTACAGAAAAGTCGTCTTTTTGGCTTAAAAATTTAACAATCTGGTATAAAATTCAACTATTTGGTTAAAAATTTATGTATTTTGTTTAAAATTCGTCTGTTTTGGGGAAAAAAATCAATTTTTGGTTCAAAAATCAACGAAATGTTTTTTTAATTTTTAATTAATTATTGTTTTTGACGAAATACAAAGCTTGAGGAGGCGCGGGAGATTTTAATTATCAATATATTGAATTTGAGCAGTCAAAAAGAAAAAGTTAGTAATAAAAATATTTAGTAAAAACTTATAATCAACTAGAATATCTCAGTTGATAATAAATGTTTGCTAATACCATCAGGATACATCGGTCTATATTATACATTTTAAGCTAAGTAATTTTACCACTTTCACTTAAAACAACATTTGAAAATTGAATTTAAAAATTTATCGTGAGTAAAATAAAGTGAGTTTATGACAACAGTAAATTTTTTTCTTGTTGTGTAAAAGATAACATCAGTCAAATCTTTTGCAAATTGTTTATTGAATTAGAGTAATCAATTTCACAATAAAAATATTATGCGGATATTATAAAAGTTTTTTTATATGTAAACGGCACTGTATTTTACATGATTCATTGCACATTTTCGTAATTTTATATTTCAAGTATTTCAACAATTTTGTTGATTGCAATGACAATTGACATGTCTATTTTAGAAACGATATTTTTATGAAAATATTATGAAGGAAAAAATGGACCACATATGAGAATTCCAGTAACATTAAAAATATGACACGACTGATAAATTAAATGTGCCAGTGAAATAAATATGACAAGAATTATGTTCATATCTAATAATAAGAGATTGATAATTGAATTGACTTTTTCTACTTTTTCATTGAAAGATGATAATATTTAATTTGAAGAATTTATTTTATGTGATTAAAGTTTCAATTCATTGATCATTCTTAGAATATTAATGATCTATTGCATAATAGAAAACTTGATTATTATACATTTCTTGTGGTACAACTAACGAATCTTGAACATAACTAGATTCGATGTTAACAAAACTGTGAATTGTAATCCTGCACATCAAATGCTTCGTTATGGGTTATCGGAGCAGAAGGAACTACAGGGTCTTGTTCGTAATGGATATGAATTTTTTTCGGCACTGAATCTTTCTTCGATCGTTTCTCATTTCATCTCTTTCTCTGTGTTACCTTCTTATTTGTTGAATCAGTTACTTTTGACGATAATATAACATCAACGAAATAAGATATCACAGGCTTCATCAGACTTGTACCCTGTTTCATCTAATTTAGGACTTAACGGTTGTATTTATAAAGATTTTGAAGCTACATTTTCTTCAGTTTTTCTACTCAGAATTAGCTTACGCTGAAGTCCTGTACTGAAAAGACTACATATCACAGTCCTCCATATATTGGTTCGATCATCACATCTTGAAATCAAGAGAGGAAAAATGCAATTTGTTATGCATAGTAGGAAATATTCTTCAAATTATTATCTAACATATGCTCAAGTAATTAAGTGCCAAAATAATTGTTTAATTTAGCCATACCTTCAAGATTGCATATAAGAATTTTTCTATTCCTGCTGTCATCTAGCTGCGAATTGTTTGCACATTCAGCAAACCGAGTTAAGAGAGTAGAACCTTCCAAAATTTCTCCATACGATTG
Source organism: Andricus grossulariae (assembly GCA_011634705.1). Classification (NCBI taxonomy): domain Eukaryota; kingdom Metazoa; phylum Arthropoda; class Insecta; order Hymenoptera; family Cynipidae; genus Andricus; species Andricus grossulariae. The sequence goes on from JAABKJ010075445.1 coordinate 143,770,142, forward strand.
TTCACATAAAATAATGTCGTAAACTTCCATTTTATTCATGTAAATATTAGGTCCTTTGTGACTATCTCTGAGTTTAAAGAACTGCTCTTATATTTCGAAAGTCAAAACGCTAATAATAAAATATACAAGTTGTCAAGTACGGATATGACATTTCGCGATACGTTTCAGTATAATAAATATAATATAAAAAAATCTATCATAAAATTATACATTCCTTTATATTATTTTTATTCTTTTGAGTATATTTATGATATTACCACGTTCATCTTTATGTAACACAGATTTTATTAATAATTTGATGCACACATTTTTCAGAGGTAATGTTGGAATTTTTTTATCACGTAATATATATATATATATATATATATGTTTGGTAGAAAATTCCTCTTTTTATGGTTGAATTCAACTAGTTGAAAATTAATTTAATTTAAAATTAATTTTTCAAACTACAAATTATATCTATTCATTTTTTGTTGAAAACTTATATTTTTTGGTTGAAAATTCAACTATTGGGTTAAGATTAATCTATTTTGTTGAAAATTCGTCTTTTGTTAGAAAATTAATTTTTCTTGGTTGAAAAATGAACTTTTTTTGCTGAAAATTTAACTGTCTCCTTAAAAACTCGTGTCTTCAACTTGAAAATTCAACTATTTGTTTGAAAATGTAACGAATTTGTGGAAAATTTAATTATTTGGTGAAAAATTACTCTTTTTGGTAAAAATTCAATTGTTTGGTAGAAAATTCCTCTTTTTATGGTTGAATTCAACTAGTTGAAAATTAATTTAATTTAAAATTAATTTTTCAAGCTACAAATTATATCCATTCATTTTTTGTTGAAAACTTATATTTTTTGGTTGAAAATTCAACTATAGGGTCAAAATTAATTATTTTGTTAAAAATTCGTCTTTTGTTAGAAAATTAATTTTTCTTGGTTGAAAATATAACTTATTTGTTGAAAATAAACTTTTTTGTCAACAATTTACCTGTCTCCTTGAAAATTCGTCTTTTTAACTTGAAAATTGAACTATTTGTTTAAAAATTGAACTATTTTTGGTTGGAGTTTAATCTTTCTTTATTGAAATTTTTAAAATATAATGATTTTAATCATAATATATTAATGAATAATTATCAAAAATTATAATTATATTATAATTGTAATATAATTATTAATTAATTTAAATTAAGTTAAATTATTTATTGATTAGTCTTAAATTAATTAAACTTGAGTTTATTTCTTTTCATTTCAAAGCTCTAAATCTGCACATTGGGCATTTCGATTTCTGTGCACGTTGCTAGTATGATTTTCATTAACGCTTTTAGAAACGATGCGCATTGAATTCGTTCATTCACTCCCAGGCATTAAATGTGTGTACCCGTTACTCACTCCCACGTGGCATTCGTTCACGTTTCACTCACGTTTTCCCCTCCCTTCCATCTTCAGCATATCTTTTCCCCTTTCCCCTAACTTTGTTTACAGCAATTTCCTGGAAAACGTATTAGCAATCACTCCAGGTGGAGAGCATCACAAAGTCATCGTAGATTACGGTTCACATATAAACATTTAAAATGGTAACAATTTTATAAGTTGCATTTTCCACGAAATAGTTGAATTTTCAAACCAAAATGGCGACTTCTTTAGAAGGTTGTTGAATTTTCAACCTAAAAAATGTTTGAATTATCGAGAAAAAAAGTTCATTATCCGCCAAGAGAGACGAATTTTCAACCAGGAAAGAGAACTTTTCTAACTGATTTTCAACCTTTTTTTCTTCTTGAAAAGATGAATTTTTATCCATGAAGATTAATTTTCAACAAATTATACGAATTTTCAAAAAAATAGGTGGATTTTAAATTTAAAACAATAGATTTTCAATCCAAATTTTTTTTAATTCCAAAAGTTAAATTTCCAGTTTAAAAAATTACTTTCCGACAAAAAAACTAATAAATTATCAGCCAGTTGAATCCAACAAAAAAGGTAAAATTTTATCCAAAAAAATTGTTGAATCCTCAACCGAATGGACGAATTTTCAACCAAATGGTTGCATTCTCAACTATAAAAAGATCAATTTTTTATAAAAATAGAAAAATTAAATTATCGGTAAAAAAAGTAATTTTTAACCAAAAGAAAACGAATTTTCAACAAAATGGTTAATTTTTCAACCGAAGTGATGAACCTACAACAAAAAAATCTATATTATAAGAGTTAAATTTGCAACCAATAAAAATGGTCAAAATTTCATTTTAATATATGTCTGAGAGACTTTCAGTGCATAAGTGGTATACGTATCGACTGCTTGTCGGCAGGCATCATCAGTACAAACTTTTAACTGGAAATGCGAACCTGCTGGTTTATTCGGATGACACGAAAGAGTCCCATTTCTCAGAAGAATCAAGAAATATGCCGAATCGTGTAGATAGATATAAAGGATGTTATGGTTTTGACCAGGGTGAATATATATACTTGAAGATGTAAAGTAAAATTCTGTAGATTACTGGTCAAAATTTCATTTTAATATATGTCTGAGAGACTTTCAGTGCATAAGTGGTATACGTATCGACTGCTTGTCGGCGTTCATCATCAGTACAAAATTTTAACTGGAAATGCGAACCTGTTAGTTTATTTGGATGACATGAAAAAGTCCCATTTCTCAGAAGAATCAATATATATGTCGAATCGTGTTTATAGATATGAAAGATGTTATGGTGTTGACCAGGGTAAATATATATACTTGAAGATGCAAAGTAAAATTCTGTAGATTACTGGTCAAAATTTCATTTTAATATTTACCTGTGAGACTCTCAGTGTATAATTGGTAATTGGTATAGATTTCGACTGTTTGTTGACAGGCATCATCAGTACAAACTTTTAACTGGAAATGCGAAACTGTTAGTTTATTCGGATGACATGAAAAAGTCCTATTTCGCAGAAGAATCAAGAAATATGCCCAATCGTGTAGACAGATATAAAAGATGTTATGGTGTTGACCAGGGTGAATATATATACTCAAAGATGTAAAGTAAAATTCTGTAGATTACTGGTCAAAATTTCATTTTAATATGTGGCTGAGAGACTGTCAGTGTATAATTCGTATAGATTTCGACTGTTTGTTGACAGACATCATCAGTACAAAATTTTAACTTGAAATGCGAACCTGTTAGTTTATTCGGATGACACGAAAGAGTCCATTTCTCAGAAGAATCAAGAAACATGCCGAATCGTGTAGACAGATATAAAAGATGTTTCGGTGTTGACCAGGGTGAATATATATACATACTTAACGATGTAAAGTAGAAGTCTGTAGATTACTGGTCAAAATTTCATTTTAATATATGTATATTTTAGTAAAAGTCTGTATATTACTGGTCAAAATTTTACTTTAATATATGTCTGAGAGACTCTCAGTGCATAATTGGTATACGTATCGACTGCTTGTCGACGTTCATCATCAGTACAAAATTGTAACTGGAAATGCGAACCTGTTAGTTTATTTGGATGACATGAAAAACTCCCATTTCTCAGAAGAATCAAGATATATGTCGAATCGTGTTTATAGATATAAAAGATGTTATGATATTGACCAGGGTAAATATATATACTTGAAGAAGCTAAGTAAAAGTCTGTAGATTACTGGTCAAAATTTCATTTTAATATATGTCTGAAAGACTTTCAGTGCATAAATGGTATACGTATCGACTGTTTGTCGACAGACATCATCAGCACAAACTTTTAACTGGAAATGCGAACCTGTTTGTTTTTTCGGATGACACGCAAGAGTCCCATTTCTCAGAAGAATCAAAAAATATGCCGAATCATGTAGATAGATATAAAGGATGTTATGGTGTTGACCAGGGTGAATATATATACTTGCAGATGTAAAGTAAAATTCTGTAGATTACTGGTCAAAATTTCATTTTAATATATGTCTGAGAGACTCTCAGTGCATAATTGGTATACGTATCGACTGTTTGTCGACAGGCATCATCAGTACAAACTTTTAACTTGAAATGCGAACCTGTTAGTTTATTCGGATGACACGAAAGAGTCCCATTTCTCAGAAGAATCAAGAAACATGCCGAATAAAGCTTTAACAAAACTGTTTGGGAAGATTGGGTGATTTTTGCCTACTGGACAATACCTTATTTCATCTGCAGTCAAATTATCGATTACGCCGCTTATTATATTCATTTTTATTCGCGAATTATTTTCATCTGCCCTATATATTCCATGAAGAGTCCCACTATAATCCAATATTGCAAAAACATCCCCATTGGATGTTGATAATACAATATATTCTTGGTTTAGCCCAAGCACATAGTTTGTATGATCTATTCGCATTTGAATCGGTTTATAGGCAGGAAAAACGTATCTTCGAAATTCAAATCGCTGGTTCTGATTTATGTAAGGAATAAGCCGAACATAGCCAAGTCGTTCTATTGCATATCCAAGTACTTGAACAGAACGAGGCCTGCCGGGAGAGGACCTGGACCCGGCACGAAAAGGAGGCTCCTGAGATGAAGTCTGGTCAAGTGATTCTTGTCTGTCAGGAGAAGAAGAACCAGGGTTACGTTCGCTATTAGGATTGCATTCGGACTGCAGTGAATCGTAATTTGCTGAAGTTTTAAGAAAATGTTTGGGAAAGATTGGATGACGTTTGCCTACTGGACAATATCTTATTTCATCTCGGGTCAATTTATCAACTTTGCCGCTTATCATATTTATTTTCAGTCTCGCATGACCACTATTTGACGAATATATTGCACGAAGAAGCCCGCTATGCTCTAGTATTGCAAAAATATCACCATTGGGTGCTGACAATACAATATGTTCTTGGGCTGGCACCGGACCATACATGTGTTCTTCTGTTCGCAATTTAATTGGATAACAAGCAGGCAAAACATATCTTCGGAATTCGAATCGCAGGTTCTGATTTGTGCGAGGAATGAGCCGAATGTATCCAAGTTGTTCAAGTGCGTATCCGAGTACTTTAGGAAAAGGTGGCCACCCAGGAGGTGGCCTGGCCTTGGCATGAAGAGGATGGTCCTGAAGAGAAGTCCGGTCAGGTGAATGTTGTCTACCATAAGAAGAAGAACCAGGCTTACGTTCGCTATTAGGATTCGATTCAGACTGTAGTGAATCGTCATTTGCTAAAGCTTGAATAAAATTATTGGGAAAGATTGGATTACGTTTGCCTACTGGACAATATCGCATTTCATCTGGGGTCAAATTATCAACTTCGCCGCTTATCATATTTATTTTCAGTCTCGCATGACCACTACTTGACGAATAAATTCCACGAAGAAACCCGCTATGCTCTAATATTGCAAAAATGTCACCATTGGATACTGATAAAACAATATATTCTTCGTTAGGCACGGGACCATAGCTGTATTGTTCTGTTCGCAATCTAATTGGATAACCAGCAGGAAAAACGTATCTTCGAAATTCAAATCGTAGGTTCTGCTTTTTGCGGGGAATGAGACGAATATATCCAAGTTGTCGAAGTGCATATCCAAGTACTTCAGGAGAAGGAGGTGACCTGGTCCTTGCACGAAGAGGATGCTTCTCCGGAGCCTCGGGTACACGACGAGATGGAGAAGAGCGGCATTGAACAGGGCGAGGAGTTTCAATAAAATCTCTGCTTGACTGCGAACTTAATCCTGCGAAAAGAAAGAGAGGATTCATGTTTTTTGTTGAACAAATTTAAAAAAGAGCATTGAAGAAAAGTTGTACCGCAGAACTGTCAGGTTGTAAGTCATTGAGGCTCACTGTGTTTGAATTAAATATACCACATTGGTTTGCTTTCATTTGTAGAACTTATTCTGAATTTGGTTTGGGTTGATATTTCGTATTTCTTCCAGATGGACACAAGTGTTAATAGAGAATCATTTTCATATAATGAAGAAATTTGGAATGCTAACCGTAAATTTTTCCTACGATTAATAAATAAACATTAGAGAAAACTATATTTTAAATAATCTCTTTCATTTCTGTGAATATATATTTTGATAAATTAATATTCTGAAATAAAACAGATATTTAAAATACGCTTCAAATTTTCTACACTGATCATACCCAGTGGGCACACAAACATTAACGTCCTAAGATCGTTCTTAAGACGTTCCTAGGACGTTTGTGTCAGTTCAATTGATGTCCTAAAGACGTCTCATGTTCCCAAGACGGTCTTTGGAACATGGGACGTCTTTAAGACACCAATTGGACTGACACAAATATCCTAGGAGCGTCTTTAGAACGTTCTCAGGACGTTAATGTTTTTGTGCCTACTGGGTATGAATACAACTTTCCCTTGAATAAGTAACTGAGTTACTTCAGTGAAGTGTAGAAATGCAGTAATTGTTATTGTTATTCTATTCTTTGTTTTTGCCTCTTGTGCAAAATAGCTTTTTTTCTTTAAATTATTTTTTTAAGCATTGGGAAACGAGCAAAAATAATTAACTTAAAACAACAATACCATTCGAAAAAACACTTTTGTTGTGATTGACTTATTATTTATGAAAAATTAATAAGTCTATCACAAAAAAATCGTTTTTCGACTGGTATTGTTGTTTTAAGTTAATTATTTTTGCTCTTTTCCCAACGCTTAAAAAATAATTTAAAGGAAAAAAGCTATTTTGCACAAAAGGCAAAAACAAAGAACAGAATAACAATAACAATTACTGCATGTCTGACACCTCACTGAAGTCTCTCAGTAACTTATTTAAGGGAAAGTTGTATTCACATGATCCATGTAGAAAATTTGAAGCGTATTTTAAATATCTGTTTTATTTCAGAATATTAAATTATCAGAATATATATTCACAGAAATGAAAGAGATTATTTAAAATATAGTTTTCTCTAATGTTTATTTATTAATCGTTAATAATTAATTAGGCGGAGCAAAGTGAATGATTTTAGAAAAAACCGCCACTTTCTAGCACTTATCTAAGAAAAGAATATTATATAGTTTAAACAACTTTTTTGTTAACTTTAATTAATTATTACCTCATTAAGTGAAAAAAGGACAGAAAGGTAAAAATTTCCGAAAAACCAGAACTTTCAGGCGCAATAGATATAGATGAAGATAGTCATGAACGATAATAATTTGTTTAAACAATTATTTTTTCTAAATCTAATTGATTATCAAGTCACGCCTAATAGAAAACAGACAAACAGTTGAAAATTAAAAAAAAACGCAACATTCTACCAATTAAGCAAAGAGAATATTATCAATGATGATAATAAATTGTTTAAACAATTATTTTGTTAACTTGAATTCATTATTACTTCACTTTAAATAAAACTTGGACAAAAAGCCAGAAATTAAAAAAAAAACCGCATCTTTCGAGCATTATTCAAATATAATATTATTAATAGTTATGATGAATTGTTTAAACAATGATTTTCTTAACTTGAATTTATTATTACTTCACTCCAAATGAAAATTGGACAAAAATCCAGAAATTTCAACAACAAAAACCGCATCTTTCTAGAATTATTCAAATATAATATTATTAATAATTATAACAAATTGTTTAAACAATTATTTTGTCAACCTGAATTTGTTATTACTTTACTCTAAATGAGAATTGGACAAAAAGCCAGAAATCTAAAACAAAAACCACATCTTTCTAGCATTATTCAATTATAATATTATTAATAATTATAATAAATTATTTAAACAATCACTGTTATTAACATTGATGAACTAACTATTCCCTCTAATTGAAAATTGGACAAAAAATGGAAAATTTGTGAAAAAACCGCGTCTTTCTAACTCCATTCTATGAGAATTTCCAGGAAATTTGAGTTTTTTTACAATATGCGATGATTTCATATTAGTAGTACATATATGCAAAAATGTGACATGCATGGTTTTACGTTATTTTTAGTATGAAAAAAATCCTCATGTTTTAACATTGTAGCAATTCTTAACAGTAATTGAAGGAAATAAGTTGTCATTCGAACGGAAGATTTCGTTTTGCTTCCAAAAGATCTAATCTCAACATAGACAATGTACAAGTTTTAAATCTTCCTGGGCAAGCAGTTTATCCTACGAAAAAAGTGCAGAATACAAGAAGTTTGATTCTTGCTCGGAGATGCTAAAAAAATTTTTTGCTTTTGTGTGTTAATATATAAGAAAATTGTAAACAAAAAGTTGTTTAAACAAAAACTGACCAGGATTTTGAAAAAAAAAAATCAATATATTCGTAATCAGGGGAATCTGTTTGATCTATTCAACTTTTTCTTATATATGACTTGATATATTGTCAAACTGTATTCATGGAGAAGCCATTAAAAGCCGTATTAAAGAATTTTTTTGTTCTTTTATGTTTTCTCAAAACAAACTTTAATTTTAACTCGAATTTCAGTGTTCAAAACCTTTGAACAAATACATAGTTACTTGAAAGTTTTATGTTATATTATTCATTGTATTCTTTTGTATTCCTTATGGTATTCGAAAAAAGTTTTAAAAGTTTAATTTAAATATTGTTTTATTAATTTTCTAGTCAATACTTCATCTTAAAAACCCTTTTTTTTATTCAGAGAACGTCTGTTATGTTTTGAAACATATTACATACTAACAATGTCAACTACGTAAACTACATGTAAACTATTCCCTTAAATAATAAACTCTGAAACTTTTACATTACCTTTCTCCTCGATCGCCATTTTTTAAAGGTACGACGACAAAAAAAATTAAAAACACTCACTGCAATAGCCTTGTTATTAACTCGGAGAAATCGAAACGTAAACAGTCAGGGCCGCCTGAACCGTTTCCATAATATTGTGCAATATAATCGACTTCGTACTCGCACACGGCAACCTTTCCGACGCGAGAGTTGCAACCGTCTCTCACCCCTTGAGCTGAGAAACTGCATGGGCCAGCAGTTCTAGGAATTTCGGTTGTATTCATTTGTATTATTATTGATAGTATTTATTATTGATTTCAAATCACCCGTGCTTTCCGGCTGAAAAAGTAGCGACAGGCGGCGCATCGATACAAGAACGGGGCAGCGAATGAACGTCGCTGATAAAAATAAACTGCCCACTCGCGGTAAGAGTGGGGCCCCCTCCAGCTAGGGAATAGAAGAATCGTTTCCATTCGATTCGTTTCAAGGTCAGGGGAATAGGAGAGTTTTCACTGTAGTAGAAATTTTACTAATTCATTCAGTGCACCTAATTTCAATTGATGAATCACTTATTTTCAGAAATTTACTAATTTTAAAAGTATAAATACCGTAACTGAAGTTAATCAGTTATTAAGTAACTGCAGTGAATCAATTATAGACGGAGAATAAATTGAAAGAGGAAAATTTTCTAATCAAGCTTTTGATTATACTTCAATATTATTTATAATATTGAAGTGTATTTTCAAATTTTTATTTTAATGAATGAACACGAAATTATTGCATGTGTTAACAAGAACTGCGACATAGAACATAATGAATTAGAAAACCCAATTGAGAAAGTCTGTGTAAATGGGAAACTGAGTGACTGTTTCGATATTGCGCAAGGCGTTGAACAAGGATGCGTTATGTCCTCATGGCTATTTATTATATTTATGAATAAGTGTCTAAGAATGGCCCTCTTTGACGAAGAAGGTGTAGATCTCGAAACAGTAAAAGTGCGTGGATTGGCTTTCTTACTTCGTATGGTCCTTCCTTCCCGCCGCATGACTGGTAGGAAAACCCGTCGCTCCCGTCCCAGTGAAGGCACCCGTGATCACCGTCTCCGGGCTGCCCTCCTCCAACCGGTCTCCTTCCAACCCGGTTGCAACCGCACCTTGCCCTCCTTCGACGACCACCTCTTCCTCTTGTTCCGCCTCCTCCGTTCACCCAATCCTCCTGGTGAGCACTTCCACCATCCTCGCTCCCGGGTGAAGTTCATCCGGATCCTATCTCCTGCTTCTTTCTCTTCGTCGTCGGGCCGCTTGGACTTTTCCAAGCGTTACGACGACCTACAGCCTTTCCGACCTAGGGTCCAGGTTACCCCTCGGAAAACACTCTCCGAGAAACCATTCGACTTCCTAGTCACGGTGACTCCTGAGTGACCCTTGCCACCCACTCCAGACAAATGGTTCAAGCACACCCTCCTCCTCCCCGCTGCCCGACCTACACCGACTACCGCTCCCGCTTTCTCTCCCCGAGGCGACAGCGACGTCCTAGTCCTGTACGCCAAAGAGTTCCTCTCCTCGCTTCCAACTAAGCGCCCCAGGTTTGGCATGTCCCCTCCTCGTCGCGACCTCGGCTTCAAGCTCCTCTGAAAGGTCCTCTGAAGAGGCCCTCCTCACCACCACTAGCATATACCGAGGTAGCAACCGGGTCCCAGCAGCAGGCCGGACCCACTCTTCATCCCCAGGCTGCCCGACTTGGGTCTACCTGACGCCCATTCTGCACCATGTCGACAACGAGCGACCAACGCCCACCTCCAAAGTATGACAGGGACCTATCCAGCGCCTACCTAGCGCTTTTTTTAATGGCAAATTAAAGATACAATAATTTAGTATTGAAATGGCGCGTGCGCTCGATGTTGGAATTCTGGGTACGGAAGACAGTGTCCTCACAGCTCCGTTGCGATCCCACTGTCGAGCTGCCTGCGTGCAGCCAGGGACGAGCAGAGACAAGCGTCTAGTCCAATGGTTGGCAAACTCCACTGGAGTTGAGGGCGCGGCGGCAGCAACTCAGCACATTTGCACAAAGTGCATTGTACACATGTGCGAGTATCCCACGGTGGGCTGAATCGGGAATTTACTATTCAAAATCATCTACAGCCTACAATTCTCAACCGATTTTCAATTCTTTTATAAAGTGATGAACAATAGTTGCATAAGAGCGTCCATGGATTAGATTTTTCAATTTTCATAATTTTCTATTTTTCATATAAATAAACAAAGGGCGAAAATTAGACATTTTTCAGATAATTATAACACCGGCACACACAAAAAAAGTGGTCTGCCCAGCGGACTACACCGGCATATATATCTGTTTTTGGGGTCGCTGAATCCGAATCCGGGGTCCAAATAACCCAGTTGGCTCTTATTTTTTCTAAAAACGCAAAAATAAACGTAAGATCGAACAAAACAAATGACTGTGAACAAAAGAAATGACAGATCGCGCTCGAACTTCACGTCAAAACAAATGGCTGTGACGAAAACAGATGATAGATCGCACTCGAGCTTCACGACAGTAAAGAGGAGATTGGTGCCAAGTTAGCTTCATAAAGGTTTTTGACAATCTCTTTAAGCGGGCTCTTTAACGTGACTGTAGTCAGTGACTTCCTTATTTCATTTCACTATAAACTCTGAAATTAAAACAAATTACGTCTTCTAAGCGCTGTTTCAATTCCAATTCATCAACTTCCACCATAGCGCATGATTGCGTCAGCGATCCTGATGCACTTTACCAAATATGTGGTAAATTTGAATTTTTAGAAAATCGTAGATTAATCAGCGATGACATAAAAACACTTTATAAAAGCTACTTTGGTATGGAAGTTCTTTAACGTCGGTTTTGGGGCTGTCCTTGGACCTGACCTACCCAAACTAAACCGGATTGAGCGGAACTCCGAACGTAACCAGTTCATGTTTTGTCACGCCTTCGTGAACCCCGCACACACTGCGCAGCTCCTGACAAACCTACCCGCGACGCGGCGTCAGTTCTCTGGATCGGTAAATCCGGGAACGTTGAATCCTAGTTCGACTCTATGATCGAATATAGAATTAGCAGAAAAATAAGTATTTATTCCATAAAGATTCTGTTTTTCTAAAAATAAGGTGGAAGGTGTGATGATCGCATACCTGCGCTCATCTAAAATTACGGAAATTCTCAGTACTCGACCCCTTATCACTTATGATAAAAACAAACACGGTTTTGGTTATAAGCTAGTATTAGTCCAAGAGCTGGTGACGTTTTTCCTGAAGTGGGAGTATAAGTCCTAGTTTGTGGCGAATATATCTGGGAAATTACCCTTTTTTCGAAACCCATAAATGCCAGACGCCCTGCCTGTGGCGTTTGGGCACCTGAGCCAGGTGAAAAAATTGGAAATTCGCAGTGACGGAATAAGAGCCAATTTTTTTTAGGATCGATTATTGATGCCCCAAGTTTATCATTACTCCATCGCCAGACCGATATCTTGGGGATAACATACTGCCAGACTAGATAACTATCAATAAAAAAAATATGGATTTTGCAGTGAGAGTATAAAGTCTGGCGTTTTTAACAACGTAAAGAATAGTATTCACAGGTAGCATTCGTAAAACGACAGACCGAAATTCCGGGGATAAGACCTTGAAAATTGAGCTTGAAAATTAATAATTTTCCTCGAAAGTGTGGGTCTGAGCGGGGACCGGAATTTCGGTCTGTCGTTTTACGAATGCTACCTGTGAATACTATTCTTTACGTTATTAAAAACGCCAGACCTTATACTCTCACTGCAAAATCCATATTTTTTTATTGATAGTTATCTAGTCTGGCAGTATGCTATCCCCAAGATATCGGTCTGGCGATGGAATAATAATAAACTTGGGGCATCAATAATCGATCCTAGAAAAAAATTGGCTCTTATACTGCCACTGCAAATTTCCCATTTTTCACCTGGCTCAGGTGGCCAAACGCCCCAGGCAGGGCGTCCGGCATTTATGGGTTTCGAAAGAAGGGTCATTTCCTAGATGTTTTCGCCACAAACTAGGACTTATACTCCCACTTCACGAAAAATGTCACCGTCACTTGGACTATATATAATGTTTCATTTTCACCATAAAAGTCACCAACGAGACAAACTGAGAAAAGAACTAGACGAATCTGTTTCTCATCTCAGAAATAATAATGCACTTTTATTATAAGCTAGTATATAATGTTTTATCTTCACCATAAAACCCTGCTTAAAATGACGGATAGGATCCGATAGAGTCAAATACAAAGCCGGATAAGGTGCGAATAGCCCACGTCGGATTGTATTCCGTCTCTATCCGAATCTCTTTCGGTTCGTAAAATCTTAAACGGAAAATTACCCTCCACGAAAGACCTCATTGAACCTGATATAAAAAAGATCTATGAGAAATAATGCGGTATTAGTCACGGAAATTCCAGAGTAAAACTCATAGATTTGTCTAATTTCAGCAGCTTCAGTAAGGAATTCCTAATAGGCCTCATAGAAACATCATAGAAACCAATAGACTTGGAGATCTGAAAAATTAATTTTGGTATTCCAGATAGAAACCAGCTCTATTTAAGTCTGGAAATCCAAGTAGGTCCTGTTTATGTAAAAACCTCATGAAAACCAACAGATGTGGGTACTTTACGAAATCTCAAAAAATTTATTTTGGAATTCCAGACAGAAACCAGCACTTTTTTCTAGCATACCGTCGCCACATTTTGAGCCAAGACATTCCCGATGATAGCTGCAGGGCGTGTCATGCACACCCCGAGCCTAAATACCGCTCCGCTAAACGCTCCTGGGGAAATAGTCAATTGTCGAAAATGGGAAGTGCCGCATATACTGGAACTTCATAATCTCGACAATTGTTTCTGTTGCGCACTTGAGGCCTGACATGGTTCTCCTTGACTTCGAGAAACTGAATAATGTTCGTTATTGAATTTTCGACACCAGCTGACAAAAACGTCATAGCCAAAAAGAAGGAAAAGAAAGAGAGGTATAGGGTCCTTGTAAGGGAGTTGCGACGGTTATACCCGGAATATTCTGTTAAGCTAATCGTCTTGATCATCGGCGCTCTTGGAGGTGCTAAGGCTTCATTGGTTAATAGCCTGAAAAGCATCCCTGCGTGTCAACAAAATGCTGAGATACTTGCTGGGAAAATGTAGAAGGCGGTCGTCATTGGGTCGCTCCGTGTCCTCATGGTACACGAGACTTTTGCCGGATCATCGAATTGAATTCGTTCCAGACTGTAACCACCTATCGCTGGGAGCGGGTGCAGTTTTTCAAATAAGCACCCGCTCCCGGCAAAATCCTGCGGTTGTCCTTATGACAAACTTTTAACTATATATTGTAACCGACAAGTTACAATATAAGGCCTTCGCTTAGGCAAAACTCCTGATTCTTAGGATAATGCAACGTAAAGTTGCACCATATAGGAGCGAGGAGAGAGCGCAGAATCTGAAGCCTCCCACTATAGCATCTCTTTCGTATAGTGGGAGTCAAGAGAAGGGCGCGACCTATAAAAAGAGTCGCGCAGTCTGAAATGGCCAGTTCGGTCTTGCGAGGCAACTCGCAAGTTTTGGGAAGAATACCTTAGGGATAGTGGGAGATTGTATTTTCCTCAACTAGCCGTATACATTTCTTCCAGTCTGAGAAGTATTCTGAATTTAGAAGTAAAATTCTAAGTTCTCAATCCTTCTCCAAAAAACAGAGATCCTTTATGAGAGGACGAAGATCATATCTTCCAATCCTGTCTGACAAAATACAGCTCTTTTGAGTAGAACTTTGCGACGTTACTCGTACGATTTTGCCTACTTTCGAACCTTTCTCTCAAGGCATTTTCTATACGAATCCTATTGTAGCCTATTCTTGATTCAATTTAACATATAGATTTTACAGTGATTTAAAACAGTGGCATTGACTTTGAAAATTAAAATATTTAATTCAAAGAAATGTATACTGCTGCAGCAGACGAGCCTGACAAGATTGTATCTTGTACCCGGATCCAAGATGTGGAGCAATATACTTTATGATTTGTTATCAGGCTTAGCTTCTTATGAGAGGACAGGAGTCTACTCCTTCACCCTGTCAAGAAAGCGACTAAGTCCGAGTATCAAAGAGAGGAGGATATTCTCTCACTTTAAAATTTGCGACCTGAGAAAACTTTTGAAAACTCAAATGAATAAAAATAAAGCCTTGAGAGGTTCTCGCTCTTTTCCTTTAGATCTATCTTTGTCTCTGTTACATAGAAAAGAAAATATTTGTACCTGTAGTCTGAGCGCGTCTCGATTCAGGCTGCACGAAAAACACGTAGCATTACGTCCACGGGATACAGGTGTATCCTGGATCATAAATATCGTTGCACGTAGCCTATTTTTTTTCTGCAAAAACCCCACTGAGAAAATATTCAGAATTTAAATCTCGTTCAATGATCTTACCCAGCAAAAAAAGTTGAATAGACATAAGGCGAAAACGAATTCAGGTTAGGTTTGGTGTATTCGATTTGCTGCTATTATCGAATTGGACCTTTAAATTCAATTCTGCAATGCATGTTAATAGACAGGTGTATTACCCAGGACTCGATCAGGTATCGACGCAATCTGTCCATGGCTTGGATTGACTACCGTATAGCATTCAATAACACGAGCCATGAGCTACTTATTAAGCTCCTTCAGTGCCTGGAGGTTAATCCGAAAATAGTGAGATTAATAAAAGAACTTATGCTCTTGTGGCGAACAAGATTTGTCATTACATCTGATAATTGACAAATTATGCATCTTCCTTTTGCCTCTATCTATTGTGCTCCGAGGCCAAAGCTCTGGATACCTATGTGGCCCGCCAAACATCGAGCAAGCTGCGATGGAGCAATGTTCTAGTTTCCAGGCTAGAGAGTCTATCGTCATGCGTTCGCGTCCTCGTACCTTTTTCAAACAATTTTTTTTTCTTAATTCTATTTTTTCAATAGTTTGACCATGATTATGCATAAATATTATAAAAACAATAATAAAGAGTTGAAAAAATTATTAATAATTTTATATCTCAATACAAGCATTGAGATACAAAATGAAAAATGCAATATTGCGTCTAGAAAATATTGCGTAATTCTTGAAAACATGTATAAAAATATCGCTTTATAATTAAATATGGCACAAACATGTAATAAAAATATGCGAATACCTAAAGACGCTATTCGTTATCATCGCCGTCTTCGGAAACAGATTTTGTACAAACTTTAAGATGATAATCATCGTAAAAACATTTAAAACATAGGTATTCCGCAGTACGAGGGCGCGCGCGTCCTTGTACTGCCTCATGTTGTATTCTTCATTTCCAATCTCAATCCTTGTAACCCAACATACGCTTTTATATTTTTAGGTAATTTTAATTTATTTTTCATGCATATAATTTTTTTGAATTTAATTTTTGGTCATAAAAGTGTCGAAAAATTGAAGAACAAAAAAACTTTGATTGCTTAAAAATAATTTATTACGTGCTGCAAACATCAACTGATTGATAAGAATATTTGTGTGTCAAAAATAATAATTTTTGTATGCGCAAAATATATTTTTTCAACTTTTTATCATTATTTTTATAATATTTATGCATATTCACGGTTAAACTATTGAAAGGAAAGAATTAGAAACACAAACAAATTGAAAAATGTACGAGGACGTGAACCCATGACGGCAGACTTTCTAGCTTGGAACTTCGACCATCGCTCCATAACAGCTTGCTCGATCGCTCGACAGTTCAGCTTTTTTCATCTCAAATTAAGCCCTCTTCGCTCGCAAAAGATTATCAAAATTTGCGTCCCCCGTTACGCGCACTCCCCTTGCTAAACTTTTTGCTTCTTCCAAAGAGGACCTTAACATCCATGTGGCGCGGTAAATCGGAACTCTAAAGCGATTGGTGTGAGTTTGGACTAGACAAGTGTATCAGCGTCCACCTACACCAAGGAAGACTAGAAACTACATCGCGTGAGGATTAGGATGTTCAACTCATAGGCGGAAATACCATTCAACATCTTGATAATGGAAAAACATATATATATATCTTGGAATACCGCAAGCGAAAACCCAAAATGTGCGTGTGTTAAAAACGGCCCTCGCAAAAAGGTATCGCTAAATTCTCAGAAAAATTTGGGCTTCCGAATTATCCGGGAAGAATAACATCCAGGCGAAAAATATGCTGGACGTTCCTATACTGTTCTATACGTTTGGTGCAGTAAAATGGAAAGTCGATGAGTTGAAGCAACTTGACCGGAGCACACGCAAGATGATGACAATCCATCGAAGTCATCATTCTAGATCTTCCGTACCTCGAATATGCCTACCTCGAGATAAAGGGGGTAGAGGCTTGCTAAGCTTGGAGTGTCTTCATCGAAGAACGGTTCTGGCTACAGCCTAAATCTGTATTATCATCGGAGAAGGTAACGAATCGAGAAGAGAAATCCGCACATAAAATGGAAATCTACAATATCGACCAAAGTTATATTCTCCTATACAGAACATATTTTAACGTCATTTCAGACAAGATATAGCATAAACATGTTTAATTAAATTTGATTCAGAAAAAAGATCTTCTGCTTTCACTCCGCTGGGATTCCAATACCAGGTCAACTGATTTCCGGTCAGGTGCTCTAACCACTGAGCTACAGAAAGATCAGAGGAAGAATTCTTTCTTCTGAAATACGCTTTATTTAGCAAGATGAAACATCAATTTTTAATAGAAACTGTATTATCATCGGAGGAGGTAACGAATCGAGAAGAGAAATCCACACGTAAAATGGAAATCCGCAATATCGACCAAAGTTATATTCTCCTACACAGAAAATATTTTAACGTCATTTCAGACAAGATGGAGAATAAGCATTTTATTTGAATTTTATGTAGAAAAAAGATCTTCTCCTTTCACTCCACTGCAATTCGAACATCAGGTCAACTGATTTCCGGTCAGGTGCTCTAACCACTGAGCTACAGAGAGATATTATAGATTTCTATTTTACCTGTGGATTTCTCTTCTCGATTCCCTACCTTCTCCGATGATAATACAGATTTCTATTGAAAATTTATGTTACATCTTTCTAAATAAAGCGTATTTCAGAAAAAAGAATTCTTCCTCTGATCTCTCTGTAGCTCAGTCGTTATAGCACCTGACCGGAAATCAGTTGACCTGTTGTTCGAATCCCAGCGGAGTGAAAGGAGAAGATCTGTTTTCTGAAGAAAATTTATTTAAATTATTTTCATAATTTTGTTCTTCTAATAAGGCTAAAAATTCACAGTTCTTTCCAGCATTTTAAAATTTATTATCTTTATAGGCCAACTCGGGATGTAGGGATCTATCTGAGGGTGCTGGGGGTCTGAATGATCTAGCAGCTCTAATACTTTTCTCAGCAGCTACCGCTAGTTTTTCTAGGTGGGAAAAATTAAAAATTCTCTGCCTTGGAATTAACCATCGTAATATTGGGAATAAATTTCTTTAACCAAAACTAACTTCATCTGATTCCATAAGACTGGGAACCACTCGATCAAAAAGTGCCATCACACATGTTAAATAACCAGCCACAGGTTCATTTTCTCCTTGCGTTCTTTTATAAATTTCTTGCCCCAACTCAAACTGAAAATCTGCATCCCCAAACCTAGTTCGAAACGCAGACATAAAGTCATTGAAGTTTCTCCACGTATGTCTTAAACTTCTATACCAATTTCAAGCTATACCTGATAAGAAAAATGGAAGTATTTGTAATAAAATGGAATCTTCTACCGGGCCTGTAGTTCTACCTTCAATCATTTTCATTAAAAACGTTTCTGGATCTTCCAAACGATGGTCAGAAAACTTTAAATTCCATTTTCTCATGATATCAAAAGCAGAACAGCACTTTGGTGATAATTCTTATGGGAATGAACATATGGTGGCTCATGATATTCGGAAAAATGTGGGTCTAAATTAGAATAATAATGTGAACGAGATCCATAATTATTTGTAGGGAAATTGAAAGTATTGGGATCAAATGATTGAATATTTTCTAAATAACCTTCAGTTAGAAACTGAGGATTCTGAAATGTTTGGCGATTATAACCTGCATTTCTTCTAGGAATATGAGGACTAATATTATCAAATGGATTATTCTGAAGAGTTGCGGGATTGGAGAATTGATAAAAAGTATCAGAATAACGACTCTGTCTATATGGATTCCTAGAATGAACTTCATTTGGTAAATCAGATTGATAAAAATTAGTTTCGTTTCTACTAAATGCCTTGGAGGTCTACTGGCATATGTCAGCCCTGCCTATGGAGGACGGTCGACTGATAAGGCAATTTTTGAGCAAAGTGGTACAATACAGACATGGAAACAACCGAAAAAATAATGGTAGACAGAGGATTTTTGATTGAAGATTTGCGTACGGAACACGGAATAAAAGTTGTGAGGCCGCCCTTTCTTCGATAAACAACAGTTTTCACAAAGCAAAGCTTTAAATACTGGCAGTATAGCAAGTGCCAGAGTGCACATTGAAAGGTTAAACCAACGTCTGAAGGTTTTTCAAATTTTAGGCGGTAAAATGCCTATTTGTCTCCTTAACAAATCGGAACACATTATGACCATAATATCAGCAGTAGTAAATTTAAGTTTACCTATTTTGAGTGATGAGAGATTCCCGACATAATACCCACTTATCTATTGTAATATTTTGATAATAAAAAGTATTTATTAACTGTATATACATTCTATATAATTAAATGTTATTAACCTAAAGGTTTGCGTATAATAAAAGTACAGTACACATACAAATACATTGTTTTACATTTGCTTCATTTCGCTAGACCTTCTTGAATACAAATGTAGGCAATCATGGTAGAAAAGTATACCCTTTTTAATGATTCTAACATTTTATCTACAAACTTTACATTGAACTCAACTGGGATTACAACAATACTCTTATCAAAGGAAGCGTAAACGATTAAATCGGGTTTTTGAACGCTCAGAGTGGCCATACCTAACAGCACTTGGTCGTAGTATGCATGCTTTTCTTTCAAAGTTTTTTTCTGGGAGTTTAATGTACTGTAATTCATCAAGAATTCCTTCTGCAGTTTTGTTTTTTCCAGAAAATGGACATTTAATTTCAATTAATTTTACCGGGTTCGTTGTCGACACCGTACTTCATTTGTGGGGTCGCTTTAAAAGGCTTAGAATAAAAGCATTTTCAACTTTTTTGTCCCCACTGAGGTCTTATTATTACAATATGTGAAAATACTGTAACACCTTGAGCCTGTAATGCGGAACTGACGACTCTCCAACCACTTTCTGCGATTCGACTGAGTTTCCATGCAAATGGAACGAGTATATCTACTTAATTGTTTTAAAAAATATTTACAACACGTTTTCATTTCCTCTTCCAAAACAACTTCTTTAAGATTCTTCATGCTGTCGGAGAGTCAATTTTCTATAAGAACTTGTAGTTTAACAGAATCGTTGACCAAGTTATTATTTTCTATGTCAGCGATTATTATTTCATGCCGACCCAACCTAATAAATTGAGTGAAGATAGTATGAAAGAGTATTACAATGTCAATGACAGGCGCACGATTTCAACCTATTTTACATTTAAGCGTAAATAACATAAAAAATTGATTTCAGAGTAGCCGAGCCGAACCGCAAATGTTGATACAGTATAACCTATATAATATTTTTAGTAGCATAAGATATGAAAATTGTACATAAAAGTAAACAGGTATAAATACTAACATAGTCAAAATATGCAGCTCTAAAGATTTTCGATTTATATGTCCATAAATGACAAAAAGAATGATCCACAAAAATATAATTACTGAACGAGAAACTAATTTTTGTAAACATGATTGTAAACATTAAAAACTGGTAAACATGCGTTGGAAATAAATTGATCAATTTTTCAGAATGCAATTTAAAAAATTGATTTTAAATATATACAATTTTCTTTTTTTTTTCAAGTTTCAGACTCAAAATAGGAAAATTTACTTTTAGATTCCTATAATTAAAAATTTTACTTGAAGTTTCAACTGAAATTTGACAAATTAAATTTCAAGATCATTTAAAAAGATAGTCAAGCAATTAATGTAAGTAAAATTAACCATATTTTCGTCCGATAAACAATCAGAGCAGACTTTCTGAGCTACACAGAGATTCGGCTCATGGATGTTCACAGAATTATCATCTTGAAGCGTTTTTGTTCGTTGAATTTCTAAGTCATAAAACACCAAACATATTCGCTTCGGGGTATTAGCTAGACGCTTGATAATAGGGGGCATGTAACATTCGTGGTTATACTCACGTATGCATCTGCTGTTTTTGCAATAAAATGTCCCGCACTCATGGTTTTTAGATTTATAAAAATCTACTACCCTCCAACACTTTTTAAAAATCTGTAAGGCAGAACCTACACTTGCTCCACCGGAAAAGGAACTTTTTTCACAATGTTTGCTTAAAAAATTAGTATCAAAGAAAAATCTATTGCATGAATTACATTTTATTTCCGGTGCATTATTATATACTGCATTTTCCCCAGATTTGCAAGGAGGTATTGAAAGACATGAGTTGCATTTACTAGAGCATCTATGGGTGGCTGGATTTGCATAACTTCTATTGGCTTCTATTGGCAAAACTCCCGGCTACCAGCGGCTGCTTTTAAGCATAAAATGGGTTCAAAGTGGTTTTTATCGGGATAAAACATAATATTTACACTGTACCGCACCGTGTGACCCGAATCTGAAATTATGCTAGTACCGTCATATACCGGTGGAGCTTTACCTATACCAAAATTATGAAATTTAAAAATAACTAACGCGATTCGCTCACGTAGGAGGTAATTTTGAATTATATTTACTTCGAACAATCTACAACCGGATTCAGAGATCGTCACACCCGATTTACGTACTAACTCAGTAGCTAGTTCTCGCTGTAATTTCCCCTTTGATTTCCTAATACTCTCCCATTTTGCATGCAAGTCTCCACTGCGAATCGTACCTCGCTCTTGGAACACACATGCAGACACAATAGAGCGCGGGAGACAAAGCTTCTCTATATTATCGAGTTTCAAAACTTTGTTTTTCTAACTCTCTCGTACGCCAGCAACTTTTGTCCAGCACCGCGTATACCTTTTGTAACATTAAAAGTTACGACAAACGATTTATCCAATTTAAATTCATCATTACTCTGAATGATTTTAAAAATGAGATCCCAAAGGATCTCGAAAATTAACTTAAATTAACTTAAATTCTCAGACTCTGAAGGCTCTACTATTTCAATCCCAATTTCGCGCGCATTCGCATGAAACTTGCTAAAATACCGCGACCTATCCCATTTAATAATAAAAAGACTCTCTCTCCTACATTCATGTGTACCACCGCCCGTTTGGATAAGCTGCTGATGTATATATTGCTGCTCGAGCAACTGCTGCTGTTGCAACTAAATTATTATTTAACAACTTAATAATTATTATTTATTATTCTTCATTATTTACTATAATTATTTCATTTTTGTTCACTTGTATTTATTTATTCAGACGCTCAACAGCATGTGGCACTTCTTCGATTCCTACTTTACCGAAATTTTTTTGAATGGACAAATTTCACACGAAATAAGATATCGAGCTGAGAGTTTGGGGTGTTAAGAAAAGGGGTTAAGAAACGTTCATGTACCAATAAATTTTCATAGATACAATAAAATTTCAAAAAATTATTATTCATTTTAATTGTAACAATTTACTAACATATAAATGTTTCTTAGTCCCTTTTCTTTATATCACCAAAGTTTTAGCTGAATATCTCATTTCGTGTTGAATTGGAATGATGAAAAAAATGTTGGTAAAGTAGGAATCGCTTAAGTATCACATACCCTTTGCAAAGATATTATGAACCTAGATGCGGTGCGGGGTTAGTTACCCGCCATAAATATAGACGGCGCGTCCGGCGAAAAAAGTCAGGTCCCCTCTTAAATACGAAAATTTCTCGATGCTCGCTCGCGTGCTGTCACGTATTGCGCTACACGTCATTTTTCAAACTTTTCGCCCCGCAGTGAAATATCAAGTTGCGGTACAGCGGCGAGCATTGGAGGTGGAAACGTGTATCAACTCTCCCTATAGGCCAGTCAGTGAAGCATGAAAAAGAGCGTTTTGGTGCCACAATTTCAAAGTGGGAGCGACCAAGATATGAATCTGCGAGGAAAAAAGTTTACTTATAAATAAGATATAACAAAAAGATGTACAATTGGATTCGTTGAACTCGGAGATCGCTTAATTTTTTTGCTTAAAAAAAATCAAAACCTCAAAAATTGTTCACTTTCCCTGTACCAAAGCAACACTCAGATATTTTTTTTCCTGATTAAAGTTGGTCAAAAACGGCTGAAAGAAGGAAAAGGCGTTTTTTCCTTATAAAGAAATAGAATAACTTCCTTGATTTTAGACTTACAAAATTTCGGTTTCAGTCCATGATCAGTTTTGAGTTCTGAATGAAGAAACAACAGTGAAAATAGCTCCACGATGATCATGAGAAGAAATATATATATATTTTTTAACAATTACTGCAGGTGCAATTTTGAAGGTAGAGAGCTCACATTTTAAGAAAATGTAGATGAAGTCTAACTAATTTCAGAAAAATTGTCGGAATTTTTTTTGTGAATTGAGTGTTTGCCATCGCAGTGAATTTGCGCACAACATACAACTCATTGCGTGACGGCTGAGTGGGAGAAGCAGCCTCTACGTGCGAGGCATTCGCACTCAAAATGAATTACCGTGTTCAAAATGCGTCAGCTGCAAAAATCTCGTGAACGAAGGAACATATTGAGATGATTTTTTTTTAATTTGGGCTAAATTTTTGCGCTGATTAACAATCCTGTATCAAAAGTTCGCAAACAGTACATTTAATGCTTCAAATGTAATTTTATTTTTATTATTTTTACGAATTACACAATTTGCGAATTAATTGTGCCATTAAATGTGAATGGCATTTTATAGATTTAAATTATATTCCATTGTGTTTAAAGGAATGTGTATGGAATACAAAATTTATTGTCAGACAAATGCAGGTCGTGACATTTTATACAAAATTGAGAAGTAAAGGGCGGAACATATAACCAAAATATTGAAAGTATTTCTTTTTAAGTACTGCGTGTTTATCGAATGCAATGGAAATGAAGATACGCAGATGAGAACAAATTTGTATATATCTACTCCAGCGCCAGTTTCTCGAAAGCTGAAATTCGTCTTCGCTTTCGGCGCTTTGCAAATGTATCCAGTACGAATAACGTAAAGAAACCTATATCGGAAGAAATGTATATACATTTCTAATGCACGCATGTTTTTTGCAATATAAAATTCGTCTTCGCTTGGATCTCCTTGCGCATTTCTTAAACACAAACAGTTGAAAGGTACAAATGTCCGGATAAATGTGTCCAGCGAAAAATATGGGCAGCTAAAACAGTAAGATACTAACGAATATAATCGACACAACATAAATATATTTAAATCATTTCCTTTTTTGGAATCAGCATTACCAATAATACGGAAAACGAAATGAACATAAACAGATGTATACATGTGGTATATAAATTTAATATATATAGATGCAATTATCAGTTTAAGTATCTAATCTACGCCTCTTTGCAGCAAGCTCCAATTCCCCCTCGCTTACGTCTTTTTGCACATCTATATTTTCAGCAATTGTGAACTCTTTCTCTTCGCTTTCGTTTAAATCAAAGAAATCGATATCGGGGTTAGGTTGTAAAGCAGCTCAGCTGAACCTCGGCCTTTTATGTCCACTCGTCTATCTCTTTGTGTGAGCTAATGTATTTATATATATATATATATATATATATATATATATATACATATATAGAGAGAGAGAGAGAGAGAGAGAGAGAGAGAGGAAAATTTGTCATAAGGACAACCGCAGGATTTTACCGGAAGCGGGCTCTAATCTGAAAAACTACACACACACACACCAGTTTGGTATGAAGACCCTCGAAAAGACGATGCCGTGCCGTTGCCCGAAAGTGACATCTGATCATGGCTCCAGTCATTTAGAGTTGCTGTCGGAATGCATTGTCAACCTCAGATCTTATTCGGCTAACGGTTCTTCTAGGGAGGAGGTTCCCGTCTATCCCTTCAGGGCAAGTTCTGGTCGCTCCCACCTCGTATTCAAATTGGCAGCGCATCAAGTACTCATCATAATGGTTTTGAAAATTGATGCGCTGTCGTGGCATTCCTGTATAAGTGGTCGATTGGGGGTTCCCAACTGAAACATCTTCCGCAGGTGCAACTGATCTTCTGCTGCTCACCACTTCTTACCGATTTTCTGGCTGGATAGTAGCCCGTTTGGGTATCCCTGTGATATCTACCTGCCCATCACGTAGCTCATTACGACCGGCTTGCATGCTGCCACCCTCATCGGTGGCACCAGGGGCGCCCAAAGATCCTCTGGAATCGAACAACGTCTATATAGTTTTCGTAACTTCTCCATTAATTTATGGGTTTTTGGTGCTCCTCTTAGTTCCTTTTTTCTTCGTTCTCTGCCTATTTGTAGCAATGCTATAGCCAACATAGCCTTCAAATTAATGAGAGGAGGGCTCAAGCCCTACCGCGATGCCAACGCGAGAACACCTTCAGTAGCGTTATTATTAGAATTAGAATGGATTTATTGAATTCACAGGGCTAAATAGCCCTCTAAGGAACAAATTATACATATTTTTTACAAAAAAGTGTGATAACTCTGTTCAAACGACGATTATGACGTCGTTAAAACAAAAATAATTACAGATGGAGAAAGATAAATATAATATATTATAGGATGAATATAAGTCATAGATATGCTAATGAAAGCTAGTGGTTCGCATAACGGATGTCATTAGAGAACTTAAGACTTAATTGTTAGATAACTGATTTAAACCATGGAGCCGATTGCAAAGATTTAATTATTATAATACTAGGGTGCAAAACGTCACGAAAAGTTAGAAAAATTAACAATTCACAATTTACCAGTGCGAAATTTCTAAAGTAGAATTATCAATGACAAATGACAAGTTAAAGAATAGCTTTTCAAAGTGATAAGGCGAAGGTGCATCCCTAATTGATCCAGGTACCTTATTCCAAAGACGCGCTTCCCTCACCATAAATGATCTTTGTAACTCACAAGATTTGTGACGTGGTACTATAAGGACCGTTTTTCTTACACGAAGCCTAGACTGAGCAGGTAAAGTGTCATTTTTGTTTTCAAAGAGATCTAGAAAATATTGATGGGGTCTTTTTTTTATAAAAGAGATTGTAAATTAGATTGCCCATGAAAAATTGTCTCTTAGCCACATTAAGAAATCCCACCCGTTTTCGATATAATGTAATGTGTTCATATTTCGGTACATCATAGATAAATCGTATGCAGGCATTAAGTGCTCGCTCGAGCTTAGAATTCAGTTCATCTGTGATATCGTCGTATATAATACATCCATAATTAAAAAACGGGAGAGTAAGACTCTTAACAAGTAGAATCCGAGTTGAATTTGGCTAGGATTCCTTGTTCCTTTTAAGCTGTTGGAGTACTCTGAAGGTATTCCTTAATATTTCAAGAATTTACCCAGATAACAATTGTGCGACGCAGATCACCCGCAGATTGTGATTGTCAGGTTCTGCGTGCAATAACGCACTCATCTTCGTCGCGTACTCGGCTATAGACGGAACAGCTCGGAAACCTTCGGGCGTTTTTAGTATGGTCTTTTAGAATTCTCGCAAATCCCAGTTGAAGATATTGCTAGGGCTCTCATTTCAATACGCATTCTTATTTGAGAATACTAAAATTTCGTTCACTTCTGATCACTTATGTTATTTAAAATACTTACTTTTGACGGTATTTTTTGAAAAACTTGTTATTGACCATTATTACTTTTTGACACTCACAATTTTCAAACAGTAAATAAGACTTTTTCTAAACGTGAATACTAATTTTTACCCGCTCAAGTTTGTATTAATACATACAGATATACCATCATCTACTATTATAGTAGGAATCTTTATAAGCGTACCCCGATTATCCCTAAATTCTTACATTTCATCTTAATTATAGGAATAGAATGAACCAAATATTAACATCAAAAGTCTCTCCGTGACATGTTTTCAACATTTTACTTTGAATATTCATTTTACATTTCTTTTGAACGAGATTCACAACTTGCTCCTAGCTAACATTCTTGATTTCCCAAATTTTTTCAAATCTGTTAAGATTTTGCTAATTCTCTTACAATTCTGCAAAGTTTGCGTGTCCTTCCATCATCGCTAAAATCTTGTCATTGTCTTTGAGCGCCACGAGGTTTTCATCGTTTTTTTCGCGCCCTTATATCATGGCTAGAACCGTGTAATTGTTTTAGAGCGCCGTGCGGTTTTTCGTAGTTTCCCCCCCTGCCACCTCCTCCTCAATCTCGCTTACAAATCTTGTTATTTATTTAAGCGCCGCGCGGTTTCATCGTCGTGTTTTTTCGTCCTTTCGAAAAAGTATTGTCCAAACGTCTTGTGATATCCAAATTGTAAAGTTAAAAAAATTGAATTAAAAAAAATATGTGCTAAAAGAGAATGACAAGACGGAACTTTTTTCTATTTAAAGTTTTTCTTTCCGATATATATTTTTAATACTATAATTGAAAAAGGGATGAAAAAATTTCGCCAAATTAAATTATTTTTTAAAACATAAATCGTCTCCTCTCAGACAAATATTATTGAAACTATTTGAAATTTGGCACACATACGCATTATACCCTTGCGATGCCTATAAAATGAAGAAAAGAGTCAAAAATGCCAATTGTTTATTAATAATTAATTGCAAATGGAGACCTGACTTTTTTCTAAAAAGAAAGATATGTCTCTAACCACGAATACAGCTCTAACAACCGCGACTACAACCGTATCAACCGCGTCATCCCAGTCGAACGTTCAAATACGTTGGATGGATACATTTCTTCCTCCAATGTCCGTTGACCGTGTAGCCGTACGTTTACCACCGTTTTGGAATGATGACCCGAAAATATGGTTTTCGCAGGTGGAACAGCAATTTATTCTCTCAGGAATAACAACAGAGGAAACAAAATTTGCTCATGTGGCCGGTCATTTGGAGTCTAGGTACGCCGCGGAAGTGAAAGACATCATCCTCAACCCTCCTTCGCTAAATAAGTACACAAGATTGAAAGAGGAATTAATAAAGAGACTCAGTGAATCTCAGGAAACAAAGGTACGTCGGCTGCTAGAACATGAAGAAATAGGTGATCGCAAGCCCTCTCAATTTCTGCGACACCTGAGGTCTCTCGCCGGCTCGGTTGTCCCTGACGAAGTTCTCCGCCCTCTCTGGCTGAGTCGATTGCCTGCCACGCTCCAACCTGTGTTAATGACGCAGTCCAAAAATTCATTAGATGATTGTGAAGACTTAGCAGATTCTAATGCAGCAACACTCATACCAAAGAGCCGAATTCACGAAATGCAAGCGAACAACCCGGAACCATTAGAGGCTATGATGCAGCGTACGGAAATTTTTTAAAAGAATTATAATTTGGATTTAGAAGAAAGGAATTTGAAAGAATCCCTGTTTCAAGTCATAATTCGTGATATGTAATTTGATAGTTCCCTTTTCCAAATTTTAAATAAAGAAAGTAATTCAAGTAGTTCTTAGAAGATTTAGAAGTTTTAAGAAGAAGAAATATTGCTGAGTTATAATAGAAAATTAAGTTACACTGTTCGTAGTGAATTCATCTTTCTTTGGTTAAAAATTCAACTACTTGGTTACACGTTAAACTGTTTTGTTAAAAATCAAATTTTTTTGTTTAAAGTTTCATAATTTCAATTGAAAATTCATCCCTGGTTGCAAATGTAACTACTTTGTTGAAAATCAATGTTTTTAACTAAAAATTTAACTATTTCAGTTGAAAATTTAACTTTTTGTCTGAAAATTCATTTTTTTTTTTGTTTGTTTGTTAAGAATTAGATTCTGAGATCATATTTTTGGTATAAAATTCAACTATTACAGTCGAAAATTTATAATTTTAGTTGAACATTCACCAGTTTGGTAGAAACATAATTTCTACTACTGAAACTTGAACTGTCTATTTTTCGTTGAAAATTGATATTTTCTAGTTTAAAATTTAACAATTTGGATGAAAATTTGCTTTTTTAATTGAAAATTCAACTATAATCAACTATTATTCAATTTTTTGTTGAAAAATGATATTTTTTAGTTGAAAATTAATCTTTTTTGTTAGAAATTAATCTTCTTAGTTAGAAATTAATTTTTCTGGTCAACAATTAAATAATTATTATAGTTAAAAATTAATCGTTTTTGTTGAAAATTCATCTTTCTGGTTTCAAATTCCACTATTTCAGTTAAAGATTTACAATTTTACTTAAAAATTCATCATTTTGTTTGAAAATGTAACTATTTTCTTGAAAGATATTTTTTTTTGGTTTGTTGAAAGATAGTTTTTTTGTGGAAAGTTATTTATTTAATTTGGAAATGTTAAATTTGAATGTATTTAAATATCTGATTGTTTAAATTTCTTATTTCAGGGAGGTATTCAAAGAAATGTGATACCCAAAAAATTGATAGCCTCTTTCGATCTTCGTATCGCGACCGAAGTCAATCACGAGGATTTTGAAGAAAAAATAATACAAGAATGAATCCGAGAAGCTGGCATTTTCACAAATAAGTTCTCAAGAAAAAACGGAATTTTCAATAACATCCAGATATTGATTTTCAACTAAAATGATGAATCTTAAAAAAAATTTTCAACAAGAGGTAAACATTAAGAAAACAAATTGTTTGATTTTCAACCACAAATATGATCTGCTAACCAATAAGAATAATTTTCTTACAAAAATACAATTTATTTTTAAAAAATAAATAAATTTCAAACCAAATTGTTGAATTATCAACTAGAAAAAAAGTTTTCTATTGAAAATGGAATGTTGAAATTTTCAGTATAACAAATTACTCTAAAAAATGAATTTTTAACTGGTTTAATTTAACAAAACAGACGAATTTGTAACAGAACAGTAACAAGTAGTTGCATCTTATATAAAATTCTAGAATTGGTAAACCAAATAGGCGAATTTACTATAAAACAGTTGCATTTTCAACCCGAAAATGTGAATTTTCGACAAAAATGTAAATCACAAAGTAATAGTTCGATTTGCACTAAAACGATGAATGTTGTAACAGAAAGATTGATTTTCAACCAACAACAATCATTGTCTACCAAATATTTCAATTTTTCAGTGGTAGATACTTAAATTATCAACTAAATTGTTAAACTTTTTACCAAAATAGTTGAATTTGCGACCAAAAATATAAATTTTCAACAAAGAAATTCATTTTCATATCAATATTGTTTAGATGTTTCTCTAACAATAAAGATGCTACTCCTTTTGATTTAAAAACACACGTTATATACCGCATTCCATGCGAATGTGCTTTATTTTATATCAATTTTCTTGCTGCAAGCACGTGTTCAATTCCATCTCGAACAACAAGATTTAGATTGTGGGATATACAGTGCACAAAAAAAGCTTGTGGCTCTTCTTCTTGAATCCGTTGTTGCACTCCGAAATTTTTCCTGACACATTCGCCGCTCAATCGTTGCACTGGCCTCTCACCTTTGAAATCGGCTGAGAGACAATTCGTTCTCGATTAGTCCGCTGTTTCATCTAGAAGTATGGAGAAGTACATCGCAGCTTTGATTTCCTGAATAATTTCAGTGGAAATTTTGATAGCCGTCGCCTGTAATATTTCGTTTTGGATATCGTGATGTAACCATTTGTGGCCAGTTTTTTTCAGCGAAGATTCTAGCTCAGCAACATCTTCTGCCCGCGCTTTCAATATTGCCATGAAATTCGAGTTCTCATCATTATTATCTCAACGTATCGGTAGTCCCTGCTTTCCGAGAATTCTCAAAGTAATAAATATCTTCCTCAAGGCCATCCGGTGATCCATTATTTCTTTTTGTGATGAGGTCATCAAATGTTGCACAACGTTGACTCTAGTATAATTTTTCAAAATTTCTGTACAGTTAATGTGAAGTGTACTTTTCATATGTTTGTCTATTCTCTCTGCTCCATGTTTCCAATTATTAAATCCATTATCAACCCACGTTTCTTTTGCACTTACATCATGCGATGTCAGATGAATTATTAATTTTTCATTGCGCGCTTTGGACGCTTTGGACTGCTGAATCTACTTGCATAGACATTATACTAGTACCGTTTAACATAACGTCGGGTAGATCTTTAAGCTTTTTTTCTTCAAATAAATATCGCAATATAATTTGAGCATCAAAACTCTTTGTGTTATGTGCTATGCATATAGTTTTGGTTACATTTTGAATTTTCGTGTTTCGAGTTCTACAAACTTTTTAACAGGGTCCTTATTGAATACATATGGACGTACTCCACATTCTGAGCATATTTTTTGAACATCTTCGTCTGCGTTACAACTTGTACAAACTTTTTACACGATACACAGATTTAGTACATTAACATATGTATTTGAATCAACTCGAAGAAGTGTGTTTTGCCGAGTCTCGAAATCCTCAAATAAAAACATAATGTTTCATTCTTTCTCATACTGATTTAATGGGCTCATATACATACACTTTTTGTACCGTTTATATGATTTTGAAAGCATTCATTACCGTGAAAATATCGCCTGCATTTTGGACAACGAATTTGTTTAAGTGTGATATTGCAAGGTGGTTCTGATTTGCATCAGTAACATTTTTTTGAACATTTATGCAATGTCAGATCTGCAAAGGCCTTACAGCTAAGACAATAGCCTCAACTTTCAGCAGCTGCTTTTAAAATGATAATTTATTTATTTTATTTATTTATTTGAATTACATTTCCCGCGACCCAATTGGACCATTTAGAGGGTAACATGATAACAAAACATTATAAACGCCTTATAAGAAAAAATAAAACAAAATCAATATGTATACAGCTCAATAGCGGCGGCGATTACATGTATAAAAATCAGGTTTATTAAGACCAAGCAAAAATAAAAATATTTGAAAGGTTTGAAAAATTAAACAAGTTAATGTAAGTTAGGCTGTCATGTAGTATAAGTTTATCTCTTCCAAAAAGGATGAACAATAATATCTAAAAGAAAAATATTATGACGCATTTCTAGCCTGAGTTACATATGTGTTGACGCATCTTAAAAAAGCAGGCTTGGTCATAGAAAAAAGATTCAGGCCAAGGGTCTCAGCTGCCTGCTCCGCGGCTTTGTAAAGGAACGCTCCTTTGCCAACCATCTCGTGGTTCCATATATGTTACGATTATAGGAAAAATAATTAAATTGTAATGATGGAAATAATTAATATTAAAAAATTAAAATAGTGCAAAAAGCAGAGAAAAGTATACATTATTAATTTGGTTAGATTGCAGAATAGGGGCGTCACACCTGTTTTGGCTGGAAATTTTTTTTCGGCAACAAACTATTAGAATCTTTAATTGAACGATAAATTAAGTGATTTGATGAGGCAAAAGTTTAAAATTATTGTTACTCTTGTTACTACGATGTCACAAATCTGCGTCTTCCATGATATCGGAATGATCATATTATGATCGAGATTATTAACATTATTTTTGTGACCTGTCAAAGAGGTGCCTTCCCGCCCTCACGAGACATTGAAAAGGGGTAGGGATTTTACCCATATTATTTTTGTTACTAGTGAAAGGGGTTTTAATTAATTACTTACAGTGTTTCTGGCCGTACGGATGTTTAAAAGCACCTAAACGGTGAGTTAAATATGATCATTCCGATATCATGAAAGACCCATAGTTAAGACATCGTAACAAAGAAAGTAACAATAATTTTAAACTCTTGCCTCGTTAAATCATAACAATTTACATATTTGAAACAAGCTTCGTTTCGATTGTGGGTACAATATTGTACCCACTTCGTACACTTATACTTTCCGGAATATTTATTTCAATGTTATTCATTTCTATAACTATTTTTCCATAATTGTGTTGTGGTGATTTTTCCTATAATCGCGAAAAAATGATAGGAAATTCATTATAGGAAAATTATTGTAAGCCTATACTGATTTTCCCATAATACTGTTTAGTAAGGGATACAAAAAAAGTTAAAAAAAAGTTCATAACTAAATTTCTTTTCATTAAAATTTTGTTATTATACAAGCCTGTTATCATACTTACCCGTATAGGCACAAACAAAAAAGGATGTAAAGAATGAAAAAGACATTTTTTTCTAAATTAGAAATATGTACTTCACTGAAATAATTTTAGAAAAAAATATTATTTGAAGGAAAAGAGGAAAATGAGTGGGCTTTAAAGTGGTCAAATTTTTGGCAATCACCTTTACACTTCGAAGTCACAACTATTTTTTTCCTTTTATCATTCATTATTTTTCTTACCTGCGTAGTTGTTAAATATTGTACAATATTTTGCCTTTTTATAGCTTTATATTATTTTAATTTATGTTTAAAGTCATGATAAAATATAACTAATTTAAAGAATTTTTAGAATTTTTAGAGCACGTTATATATATATATATATAGGAGAAGAATAAAGAAGAGGGAGAGGTGGATCAGGGAGAATCTAAAGTTTCTCGCTGATCCATCTCGCATCTTTAGTAAACACCCTGTTTCTGTCAAAAATCCACCCAAGCCCAACGATGGAGAGATTTTTTAGAGAGAGGTATGCAAGATCCCGAAAACACTGAAGTTGAAAGAAGATACTTACAATATCATCCGCTTCAAGGAATTTTGCGACCACCTTATAAAATCTGAGTAGAAATGTCCATCAATCACTGCCGAAGAGGTGAAAAAAGCACTTAGAGGCACAAAGAACTTCTCCGGTACTGAACCCGATTGTATCAAGAACTTCTGGTGGAAAAAGTTCACTTCTACACACCAACATTTGGCCCGCATATTCATCTCATATTTAAAGTCGGAGACGCCCATTCTGCAGTGGCTGGTGTTAGGACGCACTATACTTCTGCCGAAAAAAGGCGACTTGTCCAACCCAGAGAATTACAGGCCAATAACTTGTTTGAACACGCTGTATAAGATCTTTCACTCCAGGCATTGCTTGTCTGGGATCCAGCCAAAGTTAGGGGCGAAAGCGACACCAAATCCTGACTGAGGCTAGGCACTTGTTTCGGATTTCGAGGCAAACTTTTATGTAGAAAGCCCACAAACTCGGAACCATCAGACTCACATTGCCTATCTCCTCCTAGCTTGAGTCCGCTTTCGTTTTGAAGCGCATCGAACTGATAACGAGGTCCCCGATTATTCAATTGAGTTTCACCCTCATTTTCTTTTTCATTCTTTACCAGAGTCATACAAAATAAGCATTCCAATACTATTCCTATATCTTCAGTGTCATCGTCATCTCTGCGAGCGTCAACCATACCTACATACCTACAATCTGCAGTAATCGCAGCAGTTAAGTTGGTGTTTGGCTCCGTGGATTCATTTCTTTCTGAGGGGTTTCTTGACATAGCGTTAGCATTTGAGTTGATTTTTTCGGGTCTATACAGAATAATATAATCATACTCGCTATCTCTCTAAATTTTCTCGAGTGAAATTTCACCCTAATCGAGTGAAATTACACTCGAAGAAAAAGTGAAAACTCTTCTAGCTGTTGTCGCTCCAACGGGGGACCCTGGGGTGGTTGTTTGACCAATTTATATATATATACACACACACACACACACACACATATATTTGGGTGTATCGAAAGAAAAAGTTGTGTGCGTGAAGTTGATATAGCAATGAAAACTTTCTTTTGGGAGTCAAAAAACTCCCCTAAAGCCATATAAGAAAAATTGCTTCTGTCTCCGTAACGTAGATATAGCTGAAAATCGCAAAAAACGAAGCACTTCTTCAAATTTGAACAGCAAAAAATTTTCGTTTGACATTTGAATTATCAATAAAAATAGTTCAAAGCAAATCGATTTATATCTGTATAGCGATAAGTCCAATAAAATATATTTTACCCTCCCTAATTGACAATATATTAGAAATACATTCTCATTGACATATATCACACATTATATGGTCAAGCAGTCCAGAATTTTACCGTAACTCTAAGAAAATAGCGAAAAAGTCGACTTTTTTCGATTTTTTGAAACTTCAGTCACTTAGGTAGGGTAAAAAATATTTGAATCATTTTTTGCTATGTTGGTACAAATCTACTTGTTTCGAACCATTTTCTCTGATAATTTATGTACCTAAAATTAATTTTATTGTCAAATAAAGAGCAATATATCACTTTTAAATATTTTCTTGTAATTCAAAGTCGATAAAAATCATTTTACTATCAAAATTCCTAATAAATTATTGTTGCAATATATTGTAAATACATTCTCATTGACGTATATCACACATGATATGGTCAAATAGTTCATAAATTTACCGTAACTCTAAGAAAATAGCGAAAAAGTCGACTTGTTTCGATTTTTTGAAACTTCAGTCACTTAGGTAGGGCAAAAAATATTGAATCATTTTTTGCTATGTTGGTACTGGTGCATATTAATCGTGATCTTTGCAATTCAATATTGGTCTAAGATTTTTCCAGATGTTTACAATAACATTAAAAGGTCGCTCAAGGCCATTTAAGGGCATTTTTGTCCCGAAACTGCCTTGAGCGACCTTTGAATGTTAATACAAAAATCTGAGAAAAATATGAGTGCAATGTTGAATTGTTATGAACAAAATTTATGCTTACCAGAAATGAACAATCAATTAAAAATTATTTATTTCCGATTGGCGATACTTTATATTTTTTTCTAATTGCCACTTTTCATAGTTTTTACGTTTGGCAATCAATTTTTTTAGAAGGATAATAATAATAATGATAAATTCTTACCTTTCAAGATGTTTGCAGCATCTTCAGCAACTCCGCATACCTCCACCAAGTGCTTGATACCGAGACCAAGTTTTCATTCGTGGCAAACATTAACGAATTCTTGGACGTCGCTCGTCCCACCTCTGCTCACCAAGCACATAGGGGGATACCACTCCTTACTATTCCTTCGTGGTTGACATTGTATTTTGTAGATTCATCATTTTTCGGTAATTTCTTAGTTTTCCCCGATTATTAAAAATTTGGCTACTTTTTTTTGGTTTTTAATGCTAGAAATTTTAAGATAAATATTTAAATGGTAGGAAGGACATATCGTTTAGGGATAAAATAACCCACGCGACTATTTTGACAAATGCTTTAATGGTATCTGATATTTCAATTTGTATCATTTGCACCTACCTTTATCAGCTAACAATGTCTTTCTTATAAAATATGAGCCGGAAATTATATAAATTCTATTGAATATGTCAAAACTATTATCTCAAATTGATCATATTAAACTATCTCATTTCATCATAGATAGTCTCGCACAATCGAATATGTTTCTTATTTTCAACACTAGAAAAAGGCTTAGTCACATTTAATTTTTCAATGCACTCCAGTCCTATTATCATTAATATAAAAAAAAATACCAAACTTGCACATTTTTGCTGTTTTTACTTGTTCAAATCAATTAGGCACTTTTTGATACAATTTGAAGTGAATTAAGTAAAAATTATTTACTTTACTCGTACCAAAAACGATATTTAAAAAAACGAGCAGATTATCAGTAGAAATATATTTCCTACTACTTTAGAACAAAAATAAAAAGTTGAGAATTTATTTTACACTAAAATATATCAGTCGAGTTTCTAGTCTCTATTTAATTTTAAATACTTTTGGTCACTGTTAAAGACATGGCAGTTATGAGAAATTTTGTAGTAGTTAGCCCTTCGACAGGGACTTTCTTTTGTTGCGGATATGAGTGCGTATAATCGTCGCCATTAGATGTATTTTAAGCGCATTATTATTTGTGGTTAAATTACCATTAGTGCGATCTAAATCACGTCCTATGGGATTCGAGCACGGATTATTGGCCCCGAGCTTTAGCTTCTTGGAGGGAGTGTAGCTAGTCAGTTCGGCTGGTCGTTTAAATGAACCGCCAATCTGCTGATTCTGCAATTCAGGACCGGCTTCGCTGTCGTTTTCCACTTTTATTGGAATGTTTGGCACCACTGCGTCGTCTGGAAGTCGTCTGAGATCCTCATCGTTTTCCTGTTAGAAATATTATTTATCTTTGAAATTTGCAGTCAATTAAATCTTAAATTTAGTTAAATCTCCATCTTTAATTTGATCTTCATGACAATATCTTTAAAAAATTTCAGAATTAATTAGAACGCATGGATGCACAGAGAAGTTATTGACTGTGTTTTTTAGCATTTACAAAAAACTATTCAGTTTTCATTTTGAAACTGTAAAATTATGAAATGTTTCAATTTGAAGCCAAACTATTTTACATGAGTCCATCAGAAATTATTTCACATATAAGTCATTGATTAAAAAAAATGCAAGTAACATGTTAATAATTAAAATCAAAGAAAAGTAAAGATAAAGAATTGATTATATTTTCAAATTCTAAATTGCAAAAAGTTAAATATTTCTGACTCTCCTGAAAAATTTCTCTATTTGTGGATAAAATTGTAGAGTGTAACTTAAGAAGTTTTAATATAAAATTGCTTCACTTTTAAAATAACGTTTTTCACTAAAAATCATTTGGCTAAGGATTTACGCTTAAAAGTTTAATGTTTTGAACGATTCAAATTTGAAACCATATAATACCACCTTAAAATAATTAATTATTGAGTAGAGGAAAGTCGTGTCTCCCAGAAATTGGGAAACAAACAAAATTTAAAATACTAAAGTTTGATTTTTTGAAGATTAGTACTTTCAAATTCCATATTAGCTTTTGTGGTAGACATTTTTCTTGTTCCGTTACATAACCTCAAAAACATTTTAAAAAACGCGTTTTTTGCACTTTTAGGTTAGGATATTTTGAAAACCTGACGTACAGGAGCAATTTTGAGCTCGGATTCGGATTCAGCGCATCAAAATCCTTCGAATATGTTAGGTCTGGTCTCTGGCTTTAAAATTTGTCGGCCTGTGTTATTTTAATTGTTGAGTAGGTTTTTTTAGATTTTTAACTCGGAACGTTAATAATTTGAAAATGCACTATTTGTATGCTTTTTTCAAGCTTGTCAGTGAAATTGCCTTTATTGTTTAAAGTTTATTCTATCCTTTTAACTTTTTACTTTTTACTATATAATTGACCTGCCGGATCGAATAAGGGCACATACATTTTTTCAACGCGAGCGCAAATGAACCCTGCCAGGACAAAAAGAGGAATTCTGAAAATATTTTTTTACTGAATTTAAGCAAGTTTCTTACATAAATTAAATTTCCAAAAATTAATGTTCTAAACAAATTTTGAAAACTACGAGAACCCATCCCGCTCGAGCCGAAAAAATTGATGTGCCCTAATTCGATCCGGCAGCTCAATTGTTGCAATTACAAGTAATTTAGGGTTCTTAAATTTAAAATTAAGCCTGACCAATGAGTTCGAATTGAAGGAATTTAAAATTGTATAATTTATAAATTAAATAAGCTTGATTAGTTAAAGAAATTTAAACGGAAAACGTTCATATTAATGAATTTTATATTAAATTTGAGATATTAAACAATTGCTAGTTAGTAGCGTTTGAAATACAATAATTTTGAATTGAACCCTTCACGATTTCACAAATTTATCTCAAAATAAAGGCATTAATAGTTTGAAATGTTCAAATTCTTTCGTTTGAAATGTAAATCCTTAAAAACTGCACAATTAGAGAATCAAATTAATTTATATTAAAATGTTCAAAATTGATTAGTTTCGAATTAAATTTCTTCAGATTTAACTAACTGAAGCCTCGGTAGAGATATCGTTGGATCAACAAAAATAATTTTACTTAAAATTATTTTTATAGTATGACAACAGATTTCTGTCCAAAGATTTTCTGTTCTTTAACAGAGTATATCAAAATATGCCAACAGTTTTAGTAAATATTCCATATTTTTGTTGTTCTAAGGTTATTTCGGTCGAGGCTTAAATTTTAAATTGGAAAAGTTGAAAATTTAATATAATTTCATATCGATTTTGAATTGAAGCCTTCAACATGTTTTATTTTACATTCGTAGATTTAACAGTTGAAAATTTGAAGTAGAAAACAGTAATTACAAACTGAAATCATTTTTATTCGAAACTTTTTAAATGGTTTCGTTCGAATTTAATCGTTCAGGATTTGAAAAAAAAGACTTTTGAGACTATAAAATCCAATATTAATAATTTGCCCATTTTAAATCAAGTATTATTATTAATCGAGGAATTGGCAGTGCTTTCTTTTGATTCAATTCAGTTAAATTCTGAATTATGTATTTGAAATTTTATCTAATTTGTATGTCCCGGCATTAACATTCTTCATCTTAAAATACGAGGGCTCTTTGATAAGTCAGTGACTTTTTGAATTTTTTTGCGCAGTAACTTTAAATGCACCACTGAATCCGTCAGCGCTATCTATGAATAGACTACTGTTAAATTTTGAGCAAGCTGGGTCATTTATTTTGTGTGTTGATAGCCATTGAAAGGATAGAACCTCGTGAATGTTAACGAAAATGGAAAAAAGTGAATTTCGTGTGATGATTAAGCATTATTTTTTGCGTAAAAAACCATCACTGAAACCAAGGAAAGGCTTATTTTGAATTCTCTCCGCTAAATAATTTAAAGCCAAATAAACTAACAAGGCAACGAGAATCATGTCAATCATTTTGATGTAGTCACAACACCAGTTCACTTTCTACACAAAGGAGAAAACCAAGGAAAATGCCAAGAATTTCCGTGATCCAGAATCGATGAAATATTTGGTAGGAATGAAGATTTGAACGAGCTTCACTGGCTGCATGGTAAGGGAAAAGAAACCAACCTTCCGGATTAAGATTTACAGGTAAAAATTTCAATTACGAATTTACAAACTTATTATTTTTGGTTTGAAAATAAGTTAAATAATTTCCTTTTTAAATTCTGTTATTGTTTTCATTTTCTTTTAAACTTGTTTTGATTCGCATAACCTCAATCCGAAATTGACAGGTGCGCGCTCACTCCCCACATTTTTTTGAAAATTCTATATATTCATAGGGAGAACTTTCAGTATTGTTGCGTAAAGTAAGATTTACAAATTATGAACAATTTTATTCATATGCGCATAATGTAACTCTTTTTTTTGTATAAAGGTATTATATTGAATACCAAGAATTCGTGTCTTGTATGTTATTTTTCCCGTGAAACTCTTTTGAATTTAAATTTAACAACTCAATTTAAGTAGTAATATTTATCAAGATTTGAGACAGTAAAAATGGTAATAAAATATTTTTAATATAACATAATATAAGTAATAATATAAGTATTTAATATATAATATATATAATATTTAATATAAGTAATAAATTGAAGAAATTCTTCTAGAATCACCGAGATTAGTGACCTTAGCTGTACATAAAATTCATTCTGGAATTTCGTTGTCAGATAAGTATTCAATCATACATATATTATATTTTACAAAATTATTAAATTATAATTAATTTTCTTTGTTTTTTAATTTGTTCAAAATTTTTGTTTAGGTTATTTGGGTCTGCAGATAACGGTTAACCAAGGAATTAAGCTATAGCACTTTATATAGCTCTTTACAAATAATTCTAGGAGTGTAATTTTTTATGTTTCTTTATAAGGATTATATTACTAAGGTAAGCAACTAATTACATACATATGTACATATTCTCTCTCTTTTTTCTAATTCCATATGCACCTCTTTTTTTTAACCAAGGTGACGAGTTTTCATTTCGTATTGACGTTTAATAGCGCTTAGACATCTCACCTCTTTTTTTATTTTATCATTAAAAATGTGTTATGTACTCCATAAGAAATGAAGTAAGATTTCTAAAAACCGACGTTTCGACGAATGTTACTATTCACCTAACTTGCATATTTTTAGTTTTCATTTTCATTACGATTATCATGTACATCACATTTTTGTTAAAATCCTAATGCCTGTTTATTTCGACTTTTGAATTATAAACTACTCTCATTGTTTATTGTTATTCAACAATTTTTAATACCAAAATTACTCTTTTAAGAATAATTTTTTATTCCTTAAATTGTTCAGATTTTACAATTCTTAAATCTAAAATCAATTTGTCATCTTCGTCTTCCATGCATGGATATGAACTGAGTCTCACGTTATCCAAATGGACAATTTTAGTCTTTGTAGGGCTAACCCTTATAAGAGCGTTACGCGCACCTATCAGTTCTTCTAAGACATATGGTCCATCATAATACGGTGAAAACTTTTTGTTTTCTCTTTCTTTTATTTCTAAATGTACTTGGCTCCCTACCTTAAAGTGCTTAGGATTAGCTTTCCTATCATAGTATTTCTTATACTTCTCTTGATTTTAGGAGCCTTTCGTGAGCCAGGGAGTGCACATTGTCAAGCCTCAGAAAG
This sequence comes from Andricus grossulariae, assembly GCA_011634705.1. Taxonomy (NCBI): domain Eukaryota; kingdom Metazoa; phylum Arthropoda; class Insecta; order Hymenoptera; family Cynipidae; genus Andricus; species Andricus grossulariae. Next base: position 143,811,244 of record JAABKJ010075445.1, read on the forward strand.
AGTTCCTGCAAATGCGTTGTATATGTCTTATCAGGCGGATTGGGAGAGAAGCTTGTGTTGCGGAATGAACGTGTTATTTAAATGAGTAACACGAGAATTCTAGATCAATCTAAAATATCTATACCTTGAACTTATATACCTATCTACCCTTCATCTATAAACCCATCCACACTTCACTACTTTCCAACCGAGCAATTCACGCCTATCCCGAAAGGGAAACGGCTTAATGATATAATAATAATTATAATAATGCTGATAGGGGACGTCTGAATATTATCCGATCGGCTTCTCCTTTCACACAGCAGAACGTGTTTCTTTTTTTTCAACGAAAAATAATTTAATTTTCTCATTGGATTGTAATTGTATGAATTCAGTTCGCATTTAAGCCAAAAACGAGAAAAAATGGAAAAGTTTCTTGAAAGCAGGGGGAAAAAGAATCCTTTAAGAAAGGATTAAAGAGGGGAATAGGTGAAAGAGTGTGAAGTCTGTATTATTCAAATGCTCTGCCTGTAAAATAAAATCACGAATTTTCATTTTTCCAAACATTTCAAAAAATTGCTATACATCTTCATATTTTATAATCGTGGTGTCACACTCTGCATTACAACCCTCCCCCCTTCGCCACATATCGTCACAAAATATATTAATCCCCTCTTTCCCTTAACAGCATGACGCAGTTTTTGAACAGCTTGTTGATTGGAAATTAGTTTTTTATGTTCCAAAAAAATTCAAGTGTCACGGTTTACCAATAAGAAAGATTTTTAATTTCTAGACGCAATAATTTTACAATAAAAAGTTGTTAATTGAAATTTATTTTTATTAAATATATTTTCATCGATTTTATGATGGCAATTGCCAAAATTAGAAAAGTTTAATTAAAGCTTCGAAACTAAAAATGTTCAACTTCGATCTTTTGAATTTGAAGGGCCAATTTTTAATTTTCAACCTTGGTATAATTGATAAAATAATCTAAAATTACTGCGAAATAAACTTTTAGGCTTTCGTGAATTTTTTTTCAATTCAATATAGAAGTGACTTACATAAAGCTGAATTAAAACATGCTTTAGAAATTATTCCAATTTTAAATTTCGCAAAATTGTAGTTTCAAATACTAATATTAAAAATGTCAGGGTCTTATTAAAACTGAAAATGGATAAAAATCAAACTATTTGAAATTGATACTTCACTAATTGAATTCTTTAATGTTGAATGGTTGCAAGTTTTGATTTTTGAATTTTCATGTTAAACGCTAAATTAAAAAATGTTCCCTTTCATAAGTTTTCATTTGATAATTAAAATTCAAATGGTGGAATTTTTAAAAGTTTAATTAAGAATTTGGAAAGGGATTATTTTCTAAGAGACTTTTATTTACCTAAAATAATTCAAATTTTTTATGATTTGAGACTATAAAAAAGTTGTAATCACAATTCTTGGGGACTAAAAATGTGTTCAGTTTTAAATGAAGTTCGGATTCGTTTAATTTCAACGTCTACATTTTTAATGTTTCCCATTTAAATTTACTTTTTATTTTGAACTTTTTCGTAAAAAAATTCAATTTTAAAGGTTTATAGTTAAACTCACTTTTCCACTTTGAACGGTGAAAATGGTGGAGTATATATTTTTTGCTCTTATAAAATTTTGTCTAATCAATATTACTGTTAAATTTAACTTTTTTCAAGTGATAACAATTTAAAATTCTGGAATATCAGAAGCTTTGACTTTGAAATATTTAGCTTAGTCATCAATTTCAAATTGTCAAATTTCAATCGCTTCGAATTGAAAGTTATTTAAATTCAAAAGTTTTCAATTTTAGAATTATTCAGTTTTGAACTCCCGGGTAAAAATATTTGGTCTTGGTTTTGGCTTGAGTGTCTTCGATATGTCTCGAATATGTCTCTAGGACCGTGATCCGTTATTTTTGCTCCGATTTTCTTGAAATTTGGATATGTCATTCTTGAGATGTTGTACATTTATATAAAAAAATAGCTTTTTTACGGAATTAACTATACTCCCCCCTTAAGGATTTAAGTAATTTGTTGAAAATTTGTATTTTTTTTATTGAATTCGACTGTTTCTAATTTAAAATTTCTGTTTGAAAGTTCAACTTTCTTCTTGAAAATTAATTTTGATTGTTCAAGATTTATAATTTTAGTGGGAAATTCATCTCTTTGGTTAAAAATATAATCAATTTGATAAATTTTGTTTGGTAAATATTATTTTTTTTAAGTAAAAATTTAATTAATTGGTTGAAAAATTCAACATTTTTGTAGAAAGTTCGTCTGTTTGTCTTAAAAATTCATCAGTTTGATAGAAAATTCAACTGTTTTGTAGAAAATTATGTTTTTTATTGAAAACTGTGTTTTTAATGAAAATTTAACTATTCAATTTTTGTTTAATAATTGATTTCTTTTAGTTTCAAAGTTCAACTTTTTGGTTGAAAATTCATTGGTTTGTGTTGCAAAATTGTCTTTTTTGGTGAAAGATTAATCTTCTTGTTCGAAAATTTAACTAATTGTTTAGAAATTTATGTGTTTTGTTGAGGATTCGTCTTGTTTAGTAGAAAAACAATTTTCTTGATTAGGAATTCATCTTTTTTTGTTAAAAATTGTATTATTTGCTTGAACATTTAATAATTATGTTGAAAATTCATCTTTTCGGTTTGAAAATTCATTTATTTTTGTAGAAATGCAGTCCTCTTTAGTTAAAACTGCAACTGTGTGGTCAAAAATTACCTTTTTTGTTGAAAATTCATATCTTCGGTTTGAAAATTCATCTTTTTTACTTGAAAATTGAATTATTTGTTTGAAAATGCATGTATTTTGTTTAAAATTCGTATTTATTGGTAGAAAACTAATCGTCTCGGTTAGCGCAATGTCTGTGAAATCTAAGATATGAATAAGATATGGTCTTTAATTTGTCAAATACCGAGTACAGTTTTAATATTTTATTTGGTAAAGAATAAATATACAAATACTGTAATGCAATATTCTTGAAAAATGTGAGTTTAAACTTTATCATATCCTACGAAACTGTGACCTTGAGAATGTCCTAAGACTCGGCATTTCGAAAAGTAATCTACACTTCAAATGTCATTAGAAGATAGATCTTCAATTCGGTGCACGGAAGTAGCAGACCAATAATCTTCAACCGTACTCATTTCATCTATACTTTTTTTATTATCATCAGTAGCTGAAACTAAAAGATATTTCTATATTCCACAACTACCTTTCAAAATTTGAATTTAGATATTTTTATAGATTTTCCTTACCTTCTTCTGGCGTTTTACGAGATAAAATTGCACGGAAGCCGATAATAATTGTTCTAGCCTTTTGTTTTTCTTTACCTCTAGGGTTTTTTTGGATCACATTGTTAGCCAGAAGTTTTTTCGAAGAGTGTGATATTTATCATACAACTCTTGTATAAACTTTAGAGTAAGGCATTCAAAAGCCTCCTCACTCACCTCATTCTCTATAAAATATTACGAAAATAATCATCTACACAGTTTGTTAACGCGTTTTCATGCTTCGAACTTACTATACGCGTGAGGTTATGTATGAGAATTGCATGCAATAAAATATATTTTTGACACATAATAATTAACACTTACCATTAAACTGTGGTATAAATTTGGCCAGATTCCATTCTAGCAGTTTGTTTTCTACGAAGTCATCCATAATTAATGTTTAAACCAGCCCTATGCATCGTCCGTGTATTTCGGTTAGTTCACGCAGCTTTCTCGTGTAAGCTGAGTTGTAGGTGGCGATTTTCTGAAGAAAAATTTTTTTCCGAAAAATGTCAAAAGCGCTATAGGCCTCAATAGCTATAATAACATTAAAAATTTCGATAGTAAGTGTTCTAAGGAAAAATTTTCAAAAGAAAAAATCGTGTCCGATACATGTCAATAGCGCTATAAGCCTCAATAACAACAATAACATTACAAATATCGATAGTGATTTTTCTGAGGAAAAATTTTCTGAAAATGAAAGCTTTTCCCGAAAATTTCAAAAGCGCTATAGGCCACAATAACAACAATAGCATTACAAATTTCGATAGTGAATTTTCTAAGGAAAAATTTTCTGAAGAAAAATTTTTTTCCGAAAAATGTCAAAAGCGCTATAGGCCTCAATAGCTATAATAACATTAAAAATGTCGATAGTAAATGTTCTAAGGAAAAATTTTCGAGAGAAAAAATCTTGTCCGAAACATGTCAAAAGCGCTATAGGCCTCAATAACAACAATAACATTACAAATATCGATAGTAAATTTTCTGAGGAAAAATTTTCTGGTGAAAAATTTTGTTCCGAAAAATGTCAAAAGCGCTATAGGCCTCAATAACAACAATACCGTTAAAAATTTCGATAATAAATTTCCTGAGGAAATATTTCCAGGGAAAAAATTTTTTTCCGTATAATGTCTGAAGCGCTATAGGCCTCCATAACAACAATAACATTAAAAATTTCGATAATAAATTTTCTGAGGAAATATTTTCTGAAAATAAAATTTGTTCCGAAAAATGTCAAAAGCGCTATAGGCCTCAATAACAACAATAGCACTACAAATTTCGATAGTGAATTTTCAGAGGAAAAATTTTCAGGAGAAAATATTTTTGCCAAAAAATGTCAAAAGCGATATAGGCCTCCATAAATACAATAACATTACAAATTTCGATAGTGAATTCTCAGAGGAAAAATTTTCTGGAGGGAAATTTTTTTCCGAAAAATGTCAAAAGCGCAATAGGACACGATAAGAACAATAACATTACAAATTCCGATAGTGAATTTTCAGAGGAAAAATTTTCTGAAGAAAAAATTTTTTCCGAGAAATGTCAAACGCGCTATAGGCCTCAATAACAACAATAGCATTAAAAATTTCCATCAAAAATTTTCGAAGGAAAAATGTTCTGAAAATAAAAGTTTTTCTCAAAAATGTCAAAAGCTCCACAGCCGCAATAACAACAATAACATTAAAAATTTCGATCGTAAATGTTCTGAGGAAAAATTTGCTGAAGAAAAATTTTTTTCCGAAAAATGTCAAAAGCGCTATAAGCCTCAATAAAAACAATAGCATTACAAATTTCGATAGCGAATTTTCTAAGGAAAACATTTCAGAAGAAAAATTTTTTTCCGTATTATGTCTAAAGCGCTATAGGCCTCCATAACAACAATAACAGTACAAATTTCGATAGTGAATTTTCTGAGGAAAAATTTTCCAGGGAAAAATTTTTTTCCGAAAAATGTCAAAAGCGCCATAGGCCTCAATAACTATGATAACTTTAAAAATTTCGATAGTAAATTTTCTGAGGAAAAATTTTCTGGAGAAAACATTTTTTCCGAAAAATTTCAAAAACGCTTTAGGCCTCAATAACAACAATAGCATCACAAATTTCGATAGTGAACATTCTGAGGAAAAATTTCCTGGAGGAAAATTTTTTTCCGAAAAATGTCAAAAGCGCAATAGGCCACAATAACAACAATAACATTAAAAATTTCGATAGTAAATTTTTTTAGGAAAAATTTTCTGGCGAAAAATTTTTTTCTTGAAAATGTCAAAAGCGCAATAGGACACAATAACAACAATAACATTACAAATTTCGATAGTGAATTTTCTGAGGAAAAACGAAGCGATTATAGGTTAAGATAAACATAAGGCATAGTGTTTAAGTGAAATTGTAAAAGATGTAAAGGGAACGGAGTTCTCAAATCCGTAAAAGGGACAGTAATAAAATACAATACAATACAAGTTAAAAATTCAACTATTTATTTAAAACTTCACGTATTTTGATGAAAATTCGTTTTTTTACTTGAAATTTTGTTTTTCCATTTTTGTTTGAAAATTTATCTTTTCGTGTTGAAAATTCACCTATTTGTTTAAAAATTCATGTATTTTGACGAAAATTCTTTTTCTTATACTGAATATTTAACTTTTTCATTCTTGGTTGAAATTTTTTTTTTCACTTTTAATTTCAACTATTTGCTACCCTATTTGACTATTTTGTTTGAAATTCGTCTTTGTCACTAAAAAGTTAACTTTTCTATTTTTAGATGAAAACTTATCTTTTTGAGTTGAAAACTCAACTATTTATTTACAAATTCATGTATTTTGATGAAAATTCATTTATTATATGCTGAAAATTTAACTTTTCCATTTTTGGTTGAAACTTGATCTTTTCTTGTTAAAAATTCATCTATTTGTTTGAAAATTCATGTGTTTTGATAAAATTCGTGTTTTTTACTCAAAATTTAATTTCCCCATTTTTGGTTGAAAATATATTTTTTAGAGTTTAAAATTCAACTATTTTCTTCTCAATTTGACTATTTGTTTAAAAATTCACCCTATTTTGACAAAAGTTCGTTTTTTTTATTGAAAATTTAATGTTCACATTTTTATTTTCATTCCCGCTCATCCCTTTCGAGCCGACGGTCACTTTTGAAGATTTATGATTTTATGAGAAAGAACTTTTGAATTGGGAACCACATGTTGGTAGGCAATAGCTTTATGGCAGGCCTGCCCAGATTGGGCAAAAAGATTCATTTACCACATGTTCGAGTTCCACCACCACTTCCCTCTTCACGGGTCCAGAGGCTTGGGGGGTGGTCGCTCTCGTGAAGTTGATTTAGTAGAGGTCGGTGGTGGTGGAACTCGAACATGTGGTAAATGAGTCTTTTTCCTCAATCTGGGTAGGCCTGCTTTATGGCTTACTCGGCCTTCAGCTTTTTTCCCTCAATTTAGAGAGGCTTGCTGAAGCACGTATAACCAGTGAAAACCAACACGTGTCACTTTCTTCCCATTATACATTCTCAGTCGTAGTTAAAGCCAGAAATACCATTTTTTTAAAAGGTGGACGCTATTCATTTCAAACAATATTACAATTTTTTTTCAAAAAATATATAAATAAAATCTTTTTGAGTTGAAAATTCATCTACTTGTTTGAAAATTCATGTATTTGGATGAAAATTCGTGTTTCTTTAATGAAAATTTAATTTTTCCATTTGTGGTTGAAAATTTATTTTTTCGAGTTAAAAATTCAACTATTTGTTTAAAAGTTCACGCTTTTTCATGAAAACCCCCTTTTTTGACTGAAAATTTAACTACTTGTTTAAAAATTCATGAATTTTGATGGAAATTCGTTTGTTTTTTACTGGAAATTTAATTTTTCCATTTTTGGTTAACAAATTGTCTTTTCGAGTTAAAAATTTAACTATTTGTGTGAAAATTTATGTATTTTGATGAAAATTCACTTTCTTACTGAAAATTCAACTGTTTGATTTAACACTCATGTATTTTGATGGAAATTCGTTTTTTTTTACTGAAAATTTCATTTTTCCATTTCATTTTTATTTTAATTTCATTTCATTCATTTTTTTAACAATGTCACGTTGACGGAAAAGGATTTCGTCCAGTTTTTAAATGCATACAAGCCCGGAATGAAGTAATTTTGTCAATTCTTGTATACATATTTCGCATTGTATTAATTCATTTCTTTTGTTGAAAATTCGTCTTTTTCGGTAGAAAATTATCTTATTAGTTGACAATTTAACTACTTAGTTAAAAATTAAATTCCTTTGTTGAAATTTTTTTTACTAATTGGAGCTTTAACTGTATTGCTGAAAATTAATTTTGTAACTGGAAATTTAACTGTTTATTTTTTGATTGAAAAATGCTAGTTTTTAGTTAAAAATTACACTATTTGGTTGAAAATTCGTCATTTGTTGTAGAAAATTAATCTTCTTGGATGAAAATTCAACTAATTAGTTCAAAATTAAACTCCTTTGTTAAAAATTCATTTTATTGATTGAAGATTTCACTAATTTGTTCATTTGTTGTTGAAAATTAATTTTTTAACCTGGAAATTTAACTGTTTCATTTTTAGTTAAAAATTACACTATTTGTTTGAAAATTCATTTCTTTTGTTGAAAATTCGTCTTTTTCGGTAGAAAATTATCTTATTAGTTGACAATTTAACTACTTAGTTGAAAATTAAATTCCTTGGTTGAAATTTTTTTTACTAATTGGAGCTTTAACTGTATTTTTTAATATTAATTTTGTAACTGGAAATTTAACTGTTTATTTTTTGATTGAAAATTGATAGTTTTCAATTAAAACTTAGAATATTGTGTTGAAAATTCGTCTTTTGTTGTAGAAAATTAATCTTCTTGGTTGAAAATTCAACTAATTAGTTCAAAATTAAACTCCTCTGTTAAAAATTCATTTTATTGATTGAAGATTTCACTGTCTCGTGGAAAATTTGTTCATTTGTTGTTGAAAATTCAATTTTTGTAATGGAAATTTAACTGTTTCATTTTTGGTTGAAAATTGATAGTTTTTAGTTAAAAATTACACTTTTTGTTTGAAAATTCTTGTATTTTGTTGAAAAATCGTCTTTTTTGGTAGAAAATTAATCTTCTTGGTTGAAAAATCAACTATTTGGCTGAAAATGAACTATTTTGTTAAATATTTTTATATTTGTCTTAAATATGGATTTGTTTCATAGAAAATTCATCTTTTTGGGATAAAAATGCTTTATTTTGGTAAGAAATTCAACTATTTGGTTGAAAATGAACTTTTTGGTTAACAATTAATTTATTTTGGTTTAAATTCCCATTATTACATTTTTAATTGAGAAATCATATTTTTTGGTTGAATTTAACTGTTTTTTTATTTCAAATGAAGATCTTTGCCGGTGGAAATATCAAGTACCTATTATATTTTTCGTTTAGAATTGATCTTTTTTATTGAGAATTAAACTACTTGATTGACACTTGAAATGCTTTGTTAAAAATCTATTTTTGGTATTGATTCATAATTTAATTTGGAAATTCATCCCTTTGATATAGAATTTAATTATTTTGCTAAAAATTCGTATTTTATTGTCTGAAAATTAATTTTTTAACTGAAAATTTAATTATTCCATTTTTGGTTGACAATTTATTTCGTGGTATTGGCTTGAAAATTCAACTATTTGGTTATAAATTGAATTGTTTTGTAGAAAATTTAATTATTTAGTTGGAAATTCAACTATTTTGTTTTTAAAAACTCTTATTTTTTGGTCGATGATTCAACTGTTTTGTTGAGGTTAAAGATTCTTGATTTTAGTTGAAATTGTTTTTTTAGATTAAAATTCTACTACTTGGTTGAAAGTCAAAATACTTAGTAAAAAAATATTTTTTTGTTGGTTGATGATTCATTTTTGTAATTCAGAAACATTTTTCTTTTGTTGAAAATTTAACTATTTCATTAACAATTCGTTTTTAATTGGTTGAAAATTAATTTTTCAACTAAAAATTCAACTATACCATTGTTAGTTGAAATGTTATCTTTTTTAGTTTGATTTGTTCTGAGTAAATTAATTAGAAAAATATTCGAACATTATTATAGAATTCAGTGAAAACCATTAAATTAATTCCGTGGAACCTGTCAAAAATTTCTAAAAATGCCAAGATTTTTATAAGAGGAAAAAAAGCTTTGAAACTTCCCTCAAAGCATTAAAATCAATCGAGAATTCCCTCCAATTCAAAAAGAATAACAATTTCAAATTCAAATCACTATAAAATGACTAGAGAAATATTCGAACATTATTACGAAATTCAGTGGAAACCACCAAACCAATCCCTGCAACCCGTCAAAAAGTCCTAAAAATGCCATGACCCTTATAAGACGAAAAAAAGCCCTGAAACTTCCGTCAAACCATCAAAATCCACCGAGAACTCCCTCCAATTCAAAAAGAATAACAATTTCAAATCCAAATCACTATAAATCGACCAGAAAAATATTCGAACATTATTACAAAATTCAGCGAAAACCACTAAATTAATCCTTTTCCCAATTAATTAATTAATCAACTCTATTCAAAGTACCAAAATCTATTCACCAATACAAACTGGCATAAACCACCCATCTGGAAAATTAGACTCCAACACCCTCCATCCTCCTTCCGATTTTCAGGCCACACTGTCACAAATAATCAAACCTTAGCATTCTAAACCTTGCTTTACCCCCAAATTCTGGGAGACCCGACCCCCCCCCCTTCCCAAGCACGCCCGCGACTGATTTTGAGAATAAAGGGCAAGCATGTGTCAAGGGTCAGTTTACAATAACGTCCTTTTTTTTCAAGTTAACCGCTGGAAACATTGAGTGCCTTAAGTGGACCTCCCAGAGACACTCTCGAAAATGTAAAAAGAGAAGGAACTCCTGAAACACTGTGGAGGTCCCGATTCGTTCTGAGCAAATCAATTAGAAAAACACTCGAACATCACTATATAATTCAGCGAGAACCATCAAATCTATCTCCGGAACCCTTCAAAAAGCTCCAAAAATGGCATGATTTTTATAAGATGAAAAAAAGCTTCGAAACTTCCCTCAAAGCATTAAATCAATCGAGAATTATCTCTGATTAAAAAAGATGAAAAATTAATAATGATAGAAGCACTGATAGGACGGTAATAAATAAACTGAATTTTGAGAGTAATACCCTCAAAAAGATCATTATGTTTATACGGCTTTTGTATTTGCTATTTATAGAGGAATAACCCCTGAAATTGATAAAACAAAAATAAATTTGTTTTAACATATTATCAGGCCTTGAATAAGAAAATTTGTAATTTCATTACAATGAATGGTCTGAGATGGCCCCTAAACATTTTTTCCCCTGGAATAATGTGCACAGGATTTCTTCTACCATATAAAAAGAAAAATCTCGAAAAGTAATAAATTAAAAATATTCGAACCGGGTTGTGACAGAAAAAAATTTTGAATGTCGAAATGCCCCCCAAAAAATGCAACATTTTTATAGTTTAAAGATTCCTATAGTGCAATTCTGTATTTTAAAAGTTTTGCTTATCACTTTTCTTACCAATTTCATTGCAGTTTTAATTGTTGAAAATAATACTTGATAAAAAATTACAGGGAAATACACATTTTAAAGTACTATAGGAATCTTTAAACTATAAAAAAACGTGCATTTTTGGTGTATTTCGAAATTCAAGATTTTTTTATGTCTGAAATCGGATTCGGAAATTATTTTCTTCTCTCCCCGTTGACTTCCTTTTTGCCACTGGTTATAATAGTACATTATTCCGAATTTCAAAAACCATCAATCTATATCACTTTATAATCTTAAAAACACTTAAAAACTGTCCACAAAGATATAAAAAATGCACAACACACCGCGAGGACGCGAAGGATTTCTTTTTCCACTTTTAATGCTCCGCTAATGCTGGCGACGCATTTTTGATACTACCTGTGCTCTTAAAAACTGCGTGGCCCAGCAGTTCTAGGAAGAACTAAATCAGTCGGCCTTATATTGGACTTCTTGCGAATGTCTGAGAAAACTCTTATTTTCGTAATTATAATATGTTTACGGATGAAAACGGTTTTACATATGCTAATAATTTAAAATTATGTAAGCAATGAAAACAGTACGTGTCTATTTTATATTAGGAACTGGTAAATGAAACCGCCGAATATGAACAAAATTTTTAGGTGATAGTATTGCCAATTTTTTAACTTTAAGTAGAATGAAGAACATTTTTCGGTTTCATTTTGACCTCAAAGGTAAGCTCAGGTTTCATTATTCAGGAAAATTAAATATGTTCCACGTATACTGACAAGTTCAAAATTACCTAATTCATGAACTTGAATTATAAAATTAAAAACTATATCCCCACTCCTTATTGCATCAAATTTAAGAAGAGAATACCAAGCGCAAATAATAAATAATCAATTGTGATCATAATTGTTTATTTAAATATATAAATCATATTTTTAATTAAGAAAAGTTCATTTTATGCGTTGGAAGGTTCTTAGCAAGTCACTAGGGATGGTATCTTCAGAAAATCCAAATGACTCTGATCTGCATGAATAAGTAATTCAAAAATTAAACAACTTTAGAACTACTTAATATATATTTTGTGGTAGCTGCTAGTATTTTCAAAGTTGAACAAAAAATTGCCAGTGTTGAAAATTTTTCAGTTTCCCCTCTAACTGCAAAAAATGACAATCGTTTATACTGTTGTCTTCATATTGACGGTGATACTTAGTTCTATAGGTGAATATGATACTATTCTAAATCTATAATTTCAAAAACATTAGTGAACTTGCCCCAAATAAAAAAATTCGCGTCGCAATATGCATTCTATACTAATTGCTACTATTTTTCAAGCTTTCTTTGAGTTTTGCTGAAATGAATACAAGTTCAACCTGTTAGGTAAAATATCAAGAAGTCGGTAAAACAACATTTCTAAACGCTTTACATAATTTACGGCGAATGAATAAGAACAGTAATTTGAGCTGCATACAAAATACAATAATTAGTAGCTTTCAAAGTTCTTCAGAAACAATTTCGAAGTACGCTCTCTAATTTCTCTTGATTTCCGAATAGCTCCTTGCTCGTAGTAGAAAAATTGGACACAAACACACAGTCTTTCATGCACATAACATCCACATGCATGCAAGTTCAAAAAACCATTTCCAAAAAGTGGAAAAAAGTATAGAATTCCAAAAATACTTTATCAATCCAACTTTAAGAATCAAAATCTATCAGCAGATTTGATATAAATATGTGCGTTTAAGATTTTATGGATTTTAAATAAGAGAATGTTATTAGAAGAGTCTGAAATTCTTCGACGTATATAACTTGGTAGAACGTTTTCAGCTTGCGTATTGAAGTGAATAGATATAGTCTATTTTTATCAGTGTAGCTTCAAAGTCCAAGAATCGGTCGGACATCTTACGCTTGACTCATTAGCAAAAATGGTTAATTTTTCCAGGAATATTTTTCAATTTATTACTCAGGCGTTATTGAGTAATCGCAAAAAGTTTTCGAACGTGAGATGGAAATTTCTGCGAAGCTGAAGATACGACATTCTTCGCGTGCGTTAATTTTTCATCCTAAACATTCTTCGGGACAATGAATTCTCAAAGCTAATAAGTGTAGGTCAAAAATTCCCAATGAAACCTCTATATTTTAGGATACTTGGCTTTTGTTTTCATACTTCAAACTTCCGTAGAAGAGATGCACCAATTCCTCTTTTATTGATTTTTTAGATGACAGTTGCTCCCAGTGGGACCCTGCGGTGGTTGTTAACCTTTAGTTTTTAATTATATATATGTGTTTTTAAATTCAAATTTGGATTACAGTTTTGGCCTGGGTAATTATTCCACTACAATTTGAATACAGAAATCACTACTTCTTTTTTCGTTCATGGAACCTTTTCGTACTTGTGTGTGCCATACCAGCCGAAATTTTAGGAATTTGGCTAGTTTTTTGCCCGGAAACTCCTAAATATCTTGCTGAAAGTGGACAGACGGGAAAATTGATGAAGGTTTTGACTGATATGTACGTTGAAAATATTAGAGGAACTCCTGAAGAATTTTATGTAAGAAAATAATAATTAAAATTTTACAGATTGATAATTTTAAATTCTTGTTTTTGAATTTATAAAAAAATCTAGAGCCTTCAATTTTTGTCCAATTATTAATGATATTTTTAAAATTAATGGGTATAAAATTCTTGAGTGTTTCACGGTCGGATTTTTTGTCTTCATAATTTTTTTATGCACAAAATTTTCATTGAAAGTATGGAAAAAGTTAAATTTTGTACTCAACAGTTTTTTAAGTTTTAACAACTGCTTATGTGAATTTTATATTGTCTTGAAGCAATGCATGGGGATATACCGAATGAAATAATTTGCCTATTGATCCATTTGATTGTTATAAACAAATTTGTTAAACAAATTCGCAAATATTCTTATCGGTAAAAAATTTTCTTTTTGCTAAAGCTGCTTCGTATTAATGTAGAAATGAGGATGGGAGAGTTGGATAGGAGAAATGGATTGTAGAATTGGATTGGAGAGTGATATGATGGGATGGGATAGGAGATTGGTAGGACGTAATGGGATGGGATTGTATGGTAGTGATTGGGATGGCAGAGTGATGGGATGGAATAGGATGATATGGGAGAGTAACATGATGGGATGGGATAAGATTGAATGGGATGGAATCGGATAGGATGGGATGGGAGAGTGATAGGATGAGATTGGATAGGAAGGAATAAAGTGGGATGGGATGAGATTGAACGGGACGGGATTAAATGGGATTGAATTGGAGAGTGATATGATGGGATGGCGTGTGATGGGATGAGATGGGATGGGATGGGAGAGTGATATGATGGGATGGGAGATCGATAGGATGTTTTGGGATGGGAATGTATGGTATTTAATGGGATGGGAGAGTGATAGGATGGACTACGATATGGGATAGTGATATGATGGGATGGGAAAGTGATAGGATAAGATGAAATGGAATGGGATGGGAGAGTGATATGTTGGGATGGGATGGGAGATTGATAAGATGTAATGGGATGGGACTGGATGCTATTGAATGGCATGGGAGAGTGATGGATTGGAATAGGATGATATGGGAGAGTGATATGATGAGATGGGATGAGATGGCAGAGTGATAGGATGAGATTGGATAGGATGGAATCGAGTGGGATGGGATAGTATTGGACGGGACGGAACTGAATGGGAAAGTGATAGGATGGGATGGGATGAGGTTGAATGGGATGAGAGGGTGATAAGATGAGATTTGATAGGATGGAATGGAATGGGACGGAACGGGATGGGATGAGATGGGGTGGGATGGGATGGCAGAGTGATATAATGGGAAAGGGTCGAATGGGATGAGAGAATGATAGGATGGGATTTGATAGGATGGAATGGAGTGGGACAGAAAGTGATGGGATGGGATAAGATGGGATGAGATGAGATGGTATATGACGGGATGGAATGGGATGGGCTGAGATGGGATGGGATGAGATGGGATGTGATAGGATGGGATGGTATGGGATGGGATGGGATGAGATGAGATGGGATGGGATGGGGTGGGATGTTTGTTTTAAATTAATTGTAGAACACAAAACAAATAAAAATTATCGACCCTAATGCCAATAAAAAGTCTTCTTCACATTTGAAAATTGACTTTAGATAAGGATTAAAAATCGAATGTTCAATTTTTTACAAAAATAAAAACTTCCTACTGAGATATGGGGACGCCGAGTAAGAATAACAATTTTTTGATATAACAAAAATTATTCTACTCCTAGAAAATCCAAATTTAGTGAGACGGTATCGCACTATGGCAGACGATGCTTAGCCGAAACTTCTGTAAAAAGTAGAATATTTTTTCAAAAAAAAAAATAATAATAATTAACAAAACTAATTTCAAGAAATATCGATGGTGCAGGAAAGAACAAAATTATTACTACGCTAAAATTTTAACGAAAATTAAAATAATTTTTTTTGTTACTACATATATTAAAAAATGACTATTGGAATAAATGCTGTTAACCCAACCTGTATTTGATTTTTTACAGAATTTTTTATAGAATAAATCCATTTTCGGACAAACGTTGGTTATCTAGTTCTGTACTACCACCCTTCAAGTGATATATGTGAATTTCAAATATTTAAAAAATGGTGCAAATAATAGTTGACAATTTTTCATTTAAATTTGTTAATTTGTGACAGATGCACGACAAGATATTTTACGTACTTTTTATTTATAATTTATAAACGAAATCGTCTAAGATTTTGAAACTCTACTAAATTGTACCTTGATGAAAATACTTTACTGAGATAATTTTAGAAAAAGTTATTATTCAAACAAAAAGTGGAAAATGACTGGGATTTAAAGCCGTAAACTTTTTGGCAATAACCAATATATTATATATATATATATATATATATATGTGCATTTGATTTTTATTATTATTTTCCCGCAGAAGAGATGTCCTCAAATTTTTCAAACTATTTTGTTCTAGCGTTGTTAAATGCTTATTATATTAAATCAGAGTGTCTAGCGTGTCTTCAATCAAAAATTTAGGGACTTTTCCAGGTTTTCAAGGAGAAAAAAAAATACATTTTTCCAGGTGATTTTCTATTTTATCACGATGAAAAATCACGACACTGCAATCGAAAATATTTCAATGTTTCTCATTTTTCAACTTTAACAACAATTTTATGACATTTTTCAATCCAAATAATTTTTTTTGTCGATATAAACAAGCCGAGTTCAATTCCGTGTGTGACGACCTTTTTTATCAGAATTGGTTGAAATTTGATTGAGCTGCCGAATTTAAATGATTAAATTTTAAACAACAAAAATTAAAATTCAACCAAAAATATTTTGTCCAAATAGACAAATGTTCAACAAAACAGTTGAATTTTCAACCACAAATGACGACTTTTCAACAAAATAATTTAATTTTTTAATTACAAAAATTGAATTCTCAACCAAATAGTCGTGTTTCGGAACAAAAAATATTAAACCTCATCCAAAAACAGTTGAATTTTCAACGAAAAGATGAATTCCCAACGAAAAATTAATCTATTGTGTTAAATTAAATTCAATAAAATAGTTTAATTTTTAACCAAATAATTTAAACTTCAACCTACAAAGATGAATTCTTCCCCAAAACGGCGAATTTTAACAACAAAAAAATTGTTTACCAAAAAAGACAAATTTTCAACAAAATATATAAAATTTCAAATAAATAGTTGAATTTTCAATCAAACAGTTGAATTTTCAACCAGAGATGAATTTTCAATAAAAATGATGAATCTACAATTTTGCAACCAAAAAAATCAATTTTTAATTACGTAGGTCAACTTTTAACCAAAAAAGATTAATTTTCTACAAAACAGTTGAATTTTCAACCCACAAATATTAATTTTCCAACAAGAATTTTAAAATTCAGAGATTTTATAATTCATGAAATTATATTTTCGGAACCCGTTAATTTGTGTATTTATTATCTCTTCGCTTTTTATCAGTCCCTGCATACCTAATTAATTTAATAAATCAGGATTTATCGTAAGTTTTCGCGCAAATCCTTATAAAGGTTTTCAAAGATTCTTGAAAAGAAAAAATGATAACGTCAGTTGAATGTTAAATAAAAAAGTATTTTTTGAAGCAGGTACGTATTGAAATTTTATTTTTTATTTCTAAACTTTCTTCTTTTTTCTTGTAATCGATCTTTTTTGCGCAAATTTACTCCCTTACAGAATTATTTATAATAAATTCTATAATTATTTATTACAATTGTAATTAATTTATGAAGCGATTTCATAATAAAATTTTGTATTCAAAACTAAAATGTTACATCAGGAAAAATTTAATTTTAACTTTTGATTCCCTTCACTTTCATTCCATTTTTTCTTCTTATGATGTTTCCTTGAAAATTCTATTTAAAATTGTTCAAATAGACATGTCTATTCGTAATTCTATATTGAAGAATTTTAGTTTGGCTAGAAAATTCTTTAAATTAAGAGTTTTGAATCATTTTTCGAATTTTGAGCTTTTGCTCTGTAAAACGAAACTCTTAGATTTCAGCAAGTACTATTAAAATATTTAAAGCAAATTTTCCACGATCTTTATTATTTTTATTTAAAGTTAATCCGGAGAAAGAAACTTTTAAATTGCAGTAAAATATTAAAGCACGTAAAAAATGCTAGAAAAAAAATTAAATACTGCTTTGTTCGAGCAGGAATTTGAAATTTTTTAATTATTATGGATAATTTATATATTCTCGAGGACTGAAGGTAACTTTTCCCCATTCAAAAATATTCTTAGTATGTGTAATTTATTTGTATTACTTAAAAAAAAGTAAAATATGGTCTTATATAAATAAAGAAGGAACAAGTCCCTGAAAGAATGATAAAGATAATTCAGTATAAAATCTAGATCTAGAAAGAATGGGATAATTTTACTATTGCATAACAAATTTTACTGTTGGTTATACTTAAATCAATAATAATAATAGAATGGAAGTAATTGAAGGTATTGATTAAAAATCCTAACCTTCATATTCCATCTTTTTATTTATATAATGAAAACTTGTGAAAACCTAAAAAATAAAACGTTTTCTTTTGATATTGTATTCCTAAAAAGGATACTTCGAATTTTTACGTGAACGTTCCGGGCAATTTAAAAAAACTCTTTTATACAAAAAAAATATACACTCTATTTTCATATTTCTATTAAAAAAAAAGAAAACTGAAAAATACCTCAATATAATATCAAAAAATGTTTTCTTTGACTATTTTATTCTTAAATTCTCGATATTTATATCCGAAAAAATTTTCAATTGACGAAAATAATTTATTATTATTAATTATAATTAAAAAATTGATATTCGGAAATTTTCAATTTCGAAACAAAAACGGAAAATTAAATAAGTCTCGAATTGTTTCACATAATATATCTATGTACATTTTACATATATAAGTTGGTTCCAAATAAAATATTATTTAAAAATGATTTTATTCCTTCTGGAATCTTATACTCCTGGTCAGAGAGCTGATTAATCTGTAGATTTTATTGTTTTTTTCAATAATAGTACTTTACAATTAGGAAACTAATACAAAATTTGTTATATATGTTAGAAAAAGATACTTTCGTAACTCCACGGTTGAAACTAAGAAGCAATCGATCATTTGTTGTCATATAATTATAATTTGTATTAGGCTAATTTGTATATAATTACTTACATAATCATTTATAAAAAATTCTATAATTTGTTATTACAATTGTAATTAACCATAATAAATTAGATGTTTTTACCAAGAGATCAATTTTCAAATGAAAAAGTAGAATTCTGAAACGAGAAAGAAAAGTTTTCCACTGAACTGTTTCATTTTCAAGCCAAGAAGATGAATTTTCTACAAAACAGTTGTATTTTCAAATTAAAAATATGAATTTTCAACAAAAAAAGTTACTTTTCAGCCAAATACAATAGTTAAATTTTTAACAAAATGCGTAAATTTTCAACCAAAAATAGATGAGTTCTCAACCAAAAATACAGTAGTTGATAAGAACTTCTAAATTCCCGAATAAAATTGACACCTTAAAGAAAGACTTCAAATACATATAATGAAGTCTGGAGATATTTAATGATTATGTTTTTCAGGAATTATTATGGAATATTTTAAACTATCCGATTCTACAGTTTCATTTGTCATTATTTGTGTTTTATTTTTTTATTGATTTTAAATATTGTAAAGTCAAAATAATAATAAATGATAATTATTTTTAATTTATTAAATGTATCAACATTTATACTGTATACTTAGCTCTGATACTTACCTTTCTTTTCATGCTTTTTTCGGCTCTAATCATAATTTTGGGGACTTTAAAAGGAAAAGCCAAAAAGTTATTAACTTGACCTCAACATGTTACAAAACCTTCAATGTCTGAAAATACTTATGTCAACATTACAAAATTTAGTTTCTACAATTTTATTTTTATTGTAAAATAGTTTTAATTGGAAATTAATTGTAAATAATAGTAAAATAAATTTAACAAAATTTTCTTTATAAAGATATATATTATATGATTTTAAAACGATAAAACAATTTTAAAGGTAATACTTTGTAGTATTTTTATAACTAATGAACATATTTTTAGAATATTTTTCCTTGATTCTGCCCTGGGGTCAAACTTGGTACAAAAAACTGTCGTGAATTTTCAAATCAAAACTGTACTCTGTATATATTAATTTTAAAAATGAAAAATATTAATATACTTTTTATAGATATTCCTAAATGTTATTTGAATATAACACACATTGATTTTTATTAAAAAATTCTTGTAAATAGTTGGTCATTTGATGAATTTTACGACATTTTTGTACCATGTTTGGCCTTAGGGCATAGATTTGAAGAATAAAATTATAAAAATATCTCCATTAATTAGTTTTTGGTTGAAAATTATTTTTTTTGTTGAAATTTTTATTTTGTATACAAAAATATTTGTCGCCTTGAATTATAATTTTGTTGAATGTTCCTTTTTCTTCACTGAAAATTTTTTTTGATTTGAAAATTTATTTATTTGGTTGAAAATTCAATCTTTGAAAGTTAAATTTAACTTTTTTTTATTAAGAATTAGAATTTTTTCATTGAAATAGCAATTATTACATTTTTCGTTGAAAATTCAGCTTTTTTGGTTGAAAATTAAAGGTTCTCAGTTACAATTTTTGTCATTATTGAAATTTTGATTGACATACAAAAATATTAAGAAATGTTTGAAAATGTTCTTAAGAATCTTAGGAAAATTATATCTATTTAAACTTACAAGTAAATAGTTATTCAACATTTTTATTTTGCATTAAAAATAATTGTTTGCCTCAAATTATATTTTTTTTAAGTTAAATTCGACCGTTTCTAATTCAAAATAAACTTTTTTTATTGAAATAGCAATTATTACATTTTTCATTGAGAATTCACATTTTTTGCCTGAAAAGTAAACAATTCGGTTGAAAATGTTGTTTTTTTTTGTTCAAATTTTTATTTAAAATGTTTCGAAATTTTCTCAAGAATCTCATAAAACTTATATTTATACTCATTTTTACAATTTTATTTTTTTGTAAAATAATTTTAATTGGAAATTAATTGTTTCAGCGCATCAAAATCCTTCGGAAATGTTAGGTCTGGTCTCTGGCTTTAAAATTTGTCGGCCTGTGTTATTAATCTGTTGGCGGTCTTTTAAATTTAAATAAAAAAGCTAATTACCACTTTTGAGGTAAATACGGTAAATTTGGTAAGAAATGTGAGAAATTCGGTAATTTACGAGGTAAGGCCGGTCAGGGCCTCAAAGATATTAACCTAGATGCGGCACCTCACTAGCGAACCTATAATAAGTTCCAAGAACTAAGAAATGCTTTTAGTTAAAAAGAGATGGAGATATATCTGTCTCTGTTTAACCAATGGCATTTTTTTAGTTCTTGAAACTTGTTATAGGTTCGCTAGTGAGGTGCTGCACCTATATAATATATTTCAGCACCCATCTGTACCAGAGTGCGCGATCTGTTTAGGTCCGAGTTCCGCGAAAATTCAAATTTAATGTAACAAGTAGTTTTTTCTATACAAATTATGAACAAAAGTTTATAGTTCATTCGCAAAATAGAGACATAGTGTCATTCATTCAGTTTGCAAAGAAAAAATTGAATATTTTAAGTGCAGTCAGTTTTTCTTGCATAGTTCTGAATTTCACAAATATAACATTATTGTTTACTGAAAGAACGTTTCAAAGTACAGTAAACTTCCGTTTACTTTAAAGTCCTTGAAACGTACCCGTCCAATTATTTTAAGCCTGGAGGGGTTCCCACCCTTACCGCGAGTGGGCAGTTTATTTTTATCAAAGACGTTCATTGGCTCGATTTAAACCAACGAGGGTGCTCTTCGGGCCTCTTTTTTCTATTGGTCATCCACTGACGCGGAGGAGAGTGTGCAGGAACCATGGTAGGAGATCACGAAACTGCACAATTTAAAATAAGTGCGTGTAGAGGGTTTAAACTAAGTGAACTTTAAAATAAGCGGTCTTTAAAATAAACGGAAGTTTACTGTACATGTTTTCAAAAGTTTTCTGTTTTTTATAGCGACAACCAAAAACAACCATATTTTCAATTTTAAAAACCAAACTGTTTTGGAGAACAATCGTCTTCTTTCGTTTGGTTGAATTCAACTGTTATTGATTAACATTTTATCGGTTGAAGTTTCGTCACTTTGGTTTAGAATTTAACTATTTTGTTGATAATTTGTCTTTTATTCGCTTTTGTTTTATGATTGGTTAAAAACTGATCTTTTTTGTATAAAAATTACATGATTTGTTGAAAATTCGTCCTTTTTGGTTGAATTCGACGCCTCTTAACTTAAAATAATTTGGGTTGAAATATAAACTATTAAATTTTACGTTGTTTGTTGAAGATTCATCTCTTTGGTTTAAAATAAACTATTTTGGCGAAAATAAGTTGTTTTTTCGTTAAAAAATCAACCATTTGAATGCAAGTTCATGTATTTTATTGAAAATTCGCCTCTTTTTGTTGAAAATTAATCTTTATGCTTAATAATTAATCTTTATGGTTGAAACACCATTTTTCGGTTGAAAATTGAACTGATTTTTTTAAAATTCGTTTTTCTTTTCTTGAAAACTGACCTTTTTAGTTGAAAATTCAACTATTTATTTGAAAATAGACTTTTTTTAGGAAATTATTCTTCTTCATTGTAAAGTCATATATTTTGTTTAAATATTAATTTCTTTGGTTAAAAATGGAACTACTTTGTTAAAAATATTTTTTTTTAAATAATTTTTTAGTTGAAAATTCATTAGCTTTGGTTGAAAATTTAAGTACTTTTTTTAAACTTTCTTTTTTGGTCGAAAATTATTTTTTCGACGGAAAATTGAACTATTTCATTTCTTATTACAAATTCATTTTTTTAGTTGCAAATTGATTTCTTTCGTTGAAAATTGGAATGAACAAGTTCTGGACTGCTTAGCAGGAATAAAGAATTACTCCTTACTTCAACGCGTATCCTCCTAGTTAAAAGTCTCATCCATCCTTTCTTTGACTACGGCTGTGTGGTATATGACGATATTACGGATGAGCTGAATGCCAAGCTTGAGCGTACGCTTAATGCTTGCATTCGGTTCATCCATAATATCCCCATAAGTCAACATATTACTCAGTATAAAGAAAGAGCAGGACTTCCTAAAGTCGGCAAAAGAAGACAATTTTTTATTGGTAATTTATTTTATAGCCTATTCAGTAATGAAGCTCCGCACTATCTGCTTAACCTCTTCCATTTTATTCACAAAGATCAACCGACACATTCCAAACTCCGTGAAAGGAAAACAGTAGTAAAAATGTAGTCAGACCGCACGCGTAAAATGTGTAACGATTTTTGTAAATTGAATTGAAATAGATTTATTTTCTTTTTGGTTTACATGAATTTAAGTTTAACTGGTCTGACAAGTGAGAGATCCCATATTTCACGATAGGCAGCTTAAAGAAAAAGAAAAAAGGGAGATTGAATTTAAGGGACTCAGATATTGATAAATGGGAAGGGTCAAATAATTTAATCGAGAGGTACTTACTATTTTTATCCAGGTGGCTTAACTTGTACACCCCTTTTTTTGTTTAGCGATGTATTTGACAGGCAGCAATCCTCAAGGTCCTGTTACTTTCCCTATTCCGATGGTCAAAACCTCAGGTAGATGTTTACCGATTACCAGGGCGATGGGAGTAATTTATCATTGGCTTAGATTGGTGAGAATTTTCGGACGAAGAATCGCCTTTACGATTTCCCTCAAAGTGAAACAGGTCTCTTGATTGTGGATCTTCATCAGAACTAACTCATTCACGTAATCCGAATGGTGTAATAGAAATTCTGTCGCGAAATCGTGATAAGTTGACAATTAACTTTTTATATTCTACATACAAGTATACAGGGCGACAGAATAATTTACAAAGACAGAATATTTAAATAAAATCTTGACAGGAACCGACTGACTAACTGAATTGACGACAAACGAATACTCATTTTAATGAGGGACAATTATTGATTGCTTAGACAAATTGAGTAAAAGTGACGGGACGTCACAAATGCAAAGGTCTTTTATTATTCGTGGTGCTCGCCTTCGGAGCAAACTACCTATAACAATTAGAAATGCACCTTCACAATATCACTTTAGAAAAATCCTTTTTGGTTACTTGTTTAACACATCAAGTCCTCCCCTCGAAATCAGACATTGGTAACACTTGAATCCTTAAATTGAAATATATATTATTAGTGTGTCCAAGAATGTATTTATTGTTAAGTATGTATATTTACGTATGTATATTTATAATATCCCTCTGTCAATAGCCCACATCCAATTATGTGTATTATAATTTATTTATTTACTCTTGTTAAATACTTATTTTTGATTTAAATCGTCAAATTGATCGCCGCTACACTTTAATTGTAATATGTACTACCTGCTCCCTATATGGATATTTGGCCCTAGGGACTTTTGATAAATAAATACAAATATAAATACCCTTGATCCATTAAAGCCATCTTACATTAGTAAATTAGCTCTAATGTTATGCTGCCTTTTAGCACAGCGGAGGACGGCCAGGACCTCCGTCTGCATGATGGTGGCATGCCGCTCAAGTAGGATACACATCCCCTTTCTTTCTGTGCTATCATAGATGACTTACTTTAAAGCCGTCTGTGTGCCAGATTCCCCCCTGGAGGAGCGGGTGACCATTTGATTTCCACATATCCCTGCTTGGTATGCAGACGCGAAAAGTCCTTGTGAAGTTAAAGCGTTTTGTTATTCTTTTTTGCTATTATCCCTCAAAAAAAGAGTTCCGGGACGTCTGTTGCTCTATTTTATAGCATCTCCAAATACAGTTATAAAATTTTTTAATTTTTTTGGACAAAAACCCGGGGGAACTGATGTATCACATGCCCTTAAGGAACCCTTTAAACTCCGGTCCAACCTAAAAGGTTCCGATCCCTGCTTGAATGTAAAATAATAGTATATTATACGCCGAGGTGCATAATGAGGGACTTTACGCGACGAGCGGCATTTACAAGTTTTGTTGCGACAACGTAGAGTATCGTAATGTTGTACATCACGATACAGCGGAGTGTAATGTGAAGAGTGATCGTCCGCTGTATCGTAATGTACAACATTACGATATTCTAAGCTGTCGCATAAAAACGCGTTTATGCACCGGAGTCACATAAAAAAGTATATGCGCCAATGTGCACAATTCGTGTCTTCACGCGACTCGCTTACAATGCTCACAGGACTTACCTTGCCTCGGCTTCGCCTCGGCCTCGATCGTCCTACGAGCGTTGCCGCTCGTCGCGTAAAGACCCTAATTATGGACCTTGGCGCATAATATACTATTAACTTCAAACCAAGTAGTTGAATTTTCAATGAAAAAAAATGTTTTCTCCCAAATAATTGATCTTTAAAAAAAAGAGACGAATTTTCAATAAAATAGTTAAATTTTCAAGCAAAAAATAATCGAAGATAGTTGAATTTTCAACAAAAAGTGTAATTTTCAACCAAAAATGATGTCTCTTCTACCACAAAAGATGATTTTCCATCAAAAGAAGAATATTCAAACAGTTTTAATCAAACGAAAACAATGAATTTTTAGCAAAGGAGTTCAAGTTTTAATGAAGTAATTGAATTTTCAACCAAAATCATTAATTTTATACCAGAAAGACAAATTATTGACCAAACACCTGAATTTTTAAATAAAAAAGATAAATTTTCAACTGACTAGGTAAATTTTTAAATAAAAAAATGAATATTATACGAAAAATGGAATACGTAAATATCCAGTTTAAAAAATTCATTTAACAACAAAAATCCGATTTTCGTCAAAATAGTTCAATTTTAAACCAAAGTGATGAATTTCAAACTAAAATGGTGAATGTTCAACTGGAATAGTTGAATTTTCAACCGCGGAAAAGATGAATAAATTTTTTACTGAAATTGTGGAACATTCAACTGTATTGCTTGGATGATCAATGTAAAAAATTAATTTATAACAAAAAAAAAGGAATTTTCAACAAAGTACTCAAATTTTTAGTTAAAAATATTAATTTAGAAAAATCGAATCTTAAAAAAAATTAATTTTCAACAAATGAGTTCAAGTTTTAATCAAGTAATTGCATTTTCAAACAAAATCATTGATTTTCTACCAAAAAAGACAAATTTTCAACCAAACCCTTGAATTTTTAAATAAAAAAGATACATTTTTAACTAACTAGGTAAATTTAAATAAAAAAAATTAATAAATTTTTAAATAAAAAAATAAATTTTCAACAAAAAATGGAATACTTAAATATCCAGTTTAAAAAATTCATTTTACAACAATAAAAAAACACAAATTTTCGTAAAAACAGTTCAATTTTAAACCAAAGTGATGAATTCTAAATTAAAATGGCGAATCTTCAACTGGAATAGTTGAATTTTCAACCGCGGAAGAGATGAATTAAGTTTTAACTAAAATTGTGGAATATTCAACTAAATTGATTAAATGATCAATTAAAAAAAAAGGAATTTTCAACAAAGTACTTAAATTTTTAGCTAGGAAAATTAATTTAAAAAAATATAATCTTAGACAAAAAAGTATTTTTTAACAAAGGAGTTGAAGTTTCAATCAAGTAAGCCTAAATTCCCTCATTCTCCAAATTAAAGCCGTCCCTGCTTTCGTCCCCTCCCTCGTCCACCGCCTTCCCCTCATCCAACCCTTCCCTCTTTCTCTTTTTTTCAACCAAAAATGGAATGGTTGAATTTTCATTACAAAAAAAAAACGAATTTTCAACAAAATAGATCAATTTTTAACAAAGGAAATTAATTTTCAAGTAAAATTATGAATCTTCAAAAACAAAAAAATGAATTTTCAATTAAACAGTACAATTTTCAACTAAAAATTATAAATAGTCGATCAAAAAAAGAATATTTCAATTTTTATTAGAAAAAAAGTTAATTTAAAAAAAAAACAAGTTTTCAATAGGTTGAATTTTCAATTAAAAAATTTAAGTTTTCAAGCAAAAATTAAATAATTAAAATTTCGGTTGAAAAATTTAATAATTAACTAGAAAGAATAAATTTTCAACAAAATAGCTAAATTTTCAATCAAAGCAATGAATTTTAAATCAAAGTGATGAAAGTGCTGCGAAATAATGAATTTTTAACAAAACAGTTGAATTTTCAACTAACATAAATTTTCAACCAAAAATGTAATAATTAAAGTTTCCGTTTAACAAATTAATTTTCAAACAAAAAGAACGAATTTTTATTCGGTTGAAAAAAAAATAATTTCTAACTAAAAAGAATGAATTTTCAAGAAAATAATTCTTGGTCAACTCTATAAATAAATATAATGGACCTACTGCCGGGTGCCTAAATTCCCCCATTCTCCAAATTAAAGCCGTCCCTGCTTTCCTCCCCTCCCTCGTCCACCGCCTTCCCCTCATTATCCCTTCTCTTTTTCTCTTTTTTCAACCAAAAATGGAATGGTTGAATTTTCATCATAAAAAAATTAATTTTCAACCAGAAAAAAAACGAATTTTCACAAAAATAGCTAAATTTCCAACCAAAGAAATTAATTTTCAAGTCAAATTATGAATCTTCAACAACAAAAAAATGAATGTTCAATTAAGCAGTATAATTTTCAACTAAGAAACATACAATTTTCAAAAAAAATAGAATAGTTAAATTTTCATCACAAAAAAAGTTAACTTTTAACAACAAAAAAACAACAAATTTTCAATAGTTTGAATTTTCAACAAAAAAGCATCAATTTTCAACCAAAAATGGTGTAGCATAGAATAGTTAAATTTTCATTACAAAAAAAAGTTAATTTTCACGAAAAAAAAACAACAAATTTTTAACTAAAAAACATCAATTTTTAGCCAAATGGATTAATTTTCAACTAAAAAATATAAATTTTCAACCAAAAACGGAATAGTTAAATTTTCAGTTTAAACAAATAATTTTTAACCAAATCAATGAATTTTCAACCAAACTGATTAAACTATAACCAAATAATAAATTTTTAACAAAATATTAGAATTTTTAACTAAAAAATATCAATTTTTAACCAAATAGAGGAATTTCCAACTAACAAATAGAAGTTTTCAACCAAAAATGGAATAGTTGAAATTTTGGTTAAAAAAATTAATTTTTAACTAAAAAGAATGAATTTTCAACAAAATAGCTTCAACCCAAGTAATGAATTTTCAACTAAAATGATTAAATTTTAACTGTAAGAATTAATTTTTAACAAAATAGTTGAATTTTCAACTAATAAACATAACATTTTCCACCAAAATGGATTATTTAAATTTTCAGTTAAAACAATTAATTTCTAACCAGAAAGAATGAATTTCCAAGAAAATAGTTCTTGGTCAATTGTATAAACAAATATAATAGACCTACAGCCGGGCGCCTAAATTCCCTCATTCTCCAAATTAAAGCCGTCCCTGCTTTCCTCCCCTCCCTCGTCCACCGCCGTCCGTCAGTTATGTACATTTTTACTTTGGACAGCGGTATAGGCCTCTTATCACTAATGTGTGAAGTTACATTGTTTTTCCTCTTCCTGCTCTCCTGATCTTTAAATATTCCTTATATTTCTACAAAGTCTACTTTATTTCTGTCCCTTTCGATTCATTTCATTTTCTTCCCTTATTTTATTTACAATCTTAGCCACTGCTCTACTACAATTTGAATATTCTCGTTGGTTCCTACGAGAGAGTTCATTTGATCTAACCTCCGCCTCAAATCTGTTTCTTCTTTATTCCATTCTGCTGTTTTTTTTTACAAATATTTATTCAACCTCCTGATCTCTTTCTCGCGGTTCTTCTTTTTTTTCTCTAATTATAATCTGATTTTTCTCCATTTTTTCACACTTTGTTTCCTGAAGTTGATTCCACATATCCATGTTTTACAGTTCATTTCCCAATTCCCATCCTCTAACACCAAGTCTGGAAAATCAAAATTGTCTATTGCTTTCTTGTCTTTACCACGTTTATTCATGAATATTAAGAATTGAAGATGTTTCAATTGTAAATCTTCAACATCGAACTATTTTCAAAATTATAAAAAATTATACTTATTGAGATTTGTCTTGCTTCTTATTTGATTTTAATTCCATTCAGTAACATAAAATGCTAAAAGTAAATAGGATTCAGCATTATATGTCAGTCTTAATATATTTTATTAGAATATATGCGAATCAAAACTAAGTGTCACGATTACTGGGACATCTATCGTAGATTTTATTTTCAAAAAGTGTTCAACATTTTATGATTTTAAGCTGCAAAAATTTAAAATTGAAGAAGTTAGTAAATTTTGAATTGTAAACATTCTCGAAATGGATCAGCATCCCAAATAACGTATTAATTTGTCTCTTTGCTTGTGATACCAGCTGAGATAAAATCTTATATTTAAATAAATGTTAATGATTACTCAGAGCCGATAAAAATTCAAAATAAAAAAGAAATTGTATGATTGCCAAAGCAGTTACTTAATTATTTATTTCAATTTATGACTTTAAATTATATTTCATAGTACTTTATATTTGAGCATATATTCTTATTTGACAATTAGGCTATCAAAATAACGTACACTATATAAGCGCACCTAGCGCGCTATTAGAAAAAAACCCTTTTAAGTGAATAAAAAATTAGAAAACATGGTTAATTTGGTCGAGAAGAATTGATAATTAGTTCTATTTGAGCTCAATTAATAATTTTGAGTTAGTTGAATTAAATGCAATTTAATTGTTTCAAACATTTCAGAAAACAATTCTATTAATTCTGTAAAAAATTACATCATTTTTCGTAGGGACACGACATACAATAAGAAAATGGTAAGTGTTAGCGGTTGGAAAATTAAATATCATGAAATATTTATATTTTTAATCAGATTATAATGAACTTTTTGTTCTTATCAAAAATTATTTCTTCAAAATGAAATATTCACAATCACACTGTAGTTAAAATAGATTAGGCTTACAAGTCAATACATTTTTTTCACTCCACACATCCATGTGTGCCAAATCCAAACAAGGCGGATATATAAAATTTTTTTACAGAATAATGAAAAAGGAAATTAAAAAATGAACATTCTTTTCACTATTTACATTAAAATAAAATGTTCAACAATGAAAAGTCTCACATATCTCTTTTAAATTGAATGCTGAATTTTCCTTCATGAAAAAATCTGAAATCGTTCCCATATTATGGTCTGAACATTATTTTGAACCTCAATTTTCGGTTTCGTCCCAATGTGGGACGTTTTAATCCGACTTCGAAGTACAAACGATCTTATATTTTACAAGAAGAGGTCAAACAGATTTCGTAAAATGGACTAAAAGATTTATCATTCTGACTTGGAACAGGTAATTTTCGAAAAAGAATTATAACTTAGATCTAAAACAAGGAATTTTTAAAAAGAATTACAATAATTTTGTTTTGGAACGCGGGATTTTTAATAAGAATTATGATTCTGATTAAAACGACAAATGTAAAATTTAAAAAAAATTGAAGAAAAATTTCGATTGATGTCATGTGTGTTCATAAAGTACGTTTTATTTTAGAGATCAAGGTGTTCGGTTGAAAATGAATATTCTTTGCTTGAGGACTGAACTATTTTGTTTGCAAATTTTGGCTGAACCACTTTGTTAAGAAATAATTTTTTGTTGAAGATTCATATTTAAAGTTGAAAATGCATTTCTTTGGTTGAATGTTTAACTATTTTGTTGAGATTTTGTTTTATTAATGAAAATTTGTATTTTCTAGTTGATATATTAGTTTTTGCACAGAAAATTCGGCTTTTGGCTTAGAAGTTCAAGAATTCAGGTACATTTTTTTCCACTATTTAACTTGAAATTGTAATTATTTTGTTAAAAATTTAATAATTTTTTTCTAAATTTAAGTATAAATAATTTTATTTGATCATAAAATTTATTTCTAAATGTTTCTAAACGTCATTGATAGGAGAGAAAATTTGAATTGTAAATGATTAAAAAGTAATGAGAAATAATTATTTCCTCAACATGTCGCTGCCACACTATAATTGGTAAACTATCACACATTTTTAAAGAGACAAGAAATATTAAATAATAGGCAAAAACTAATTTTGAAGAATTCGAAAAGAAATAAAAACTATTTAAAAATATTAAAAGATTTGAGGATATTACATTTTTCACAAGATTACTGAAAAATTTGATAATGCTTTTGGTTTTATTTTAAAAGAACGATGTCTGGTTTTGAAGCTTTTGAAATGAATATGTTGCATGATTGTTTTTTAATTAATTCTAAGAGAAAATCGAAAAAGATTACAAAACATTTTAGAAACATTTTTAAAGATTTCAAAGGTTGTCAAAGAAGAATCTGAATAATTTTAGGGCATTTTTTTTTAATTTTGCAAAATTTAAAACAAAAAATTTCAAATTATTTTTTAACAATTTTTTTTACATTTTAAATGATTTTTCAAACTGTTGAGAAAAATCCGACTTACTCAAAAATATTTTCAGGAATTTAAGACGTTCTAAGTAGATTTAAAATATTTAAAAACTTTGAAACATTTCTGAAGATTTTTCAAATATTTCTTGATTTCTCAAAAACTTCTAAAAGTCTTAAACATCTTTCTACTACTTGGTAAAAAGTGGAACTCTTTTCTCAAATATGCACTTTTTCTGTGAAGATTTATTATTTTAATATAAAATTAATCTCTGAATGATAATGTAACTAATTTTTTGAAAATAAATCAATCTTTTATTGTTGAACATTCAACTATTTGATTTAAAATTAATATTTTAAATTTAAAAATTAAACTATTTATACAAAAATTTATGTCCCGTTGAAAATGCGTTCCTTTTTGTACAAAATTAATCATTATGGTTGAAAATTCATCTTTTTGACACAAAATTCAACTATACCAGTTGAAAATTTAACATTTTAGTTGAAAATTCATCAATTTGATTGAAAATTAATTTGTTCAACTGAAAATTTAACCGTTGCATTTTCATTTGAAAACTTATCTTTTCTTGTATAAAATTCAACAATTTGGATGAAAATTGGTCTTTTTCAATTAAAAATTTAACTATTTGGTTGAATATTCACATATTTTGTTAAGAAATCGATTTTTTTTGTAGAAAATTATCTTGTTCTGTGAAAGTTGATCTTCTTGTGTAAAAATTCTTCTTTTCGGTTAAAAATTAACTGAAAATTTAACTATTCCGGATGAAGATTCTTAATTTAATTGAAAATTCCGCCCGTTGGTTGAAAGTTTGATCTATTTTCTTGAAAATTTGTTTTGTTTCTTGAAAATTAATTTGTTCCTTTGAAAATTGGACTTTTCCATTTTTTGTTGAAAATTAATCTTTTCTAGTTGAAAATCCGTTTTTTGGTTTGGTTCAAAATTAATTTTTTCTTTTTGAAAATTTAAATTTATCATTTTTTGTTGAAAATTAATTCTTTCAGTGGAAAATTCAACTATTTCTTTGAAAATTCATGTATTCTGTTGAAAATTCGTTTTTCTTTTCGGTTGAAAATTATTTCTTTGAACTGACGATTTAACTATTCCAGTTGAAGATTCATAATTTTAGTTGAAAATTCATCCCGTTCATTGAAAGTTTTATCTATTTTATTGAAAATTGTTTTTGTTTCTTGAAAATTAATTTGTTTTGTAGAAAATTTCACTTTTCCATTTTTGGTTGAAAATTAATCTTTTTTAATTGAAAATTCGTTTTTTTTTTAGGCTGAAAATTAATTTTTTTTGTTGAAAATTTGATTTTTCCATTTTTGGTTGGAAATTAATTTTTTTAAGTTGAAAATTCAACTAATTTTTCCAAAATTCATGGATTTTGTTAAAAAGTCGTTTTTTTTTGTTGAAATTTAATTTTTTGAACTGAAAATGTAACTATTCCAGATGAAGATTCTTCATTTAATTGAAAGAAAGTTTCTCCCGTTGGTTGAAAGTTTAATCTATTTTCTTGAAAATTCGTTTTTTTTTTGTTGAAAATTAATTTGTTTTGTTGAAAATTGGACTTTTCCATTTTTTGTTGAAAATTAATCTTTTCTAGTTTAAAATTCGTTTTTTGGTGTGGTTCAAAATCAATTTTTTATTTTTGAAAATTTAAATAATTTTATAAATTTAAAAAAAATTATAAATTACAATTTTTGAACTGACAATTTATCTATTTCAGTTAAAGATTCACAATTTTAGTTAAAAATTCCTCCAATTGGTTGACTTTTCCATTTTTGGTTGAAAATTAATTTTTTTGTTGAAGATTTGAATTTTCCATTCTTCTTTGAAAATTAATCTTTTTTCATTGAAAATTAAATTCCTTCTTTGAAAATTCATGTATTCTCTTGAAAATTCGTTTTTTTTTTGTTTGAAAATTTGACTACTCCATTTTTGTTTGAAAATGAATCTTTTTTAGTTGAAAATACAACTATTTCTTTGAAAATTCATGGTTTTTGTTAAAAAGTCGTTTTTTTTTTGTTGAAATTTAATTTTTTGAACTGTAAATTCAACTATTCCAGATGAAGATTCTTAATTTGATCGAAAGTTCCTCCCGTTGGTTGAAATTTTCATCGGTTTGCTTGAAAATTCGTTTTGTTTTTCGAAACTGAATTTTTTCTTGAAAATTTGAATTTTCCATTTTTGCTTGAAAATTAATGTTTTTTTAGTTGAAAATTCACATATTTATTTGAAAATTCATATATTCTTTTGAAAATAAGTTTTTCTTTTTGGTTGAAAATTATTCGTTTCTTTATGAAAATTTGAATTTTCCATTTCTTGTTGAAAAGTAATTTCTTTTTAGCTGAAAATTCGTTTTTTGAAAATAAATTTTTTTTTCAGTTGAAAATTCAACTATTTCTTTTTGGTTGAAAATTATTTTTTTTTCAACTGACGACTGAACTATTCTAGTTGAACATTCATAATTTTAGTTGAAAATTCGACTTTTCCACTTTTGGCTAAAAATTAATCTTTTTTTTGTTAAAAATTCGTTTTTTGTTTTGGTTGAAAATTAATTTTTTCCGCCGAGAATTTAACAATTCTAGTTGACTCGAAAATTTTTATTTTTATTCTACACTTCGTTTTT
Organism: Andricus grossulariae; assembly: GCA_011634705.1. NCBI lineage: Eukaryota > Metazoa > Arthropoda > Insecta > Hymenoptera > Cynipidae > Andricus > Andricus grossulariae. The sequence continues at coordinate 143,844,707 of JAABKJ010075445.1, forward strand.
CGGAAGTGAGCACCTCATTTTTGGTGCCACTAAAGCGAAACACGAGCCTGCGACCAAAATAATTTTGAAACAATTGTAACACGTGTTTTGGGGTCACACTAGTGTGCACGTATACATATGGTACGAATTCCGTATTAATACAGAAACTTTTAGCATTGTTTTTTCTAACGCACTTTCTGGATTCTTCCGGAATAAGTTCAGATTAAATACCTACTTGTTTTGGAAAAACTCAAATACAATTTGAAATAAAATATGAATTGGGATAGAATGTAAATTACCTCGCACAAAATCTGATTTTCGTATAGGTTAAAAAAGGTAAAATGTCAGCTGTGACCACCTCTCTCGTCCGTGAGGTAGGTGGTTAGAGTCTGTGCCTCGAGTGCACAACAGAAATAATTGTCGAGAATATGAAGTTCCAGTATTTCGGGCACTTCTCATTATCGATAATTGACTCTATTTCCCTAGGAGCATTTAGCGGAGCGGTTTTTGGGCTGATGCCGGAAGAATGACAGTGATGGTAATAAAGCATTCTTAGTGTTAAATTGTGCCTTTGGGCTTAGGTCGTTCCCGCATGAGTTGGACAATCAGATGATATGTGTTCTAGATGCTCGGAGTATCCATGATACGCTCTGCAGCTATCAACGGGAATGTCTTGGCTCAAAATGTGGCGACGGCATGCTAGAGTGGAAACGACACCGCCTCGACATGCGAAAATGAAACGCTCCGTGCCCGACTCCAATTCGGGTGATTTAAAGAAAGAAAACGTTAGCTCATGCGACATCGACAGATCCTCCACATGTCTGTGGAAGATGCCGTGCATCTTCTTGTCGAGGAGCTCTTCGCGACAATTTTTTTCCTGTGCTTTCTTAATCCGGGCCTACAGGAGTGAGTACTCGAGATGGATCAGATTTGATTCATTTTGCTCATCCCTGATATTGAAGTCAAGGCTGAGTGTTTCAGCAGCCTCCTCCACTGCTTTGTACAGAAACGCCCCTTTGCCCACTTCTTCGTGTTTCCTGATCATTCAAAGAAGAGGATCTTGTCCATTTGCGACTACATGTGCTGTACCCAGAATAATCCTGTTGTCAAGACATTCAAGATTAAGTATTCCGCGACCACATGACGACGTGAGATGTAAAGTCGCGGAACAAAAGATTTAAGGCGCATGCTTTTGTTCATGTGCATAACCTTTTGGGACCCGATATCGACGGATCCAAGCCCGTCCTTCGCCCATGGAACCACTCCAGACGAAAACTGTTGATTTTCTCTGACCCACCTCTCCCTCCGCTCTAGACTTCTCCTAGCGTAAGATAGTACTCGTATTCTGTCAACAATATGGTGCCTGATGGTCAGTAGCTTGGACTTGATGAGTCGGTGATGACAGATCCGCAGTTCGCGCGCGAACTGTCATTGGTTTTTCTTTTACGGTTTGCATCTGCCAAACCTCTCGCTGCATTATAAATACTACAATTGATAGTCCAGAGGTCGGGTTCTTCGGAAAAATCTCCGCGAAGCTCGTCATCCAGTTTAGGCTGCTCTTTTGGCTTGAGAGAAACCTGAATGTTGATGTTTCTCCGGGTCCTGAAGCATTGCTCTTTCTGTGTTGGATGCCTGCTCGCGGTTAGTCTCAGTGTCGCCTCTCTTTCTCAATTGCGGGCTAGTTCTGGCTGCGGCAGAGTAGCCGCTCCGCTTATATAGCCCCTTTTCCGGAGTGCATTGGCGCCATTTCGCAGACGTTCATGCGAAAAATGCGAGAGCTCTGGGTGTTTCGCGCACCACAGAGTATGCAGTCGCGCCATGTAACCTTTTCGTTCAGTTCCAAAAATGGAAAGCGAGATGTCTTTATGTGCTTCGATCCGGTCGGAGACAAGAATTTTTAGCAGCAGACAAAATCATCCCCTTGTTCTTAAAAATGGTAGTTAGAGAGTTCCCAGGTATTCCGATATCAGCAGCAATGTCCTTCCTTCTTTTAACTCCTTTATCGATACATTGAATGAGTTTCACTCGCTCACTCAGAGATAGTGTTTTATACGTGCTTTTCACTTCAAGTAAGAAATATTTTAATTATTATCAAAAACAGTTGAATTTATCCAAACAATACGAATTTTCAACAAAATTTTTGAATCTTCAATCAAAACATTTTGCTTCTCAACTAAACAGTTATAAATTTGGTACCAATAAACACTAAATTTCTATCAAAGGAGATGAGTTTTCTAACCAAAAAGACGACTATTCTATAACTATGGAATTTTTAAGTTGATTTGATTATGTGTTGTTGAGGTTATATAAATATGATTCTTCTGGCATTCATAAAAAAATTCAAGCGGATACTTAAAAATTTCAGAATCATCGAAAACATATCTAGAGGATTTTTAAGAAAGCTTTTTTCCTTCGCAGGATTTCACCAAATCCGAGTCAGTTTAAAAGATATCCAGGACTTGTAGAAGTTTATGATAAATTTTTAAATACTCTCTCAATTTTTGGAGACGTTTCAGTTTCAAAATATTTTCAATCTCGTCAAAACTTCTGAAATTTCTAAATATCTTTTTGAACTGACCCGAAATCTTCCTAATATTTTGAATAATTTTCCAAAATTGAATATATTGCTCTAAAATCTTCTCAGACAATTATGGAAAAATTTGTAAAACTTCAAAATCTTTTTGAATATTCTCTTGAAATTAATTTGAGAAAAGCTATTATAAATTTTCCCAGGAATTTGAAAAATATATATATATATATATATATGATTTTGAAACCTTTCAAAATCATTAAAAAGCATCCAAATTATATTCCGAAATCTTCGCAAATCTAAATTTTGCTTTAAATATCTTGAAATCTTTTTAAATTTTCTTCAAGTATTAATTTTTTTAAATAAAAAATTATTCGAAATTTTCCCAGGAATCTGAAGAACATTTTTGTGAAACCTTTCAAATTGTTAAAAAAAATCTAATTTCTTTTTTGATATCCTGGAAATCTACATTCTGTTTTAAACTTTTTGCAATCTTTTTACGTTGAAAATTATGTTTGTATCTTTTCAAAACTTCTAAATACTTCCTCAACTTACTTAAATTTTTTCTAATATTTTGTAATCTTGCAATGTTGAAAATTTTACTTTAAACTCTTATACAATCTTTTTCAAAATTTTGAGAAATCGTTAGAAATGTTTAAAAATCTGTTTCAATTTTGCCCTCATATTCATTTTAAAAAAAAAATCATTTGAAATTTTCCCAGGAATCTCACGAAAATGTTGTACTCTCTTGAAAGCTTTTACAATTTTTTAAATGCTTATTTTTTTCAAAGTCTTCAAAAATATACATTTTGTTCAACAAAATTTTTAACCTTCTCAAGATATAACTTATTTCCGTATATTTTCAAAATTTCTGAAACTTTGGAACATCTTTTGAAATAATAGAAAAAATTGTCTTAATATCTTCCAGATTCTTTTTCGACATATATTTAAATCTTCAAACCATAATAGTATATTACTGTCGGCACCGCTAATTTTTTTGGTTTACCAAAATTTTAAGAACAGAATTACTTCCCAAGGTTACAAATTTTTCATTCACTAAATCAATGGTGCAGAAAATGTGGTTTTATGTATAATGGAAACTTCTTTTTCTCATGGGAAATTTCTAAAACATTAATCAAAAACATGAAATCCATGTTTCCAAATTTGCAGTTCATGTAGATACAAACTCATCAACTCAGCGGGAATATCATCCTTGAACTCTGGTGATATTGCAGAGCCTTCTGGTAGAGCTTAGGTAGATACTGAGGGTCATGAAATGATATCTGACGATGATGAAGATCAGCTATATGACAGTGAAAAATATTTAGATGTCTTAGACACCAAACTGCAGTGTGAAAAAAAATATCATAAAGCAGGTGTTGAAGTACTTGGTCAAATCATTGAAAAATGCAATGCCTCTAAAGATCATCAAGAACAATTTCAACTTCTCTCGCTCGCCAGGCTTACAGGCCTGAAGATCAGTATTTCGAAATTCACAAAACTCAGACCTCGTCATTGTGTTCTAGCAGGGAGCAATGACACTCATAATGTGTGCGTTTGCATGCATCATGAGAATCTCAAGTTCATAATGAATAAAATAAATATTCAACATTTAACTGAGGATACTGACACGGCATTCACAAATTAGCACGACTGTCTTGATGCTATTGTACGACCTAACTCTTCAAGTTCCTGTCATTTAGGAGCATGTTGAAACTGTTCAGGTACTGCAATCTTAAAAGATAACATCACAAAAGCTTTTGATGAACATTGTATTAAAGAAATGAGATTTTGAATTTGTTTACAGGCCGATAGATGTAATGGATACCGATGAATTCCTAGATGATTTCTGTAAAAGGCTGTTGAAATTAAAAACTCATCACTTTATTTCAATGGAGCAAAATTTTTTCAAAAACCTGAAGGAACATCTATTGCCTGGGTAGTTTTTGATTCGATTCGATTTCGCTGAGAATTACGCGTTCAGAATTCAGAATGCAGCTTAATCATTCCAGTGGAATAAGGACCAAGCTGCAATATTCATTGTGGTGATTTATTATAAAAAAGATGGAGAGCTCAAGCATGTAAGTATCGCAATCATATCTGATAACTTAGCTCATGACACGGTGGCTGTTCACGAGTATCAAGAGATAATAGTGGATTATTTTGAAACTCATTTCAGGCTACAGAAAATCCACTATTTCACTGATGGTGCATGGCAACATTTTAAAAATAAGAGTAGCTTTGCTAATCTCCGAGCCCATGGAAGATTTTGGTATTCAAGTTGAATGGCATTTCCATGGTACATCTCATGGTAAGGGTGCATGTGCTGCTATAGGCGCGAACATAAAGAGACAAGCAGCACATTCAATCTTACAATGTTCTCCGAAACATCACATACTCACTCCCCATATTTTGTTTCAGTGGGCAAAGAGTAATTTAAGGAAACCGAATTTTTTTCAGCAGCAAAGAAAATCATGCCTTAGCCACCGAGTTACTGAAAGCCAGATTTGAAAAAGATGTTACGATACCAGCTACATTACTGTACTATGCTTTCCTTCCCAATCAAGGTGGAAAACATCAACTTAAAATATTTTCGTCCTCTGAGAAACACGACATCTTCTCGAATGGCAAAAAACAGAATCCGCAAAAGAGGTCTGCAAGGAAAACAACTGTTGAAACTATAGTCAAAAAATCTAGCAGATAGACACATAACATTACCATATAATATTACTTCACTTAAAAAACTGGCACTAAAGCATTGCACAAAGATCCTCGGCGTGAGTACACTAGGGGAATTCGCTCGCCACCCGTCCTATCATGGCATCTTGTTTCAGTATCGTTATATCACTCAAAGAAAAATAAATTTGCCACTCTGAAAATTGAGGGCCTTGTAGGAAAAAATCTCATATTTCTTTCAAAATTATTTTAAAGAAGAAAAAAGTGTCGAAATTTGAAAAAAGTCAAATTTATTTTTGATTTTCAAAAATTAGGGTCAAATTTTAACTTTTTTCAAAAAAAGATAAGTGATCCAGTTTCTTAAAATACATATATCTTGTGACTTTGAGGTTAGTAATATCCGAAAAATCGACATGTAAATTTTGAAGTTCATAACGACGCCACGTGCCGAAACAGAGGTTCGGAACGCAAGTGCGGGTGCGTTTTGCGTGTGACTACAGAGGATTACATTCATTAAGAAGATTTTAAAGGTCATTTGATTCTTTTTCAGTGTTTTCATCCCTTTCATGACTTTAGTCCAAATTTTCCTAGGAAAACTGAAAACACAATTTTATACATATACGGTTAGGGGGTTTTCCTCGTTTGGGCCGCCACCACCCGAGGCAACAAACTTAGTTGAATTGATTCGCATTTAAAGGGGTTTCCTCTCTCTCCAATCATGAGAATCCAATCGAAAATTTAAAAATTTACTTAGACACGTCGGGTTGTGATTTCTCAGGCGCTCAGTTTAGGTTAGATCGCATTAACACACTTTTCACGGAGTACCGAAAAAACAACTACGAATTAGCAACGTTGAGTCCTGGTCATCCCGATTTTGAAAATTTTGATGAAATTGAGAATGATTATTACGAAGTCGGATCTGCAGTCAAGAGATTACAAATTCCAACCCCTCTTGCTAGCTCAACGTTAGATACAAGCAATATCACGATTTCCGAGCGTCAGGACCGTCCTAAGTTACCAACAATACAGATTCCTAAATTTAACGGAGAACACGGTCAATGGGTAGCATGGAAACACAGTTTCGAAAATATCGTGCATTTTCGGGATGATCTGAGCAATTACATCAAGCACACTCAGTTAATCAATTCAGTTTCGGGAACTGCGGTGAAGAAAATTATCGCGTTTCCTCCCAGCGACGAAAATTATCCTAAAGCATGGGAAGCCTTATGCGAAGCATTCGATCAAAAGCGCATAATAGTGGCCGAACATTTGGATTCAATTTTAGAATTACCGGTTTTAACTAGAGCCAATCCCGAAGAATTGTCACTTCTCATTGATGATACAAAGCAACATGTTAGCATGCTCAGAGAGCTTAAGATCGAGCTTAATATGTTTAGTGAACAAATGATAATACGAATTTTAGAAAAACATCTCCCACCAGGAATTTTAACGAAATGGCATGAGCGTCTCGACGGAAACGAGCTTCCGAGTTTAGAGGATTTATACAAATTTATTCAGGCAACTGTCTTTAGACTGAGGGCATTGGATAGGGTTGCCTCGAGTGGTCGCTGGACGGCGGGGAAGCGATTGAGGGAAAAGGGGGGCCAACCTTTTTCCAAGGTGAGAAAGGTAGAGGGAAGGTCGCTAGAAACTTCTGCTCATTCATCTGTTGATTATGCTTGTTATAAGTGCAATGGGAACCACCACATTTATCAATGTCCTAGTTTCGAAAAGCTCACTAATGCCGAGCGCTGGAAGTATATTAAGGCTAACGGTCTTTGTAGAAATTGTTTTGGAAAGCATAAGACTCCGTGTACCCGAAAGGCTGGTTGCAAAAAATGCAACCGTGATCATAACACAATGTTGCACCTGGACAAAGCCCCCCCTCCTTTAAAGGTCGAAACTTCTCAAAGGGGAGAAGGATCGACGATCTCAGGACCTAAACCGCAAGCATGACTAAATGGTCACACCTATGCTTCCGGGATGTTCCCTTCCAATTCCCAACTTATGACAACCGCTTTTTTGAAAGTGCAAAATAAAAAGGGAAATTGTTTCACTGCCAGGGCCTAGCTTGACTCATGTTCAACAGTTAATTTGATCACTCAAAATTTAGCAAATTTACTTAATTTAAATAAATACACTTGCTCAATTAAAATCGGCGCTGTGAACGGACTGTGCACAGTGTCTAACTATAAAATGTCAAGCTGACGTATATTAATAAACTGTCACATTGATATGATACAAAAATTGGCGAGAAAAAAAACACGTGAAAAGCGAGCAAAAGACTAACCGTAAGAGTAACTAAGTATAGTGCTATAAGACTAATCTTAAAGAAAATGCCGTAATAATAGACAATTCGTTAATAAGCTTCATAAGAAAAATAAATAGTCATTTAAGATCGAAATGAAATCTGCTTTCTTATGAATAATTAAATGTATCAAAATCAGACCAAGAAAGCATCCACAAATTAAAACTAGATTTACAATAATATACTTCCTTTCCGAATCATTAGAGACAATCACATAATAAACGAAAAAAAGTCAGAAAGGAAAGAGTCTACCAAAACCAACCTCCCACGCGTTCCTTATTCTTTTTCCGTCATCAGAGATTATTTATCGAAAACTATAGGTATGAATAATAGAACTTATGATATCAAAATTAATATAATATGTGAAAGTAAAAGGAGTTCCGGTCGGATAGTCAAGCGGTCAGCACGCGTTATAGTAGCTCCCGGAAATACGCCGAATTTACGTGGCTCAAGCATTCACACGGAGATAAGTGTACGGGATTTGAAATCGGAGGCTTCTAGTGAACAAGTGAAAGTGTTTTTGATTCGGTGTGGGAGGGTGTTCACTAGGAGAAACGAAAGTGTTCCAAAGTGATGGAGAGCAGTGAGGTTATGGAGGCTGGTGGGAAAAATGACGCAACTTACGGTTCGCGTTCCGAAAATGAAACCGTGAAGGCGCTTCTGGCGGAGGATACAATGGACAGTGGTGACTTCCCACAGGGAATTGAGGAACCTGACTTGAAAACAGAAAGCGGGAACCCGGGGACTTCAAACCAAAACCTGCCAGTGGGTGATGATAAGGCAAAAAACGCGGCCCAGGGCGACCTTATGAAGTGGAGAGGCAAGCTAAATTAAACGCGAAAAGTGTAAAAAATAAGGAAAGTTTTGTGGTGCGGAATAATACGCGGGTGAAGAGCGTCAATGAGGAAAAAGCATTCGAAAGATCAGAGAAGCTTTCGTGCTCGCCGATCAGAAAGGAGGGAACGTCAGAACAGCCTTTGGGACACGTTCCAGAAAAAGTGAATGGGGAAAAGGAAAACTCTGATGAGAATACCATAACAAGTGTACCTCTTCAGAACTTGCCGGAGTGGGCTAGCCAAATTAGGGAATACTTGAAGAAATGGTGGAGTTTGGAATTCAGGAAACAATTGAAAACTCTGGAGAGACAGCTGAAAGAGTTGAGGGAGTTAATTGTAGAAGGGCAGAAAAGGGAAGAGGCCGCATTGTCGGACCTGGAGAAAGCCAGGGAACGAGAGAAACAGCACCTGGAAGAAATCGAGGAATTGAGAGTGGAGAAACAGTTTCTGGCAGGAAAGTTAAAGAAGTGAGGGGAAAAAATTCCAAATCAGATTATCGACGTCACTACACCACCTGAAGGAGGGGAGAAGGGCAGTGGATCGGAAGGAGAAATGGACAGCAGAGCAGATCTACTTACGGTCAATGACAAGATGGTCTACCAATACGAGGAAAGAGATACCGAAGAGATGTCAAAACTCAGCTCAAACGAGCTAAAGTAATAACTGAGAGAGAGAGAGAGAGAGAGAGAGAAGCAAGAAGGAAAGTGGTCATCGTGAAGATTTTCAGATCCAGAGGAAAGTTTCTAGTTAAAGAAATAGGGGAAAAGCTTGGGGAACTGACAGGAGTCAGCCCGATAATAGAAGACCTGAGGCACATAGCCGGTGGAGCACTAATTACGCTTGACTCACTAGCAATTAAAAAGAGGCTGATGTCTAACAGCTTCAAGCTGACCGGAACGCAACAATGTCAAATGCACTATCGACTTCAATAACAACAATAACATTGAAAATTTCGATAGTAAATTTTCTGAGGAAATATTTCCTGAAAAAAAAAATTTTTCCGAACAATGTCAAATGCACTATCGGCTTCAATAACAACAATAACATTGAAAATTTCGATAGTAAATTTTCTGAGGAAAAATTTTCTGAAAATTTTTTTTTTTCCAACAATGTCAAATGCACTATCGACTTCAATAACCACAATGACCTTGAAAACTTCGATAGTAAATTTTCTGAGGAAAAATTTTCTGAAGAAAAATTTTTCACCAAAAATGTCAAAAGCACCATCGGCTTCAATAAAGACAATAACATTGAAAGTTTGATAACAAATTTCCTAAGGAAAAATTTTCTGGAAACAAATTTTTTTCCCAACAATTTTAAATGCACTATCGACTTAATTAACCACAATATTATTGAAAATTTCGATAGTAAATTTTCCAAGGAAGAATTTTCTGAAAAAAAAATTCCAAACAATGTCAAATGCACTATCGACTCCAATAACAACAATAACATTGAAAATTTCGATAGTAAATTTTCTGAGGAAAAATGTTCTGAAGAAAAAAATTTTCCCCAAAAATGTCAAAAGCGCTATCGGCTTCAATGACAACAATAACATTGAAAATTTCGATAGTCAATTTTCTGAAGAATAAGTTTTTCCCCAAAAATGTCAAAAGCGCTACCGGCTTCAATATGAACAATAACATTGAAAATTTCGATAGTAAATTTTCTGAGCAAAAATTTTCTTTAGACAAAATTTTTCCCCAGAACTGTCAAAAGCACTATCGGCTTCAATAACAACAATAACATTGAAAATTTCGATAGCAAATTTTCTGTGGGAAATTTTTCTGAAAAAAATGTTTCCTAACAATGTCAAATGCACTATCGACTTCAATAACAACAATAACATTGAAAATTTCGATAGTAAATTTTATACGGAAAAATTTTGTGAAAAGAAAATTTTGCCCAACCATGTCAAATGCACAATCTACTTCAATAACAATAATAACATTGAAAATTTCGACAGTAAATTTTCTGTGGCAAAATTTTCTGAAAAAAAAAAATTTCCCAACCATGTCAAATGCACTATCGACTTCAATAGCAACAATAACGTTGGAAATTTCGATAGTCAATTTTCTGAGGAAAAATTTTCTGAACAAAAAAAATTATCCAACAAAGTCAAATGCACTATCGACTTCAATAACCACAATAACATTGAAAATTTCGATAGTCAATTTTCTGAGGAAAAACTTTCTGAAAAAATTTTTTTTCCAAAAAATGTGATAAACGCTATCGGCTTCAATAACAGCAATAACATTGAAAATTTCGATAGTAAATTTTCTGAGGAAAAATTTTCTCAAGACAAAATTTTTCCCCAAAAATGTCAAATGCACTATCGACTTCAATGACAACAATAACATAGAAAATTTCTATAGTAAATTTTCTGAGGAAAAATTTTCTAAACAAAAATTTTTCCCAACCATGTCAATTGCACTATCGACTTTAACAACAACAATATCATTGAAAATTTCGACAGTAAATTTTCTGTGACAAAATTTTCTGAAACAATATTTTTTCCCCAACAATGTCAAATGCTCTATCGACTTCAATAACAACAGTAACATTGAAAATTTTCCAAGGAAGAATTTTCTGAAAAAAAATTCCAAACAATGTCAAATGCACTATCAACTTCAGTAACAACAATGACAATCAAAATTTCGATAGTAAATTTTCTGAGGACAAATTTTCTGAAGAAAAAATTTTTCCCCAAAAATGTCAAATGCACTATCGACTTCAATAACAACAATAACATTGATCACTACTTTCCAACCGAGCAATTCACGCCTACCCCGAAAGGGAAACGGCTTAATGATATAATAATAATAATAGTAATAATACCTGGAGCTAGTACTTTTAAACCGATTTGTTCAAAAGTTTCGACATAACTCCGTTAGATGAATATCTAGGACTAACGTCTGGTGAAATTTGAATTCAATTACCATTTTTCATGATTTTCTACTTTTAATTGCAAAAATTCGATTTTTTAGTCATTCAGACGATCCTGAGCTTACACTATTAAACCGATTTGTGCCAAATTTTAAATATAACTTCGTTAGATGAATATCTAGTAAAATGGAAAATGGAAAAACGGCTTATAGTTGTATGTTACATGTAAATAAACATATAGGTTTGAAAAATTGTGGGACTATGTTTTTGGTTAGGTTAGTAAGTACAATATGTATTTTCTTTTCCATAAACATATATTACAAAAATTTGGGTCTGTATTTTTGGTACAATATTGGGCTATTTTTAGTGCAGCAACAAAAAATGAAGTAATATGACATGACGTAATATGGCACATAGGACAATTTGTCAAATCAGATGATATGACACACGGGGTTATGTGGCACATCGTGTCTGTGTTGTAATGTAATATGTAATGTGGGATATGAAGTAATGTGGCACATAAGGTGTATGTTTTTGGTTAAGTTATTATATTTAGTACAGTATTCGGAGCGAAAAATTGACTAATTTAAATTAGGTTTTGACGGTTTTGTGTAAAACGTTTTATATGGTTGGGTTAGAATAAGAAAAAAAAAACGTTTTACATCAAAACTATTGAAATTAGCCAATGTTTCAGTTTGAACACAGATTTGATTTAAACAGGAATATGTCCTAATTATCTGCAAAAGATGCCATTCTAGTATTTATGGACTAAAATGAGGTAATTCAATGTTGAGGTTAGGTCCTGGTTCTAACGCCCTTAATAACAATTTTTATTCAAAAACAAATTAAATCTCACCGAAAACTTCTATACCATGTAAAAATTCCGCCAAGTAAAAAGTTATCAGTACAATCAACATAGTTCATGAAATCAAAGTTTGCCAAGTAATTATAAAAAATATCTAAATTTTTTAATTCATTAAATTGATAAAATTACATAAATTAAAAAAATGTATTAAAAGGAGAAAAAATGATTTTGTAAAGTCGAAAGCTAGATAGCCAGTGACTAGCCAACCACTATCTAGATACTCCAAGCAAAGGTAAATAAATAAATAATAACTACAAATAAATAGTACATAGTATATAATAAACATATAGTAAATAGTATATAAATAGTAAATAATAAATATATGACTAAGCAATACAGAATCGGAACATACTACCGCCTAAGTTGAAACCGCGCACGCTACCGCTAATAGACTACCGAATATTACAATACATTTCTAACTACAAAAGAGGATTATTGGTTCACGAGAAACACTATAATTACTCAAACTATTCTTTTAAGACAGAGTATCTCATATTTTAATAACAATCATTCAAATATATAAGAATATTATTTTGGTAATTTTTTTATTGCAAGAAAAAAATGTCCAACTTAGTATATTACAAAAATTCCAAGAGCTTGATATAAATGAAAAAAAAAATCGTTTCGATAATATAATTTTTTTTATCGTTTTAAATATCTTCTAAATTTTTCTGATATGCACTGAGGAAAGCTTTATGACTTAGCAATTTTTATGTTCTTCAAGGCTGGCCAGCACCAAATCTGGGCCAAATCCAACATTACACTGTAAACAAAGATTTGTGTAAAATTACAAAGTTTCGAAAAATTACATATTGCATCATGGTAAATTTCACACAACTCATTGTGTGATTTTACAAAGGAAAACGAATAGAAAACCTAGGAAAAAAGGAGATAGCACAATTTTAACTTCATCTCCTGTCCGAGATTTGCTTCTAGATGAAGCAGCAGGTAAAGAGCTCAAGAAGTCCTCAGACAGAAAAAGAAAAAACGGAACAAATATTACCAAAGAAACTGAAGTACTAGAAGATGAAAACATGGATGGCCTTCCATCTTTAAATAAAGAAACTCCAAAGAAAAGGAAATATCGTAGGCGTAAGGGAATTAAGCAGGAAAATAAGGATAATAAAGAGATCGAGGAACAAAAACCAACAAAAAAAAAAATAGATATTAAACGAAAAATAGTCGATCTAGAAAATGAAGAGAATGAGGAACAGCAATTAAACAAAAATCTATTAAATAAGGAAAAAAGCAACGCAGAGAAACCAAAGAAAACAAGATTTGTAAAGCGCGTAAAAGTCAACGTGGAATTTAAAAATTAGAAATTTATCAGGCCTGTGATACTGAAAGAAGCTTGAGCAAAATTTGTTAAATACCATTATTAAATATTATTTGAAGAACTCTTTTACATTTGCGAGTTATCATTCATTCAATTACTTAATTGCTTCGAGACAACATGGAATATCTGAAAAATATAACAAGTGTACAAAATTAACGTAAAATCAGCTCCTGAAGAAAAACTTTTTTTCAAGATTCATATTCATTTATTATAAATAGTTCTTAAATAATTTCCTGAAGAAAACTGTACAAGCTGTGAAGGTTTCAAAAAGTTCGTGCTCTTCCGCCATCAAATGCTAGGTTGGGTTATGAAGTTCCTCATATTAGGTACCAACCTCTGGGAATTTCATATGTGAGAAAGTGTCAAAATTTTAGTTGTTATGATTTTGCGTCAAATTAGGATAGTTTAAACTATCTTTTAATCGGTAAACTGATTTTAAGTGAAAGTCTGCTTTAGATAAATTGTTATTATCGATACCTAATCATTCTATCATGCCTAGATGTAAAACCACCAACGATTATCTACTGTGGTGTCAAAATCGCACATTTAGCAGCGCCTGATAAAAATGTTTATTATAGCTGAGTAATTTATTTAATGATACCTTTTTTTATTTCAATAGTCATTTGAATATACTGGTTTTATTCAAATACGGAAATCTTTCCGTTTTATTGCAAACTGACGCACTAAAGCGCTGTCGAATTTAGTCCTATCTACTGTTTTCCTTGGAAAGTAGGTTATACACAACATCTTTTTCACTTCTTCATTAATAATAAACTCGCATATCGCACACTTCACACATCACAGCTACAATTTAAATGAACTAAGAAAAATAATTTATAATAAATAATGGGCCTGCATTACGCAGTTTCCATTTTTTAATCGATGCTCTCTCGCGTGCTGTCATGTATTGCGCTACACGTCATTTTTCAAACTTTTCGCGCCGCAGTGAAATATCAAGTTCCGGTACAACGGCGAGCATTGGAGGGGGAAACGTGTCTCAACTCTCCCTAGAGGATCTCTAGTGGTATCAATGATATTATTATCTTTGGTGGTATCACCCCTTGGTATCACCCTATATGTGCTTGGTGAGCAGAGGTGGGACCGCACGGTTCAATATTTTTGCCTGATTTTTGGCATACCTCATCTACATATGGGTCCCTTTTGCTGCTAAGTCTCGCTTATTTGACAAAATGTTTATATTTGAAGTTATAAACAAAAATAAAAGAACCATAGAAAAAAAATGCAGTGAATCCCAGTACTAGCTCAGTCTGTATTTTCGAGATCTAGCCAGTCGACTTTCCTCAAATTTAGGAGGCAGACTCCCCGGAGCGCGAGTGGAGACTCGGGAGCGTGTCGAATTACCCGAAACGAATACTTATTGGGTCTTTTATATATAAATATATTGACCGACCCAATAAGCACCTTTATGTACATCACACATTAGAGGTAAATCGTGGTTTATTTGGTCCTAAGTATTTAAAATGAATTTTTCTTCTATTGTGGCTTATACGTACGAAATTGGAGTTCATAGATATTTATGTAATAAGTTGAAAAGTCTATGTAAAGGGTTTATTTTTTAATTTAATCTTATTTAGAAAAAATATCTTCTCCTTTCACTTCAGAAAAAAGAATTCTTCCTCTGATCTCTCCAGTAGCTTAGTTGTTTGAGCGCCTGACCGAAAATCAGTAGACCTGGTGTTCGAATCCCAGCGGAATGAAAGGAGAAGATCTTTTTCCTGAATAAAATTTAATTAAAAAATGTTTATGTTCCATCTTGTCTGAAATGGCGTTAAAATATGTTCTGTATAGGAGAATATAACTTCGGTCGATATTGTAGATTTCCATGTTATGTGTGGATTTCTCTTCTGGATACGTTACCTTCTCCGATGATAATACAGATTCTGATGAAATTGATATATAACACCTTGCTAAATAAAGCGTACTTCAGAAAAAAGAATTCTTCCTCTGATCTCTCCAGTACCTTAGTGGTTAGAGCACCTGACCGGAAATCAGTAGACCTGGTGTTCGAATCCCAGCGACGTGAAAGGAGATCTTTTTTCTGAATAAAATCTGATTCAAAAATGTTTATTTCCCATCTACTCTGAAATGACGTGAAAATATTTTCTGTATAGGAGAATATAACTTTGGTCGATATTGTAGATTTCCAAGTAATGTATGGATTTCTCTTTTTGAACCCTACATCACTTTTATTTTGTTATGTAAAATATTTGTACATGTTTTTTAAGCTCAAGATCTTTTTGTATATACAAGGGTGTTTATTGGGTCTTTTATATATCAATATATTGGCCGACCTAATAAGCACCTTTATGTCCATCACACATTAGAGGTAAAACGTACTTTATTAGGTACTAAGTATTTAAATTGAATTTTTTTTTACTGTGGCTAATACATACTAAATTGGAGTTCATCGATATTCCTGTAATAACTTGAAAAGTATATGTAAAGGGTTAATTTTAATATGTAATTCTTTTTGCAAATATAAAGAAGCAATATTGTATACGTGAATATCTAAGATACATTTTCCATCGTAAGTTAGCTTTCTTGAACCGTACAGCACTTTTATTTTGTTATGCAAAACATTTTTACATGTGTTTTAAGCTAAAGATGTTTTTTTATATATAAGGGTGCTTATTGGGTCTTTTATATATAAATATATTGGCTGACCTAATAAGCACCTTTATGTCCATCACTCATCAAGGGTAAAGCGTAGTTTATCGGGTCCTAAGTATTTGAATTGAATTTTTCTTTTACTGTAGCTTATAATACTAAATTGGAGTTCATAGGTATTTCTGTAATAAGTTGAAATGTCTATATAAAGGGATTATTTCTGTATTAATTTTTTTTGCAAATATAAAGAAGCAATATTGTATACATTAATACCTAACATACATTTTCCGTTGCAAATTGGCCTTCGTTTGCCTTACATCAGTTTTATATGGTTATGTAAAACATTTTTACATAGTTTTTAAACTAAAAATGTTGTTTGACATATAAAGGTGCTTATTGGGTCTTTCATATATATATATATACCTGTCAATGGCCTGGATTGACTACCGGAAAGCTTTCGATTCAACATCTCATAGAGTTATCTTCTGTCTGTTTGAAAGCTTGAAGGTACATCCACACGTAGTGAGATGCATAGAGAGATTGATGCCTCTTTGGAAAACTAGATTTGCTATCTCATCTGGAAATTATCGTGTGACAACGAAGAACGAATATTTAAAGTCTTTGGAGGATCTCTTTTCGAAACACAAGCACCATCAACCACATTATCATTCCTCTCCTTTCCAGCTTGATTTCCCCTCAATTTTAGTAATATTAGACCTACGTTAGATGATCCGTTATTATAAAAACGGTCGAAGAAAGTTTATAGTGGATTGATGTAAATAAATGAAATTGTATGAAAATAATAGTTGCAGTAGTTTTTTCCACATAATAAATTTATTTTTTCAGATTGAAAAAAAAATTTTGTTTGGTTTGTAGAAAAGATTTTGAGAATTTTCCAAAAAATGTTTTCTAGGTTAATTTATTACATGTATTGGTTGTAAAAAAGAAGAAACACTTGACACTTAATGCAATAAACAATAAATTGTTGGTAAAATGTAGGAAGATAAATAAAATATTTGTGCATTGCTGACACAAGATATAATTTTTTAAGAATTTCTCAACAGATTTGTAATCATCACGGAAAGCTGGTCCAAGCTAAAAAAAATCATCTTCATACGCCCATTGGTTGCGGAGATGTACAAACTTTTTTCAATTTGAACGCGTGAGTTCAATTCTGGCACGAGGGCCCGACTCGCAGCAGCGGTTTCCCCCCACTTCGCTGCCACAGATCACGTCGATCCTTCTCCCATAATCAACGACAAAAGAATAATGCATTGCCTTGGAAATTTAATAACAAATATTACAGCTCTTAATATGTACTTAATGTAAATTTCAGCTCTGTAGGTTGAAACTTGCAGTAGCAGTAATTTTTCTGAATAAAAAATTATCCCCCCCCCTCCTCTGCAAGGGGGGAAGAAAATTGACAAAGTCATTCTATTTGTGTATGACGAAAAATCATACCCTCTTTTTGTACAATTTGATAATGAAAAATCATTTTGTCGCTAAATGTACTTCATAGCACAACTCCCGCAGAGGACAATAACCCACTTTTTGTTCGGATCCTATGGCCAAATCTGTAGAAATGCCGTAAAAAATAGTCCATTTTTGAATAACAAATAAGATGTTATGAAAACTAATTATTATTTTGGGCTAAAATTTGGCAAGTTTCTTAAGGGTGATAAGGGGCATATTCTCTGAAAGTTTGAAACTCGTTAATTGATGATAGCAATAATAATTGCATATTTAAAAAAAGACACTTTCGGGCGGTTTTAATTTTTTTCTAAGTAAACAAATGAACAAATCTTAATATACGACACATCATTTTGCAGATATTTGTAAGACCTATATTTTTAACTACACTTTTTTCCTGTCAGACATATAGGTTTGTTGCAATAAACAAAAAACCTTTTTTGCAAACTTTGACTATTGTTTGCACACACAGTGCTTCCGACGCCGTGGTCGCAAACTTATATGCTTTTGTTCTACATGCTAGCACTACAAGAATCCGAAGTCAAATTTCAGGTAGCATTTATGTCCCCAAATGAGCCTTTTTCGGACAGGGCGCACAGTGGTCCGAAACAGCTAAAAAGGCGGACATAGTCGAATATATGAAAGTCGCTATTGGTGTATACTGTGTAATTGTGTATTTTTTTCACATGTAATACAAGGTATCACACACCAACCATATTTTTATCCTTCCTAACTCTGAAGTCCCGTAAAATTTTCCTGAAAATGACGTATCCACAGCAGCGTTGCGCACACTGAAGCCACTGTGACTTTGGGTTGTTAAGCCTATCGCGTTTACCTCATTAAGAACCCACAAAGAGCTAACAATTTATATACCAAATTAAAGGACACATTTCGCTTTAAAAAAGTGATAAGCCAAAAGTTGAATGTAGCCCACTGACTGCTGCTCCAAGACGCCCAAATATACACTACGAAATTCTTATGGTGCGCTTACGCATCTGCTTTGATAAACAAATGGCTTAGTATCTACTGCTACTATAATGTATTACAAGACGGACTCTGGATACAAAAGTGGTTCAAATCAGTATCCAGAGTCCATCTTGTAATTCGTATCCAGTCTCCGTCTTACTTTTTGGTCCAGAACCGGCCCTATACATCTACTATAGACACTCAAATAGTTCTTTACCTGCAAACCCTACTGTGGTGCAGTTCTTTCTCGCCTCCTTACGTCCTTCGCCCGCAAAAAAGACGACTTTTCAAGATCATGGGCATTTTCAACTAAGAGAGATTTTTGAGTCAAGAGAAAGAAAAAATTGCAAAGAAACAGTTGAATTTCCAAGCAAAAAGATGAATTTTTTTAACAAAATACATAAATTTTCAACCAGTGATAGATGCACAATTTACATGCATATATACATGTATCCATATATACACATACACATATATACCAATGTACACATACACATACATGCAAACACACACACATATATATTAGGGTGGTTCACAAAAAACTTGCTTCTTCTCTCGGCGACCGTATCGCGACAGTTTGTTTCTCTGGGTGAGATATCATACACTCCTAATTTTTACAGATTTGAAAAAAAATTCTTAGAGGTTGTGAGCATCAAAGTTACGTAAAAGTTAAGATTTTCGTAGTTTTCGAGTTTTTAAAAATATACGTATTTGTTTTAGATAAATATCTTATGAATAAAAATTATAGCTAATAAAAAGGACAAGACTTTCACTTTGTGTCCGATTGAAAAAAAAAGTACTTGGTATCGGTAAAGGTCATAAAAAGTACGATTTCTTAGAAAGAGATAAATATAAGGGCATAATTGTACGTCTAAACATTTTTTGTAAGGATTGCCAAAATTCTGAGACCTTTTCACACGATAGGGGAAAAATATAAAATAGATAGGAGACGCAAAATTCAAAACCGGGACATCAGAAAATTTTGTTTTTCAAAATTATTCATTAAGGCTTCTAATGGGTTTTTCATCGATGAAATTTTATAAAATAGTAAAATACATAAATAGGATGAAGAGAGAATAACAGATTACTCATTTTATATGAAATCATATTTTCAATATATAGTCCAAACTCCTGAGCAATGTCGTTTTCGGGGCTCTAGGGGAGTATAATTCCAAGAAGCCAAAAACTCCCACTCTAAGCGCGGTCACGCTCGAATGCTTGAAGAAGAATTCAGCTGACAAACTCCGAGCAATGCCGCGCGTCGGTTAGGTTAAAAATCTATCTCGAACATCGTCTTATGTACCTAGTGTACATTACATGTGTACAAAAGTGATTCATATTTGATTATTTCGTTATAAACCCGAGCTTAAAGGTATGTAACACATAAAAATCGATCATTAGCTATGGTATGTCCGATTCTTAGAAAAATGTAAACAAAGCGTCAAAATGACAAATATTTCACCTCACTTTTAACCTCACCTGTGAAATCTCGTGCAGTACATTAATAATTAATTACTGTGTCGTGTTGCTTGTTTTTTTTCAAACAAAGAGAAACTCAAACATCAAATTGTCAATTATAACCTCAATTTGATGTCACTCGTGTAATCTTATTAATTATAACAATACATGTAAAATATAAACAAAACAAAAAACAATGAAAATATTTTTTTTACAGCAGTGAGAACAGATGTTCGTTCTTTTGAAAAATGGAAATTCACTCATTCACTCTTTGCCACGTTTTGTACTGCGCAATAATACTGCGAGCAGTTTTCTCATAGAAACGCATATTAACTGAGCTGAAATCAGACATCTAATATCTTTTGAACGCGATTTTATAATTTTTCATGGTTTTCTTCAGGTTTTAAAGTTTGCCTGTCAAGACAACGTTATAGACACCTTAGTTTACCGCGAGCGCATTATGAATATACCTGTAGGCGATACTAACTTCCGAGCGTGCAAACAAGAGCCAGAAACACTTGGACATGTTCTGAGTGGATGATCAAAGTATGCACGTTACGGATACATAGAGAGACACAATGCAGCTCTCTAAGTGTTATATTACCATCTTAGGCACTTCTAATGTGTTGATCTATTACCTATCTTGCCATACTTTAAGGATTGGTTGCTTTAAGGAACCATGGTCGTAGCTTCCGGAGTGTACAACATATCACTAAGCCATTTCCCTTTCAATATATAGGGTATATAGGTATGGGGTAGATAGGTATATAGGTGTAACCAACGCGAAAAAATTCTACGGAAAGTGTTCTACGAAAATTCCATGTGGAAATTCCATGTAGAAATTCCACATGTGAATTACATGCGGAAATTCTACAAACATTTCTACAGACTAATTTTGAACAAAGTTTGACTTCCGGTGATGAGCTGTGCTCTCGGAAATCATAGTCCGAACATCACACCATTGTACCAGGTATGCGAACAACATCTTCTTCGAGAAAATTATTCTACCTACGCCAAAACCCTGCACCAACTGTGGGCTCCTCGAGGACATGAGATGGATCCAATGCCCCAGGTGTGAAACACACACCTTCTCCGGGAAAGTCTGGTTTTTACAGTACTTTAGATTGCTTGGAGTAGGTTCCTCGAGGACACGAGATTGAACCAATGCCCCAGGTATAAAGCACACATCTTCTCCGGGGTAGTCTGGGTTTTCCAGTAGTTTAGGGTTTCTGGAGTGAGTTCCTCGAGGATACGAGATTGACCCAATGCCCCAGGTGTACAAAACACATCTTCTCCGGGGAAGTCAGGATTTTCCCGTAGTTTAGGGTTTCTGGAGTGATTTCCTCGAGGACACGAGATTGAACCAATGCCCCAGGTGTAAAAAACACACCTTTCTCGGGAAGTCTGGGTTTTCCAGTAGTTTAGGGTTTCTGGAGTGATTTCCTCGAGAACACGAGATTGAACCAATGCCCAAGGTGTAAAAATCAAACTTACCCGGAGAAGAAGTGTTTTTTACACCTGGGGCATTGGTTCAATCTCGTGTCCTCGATGAACTTACTCCAGAAACCCTCAAGTACTGAAAAACCCAGACTTCCCCAGAGAAGATGTGTTTTTTACACATGGGGCATTGGATCAATCTCATGTCCTCAAGGAACCTACTCCAAGCAACCTAAAGTACTGTAAAAATCAGACTTCCCCGGAGAAGATATGTTTTTTACACCTGGGGCATTGATTTAATCTCGTGTCCTCGAGGAAATCACTCCAGAAACCCTAAACTACTGGAAAAACCAGACTTCCCTGGAGAAGATGTGTGTTTTACACCTGGGACATTGGATCAATCTCGTCTCCTCGAAGAACTCACTCCAGGAACCCTGAAGTACTGGAAAACCCAGACATTCCCGGAGAAGATGTGTGTTTCACACATGGGGCATTGGAGCAATCTCGTGTCCTCGAAGAACCTACTCCAAGCAACCTAAAGTACTGGAAAAACCAGACTTCCCCGGAGGAGATGTGTGTTTTACACCTGGGACATTGGATCAATCGAGTGTCCTCGAGGAACCTACTCCAAGCAACCTAAAATACTGTAAAACCCAGACTTCCCCGGAGACTATGCATTTTTTATACCTGGGGCATTGGCTCAATGTCGTGTCCTCGAGGAGCCCACAGTTGGTGCAAGGTTTTGGCGTGGGTAGCATAATTTTCTCGAAGAAGATGTTGTTCGCATACCTGGTGCAATGGTGTGATGTTCGGACTGTGATTTCCGATCATGCAAGCTCTCGTGTTCCTATGGCTTCTTATGTCTCTTTGAATTAATGTCTCATTCACAGATTCTAACCATTCTAAAATTGATAATATCCTTATCCAGAGTTTTAAATTTCGTTGCTAAATCTGTTCGGATCATAAGTCACGTCATGAGGTCAAAAAAAGGGGAAAAGATTTTCGGGACACTTACTATGGTAATTACTTACTATTCATGCAGAATTTACAAAAGATAAGCAATCAACCCAGCGATTTATAATCCAGTAGCCAGTAACACTTCTGTATATACTAAAAGTGCGACGCATTAACTTCGGCTTAAAAAGTCCGCAAAAGTCCCCTGATTATGAATATCAAGGTTACTTTTTCGAAATCTTGTGCAACCATTGTTTAAACCATTTTTTGAAGCAATTACATTATTTTTCAAGGTAAAAATTTCTACAATTATTTTGGGAAAGTTCATGGAAAAGAAAAAATTTTATGTCTCAACAAACTTTTCATACAATGACCCGTTTTAAAGTTAGAGCGTTATAAACAATTGAATTTGCACTAAAAT
This sequence comes from Andricus grossulariae, assembly GCA_011634705.1. Taxonomy (NCBI): domain Eukaryota; kingdom Metazoa; phylum Arthropoda; class Insecta; order Hymenoptera; family Cynipidae; genus Andricus; species Andricus grossulariae. The sequence continues at coordinate 143,867,454 of JAABKJ010075445.1, forward strand.
TGACATATTTGCAGCTGCATATCTCGGCAACTATTGGACCGAAAATTTTCGAAAAAACTGTAAATCCTTTTTCAGGACACTTGCTCCACGAGGAGGGAGAACATTTTCCGAAGAAGCTTAAACTCTTGTTAATATATAAGTGTTAAGAATGGTCCTTTTTTGACAACTACGTGTGAAATTTTTTGAACTTCTTAATAAAAGACTGGGCGCAAATTTAATCGTTTATAATGCTCCAACTTGAAAACGGGTCACTGCATGGAAAATTTGTTATCACATGAAAGTTTTTTTTTCCACGAACTTTCCGAAACCAGTTTTAGAAAATTTTTATCTTGAAAATAATGTAATTGTTTAAGAAATTGTTGCACCAGATTTCGATAAAGTAATCTTAATATTCATAATCAGGGGACTTTTGTGAACAGAAAAAACAGGATAATTCCATTATTAGGGTATGTTATTATGTTTTATTTTCTTATTCTGAGAGTGAGGACGGCTTAAAAGTGGATAAATGTACTCCATCTGGTATGTCGGGCCTCATCCGAGTAGAACCGAGCCAGGCGCTGCTTAACTTTAGGGATTGAATGAGCGGATCGCTGGCTAAATTTCGGATAGGAATTAATTTCGAACCGCGGAGGGGTTAACCACTAGAACATTTTATGTACACCAGAATTCAAAAGAATTCCAGAGAATTTGAAAGACTTTAAGATAATTCGAAAGAACTCAAGGTGAATTCAAACAATTTAGAAGAACTTAAAAGAATTCAGAAGCAGGTGCAAGTTCGTAGCCAGAAATTTTTTTCGGGGGGATCGATATATGGGGATATATGGATATATAAAAAATGACACTGCCAGAATTAAAAGGGGGGTCAGGAGAGACCGGATTTTCCAAGATTTCAACAGGACAATCGATTTCAACAAAACGATAACACTGGACCTGAATGACATGTGAAAATATAATAATGGAAACTAATATGCTTTACTCTCGCCCTGCCAGCTGATACTCGGCAGGAATCGGCCACTTTCGCTTTGCTTAAGAGGCATTGAAAGTCGAACTTTCGATGCGCCTGTCATGAGAAATTATTATTAGTATAAGTTGGAGCGTATAAAGACACTCTATTCGATACGATGGCCCCATCCGAGTATAACCAAGATAGACGCTGCTACAAGGTGCAAAACTTCGGTGATCGAACAAGAAGCGTTCACGTGTATAAGCGGACTAGTTGTTGACAATTAAATAGTATATTGCACAACTAGGGTTGAAAGGCTATGATTGCAACGAGTGTGAAGTTTGCTGCCCGAGCGAAGCGAGTTCGTGTGAAAATAAGTTTACAAATAAAAAAAGTGTCGGTAAGGTAGGAAGCCGGTCACGTGACCCACTCGTCACAATGCCTTAACTCATAACAAAAATTAGTGCTCTAGGTTATAAATTAGCCACAAATTTTCACTATAGTTATGATAAAAAGATGTGATAATCTAGGTGATCTTGGTGATCTAGCAATAAAAAAAATATATAAAAATTTTACGGACCAAATGTTTTTTTCTTCTTCTACAATATAAATTTATTTTTCTTATAACAAAAAATATATTTATTAAACTAATCCATTAAACTAATCTCTTTGATTAACAACAATTATATTTATAAATTTTCTACTATTCGTACTTAACTTCTTTTTCTTTTCTTTTGATTTCACAACTTTGATTTCATTTAACATAAATAAATAGAACATTGAAATGCATACATGTACTTGGTAGAGTTTTTTTTACATGTAGTGTGTTTATTGGGATTTCATTCATTTTTTAATAATAATAAAAAATCCAGATGCAGTAATTATTTTTTCTGGCAACATTGCAAAAACATTCTTATCGGAGAATTCAAGAATGCAAATTCACGCGAATTTGAATAATTCCAATAGGCCACCATACAGCCACCACCAAATCAGGCAAATGCCATTGAATTATTTTTCAGTTTTTTCTAATCGGTTGAAAATTCGCTTCTTTTATTGAAAATTAATTTGTTTATCTGCAAATTTGAGATTTTATTATTCATTGTAAATCTATCTTTTTAAGTTGTAAATTAAAACCTATGTGATGAAAAATCCATGTACTCAATTGAAGATTTGTCTCTTTAGGTAGAAAATTAATCTTCTTGGATAAAAATTCAAATACTTGATTGAAAGTTGAACTACTTTGTTCAAAATTTATTTTTTGTTTGTAAATGCATCATTTTAGTTAAAATTTCATATTATTGGTTCAAAATTCATTTTCTTTAACTGAAAATTTAACTGCCCAGTTGAAGAATCATAATTTTAGTTACAAATTCATCTCTTGGATTGAAAATTGTTTTTTCTTTTAACAATTAAGTTTTCAATTGAAAATGAAACTATTCTATTTTTGGTTTGAAAAATTATCCTTTTTAGTAAAAACTTCAACTATTTGGTTAAAAAAATTCCTTTCTTGTTTGAAAATTCATGTATTTCGTTAAAAACACGTCTTTTTCGGTAGAACAATGTTCTTCTCGGTTGACAATTCATGCTTTTGGTTGAAAATTCAATTATTTGGTTAATAGTTATCCTACTTTGTAGAAAATGTAACACTTATGAAAAATTTACTTTTTCTTTTTTTTTGTCAACAGTTATTCTTCTTGGTTATTTTTTTTTTCAATTTATCTATGTGATTTAAAGAACTATATGGCTGGAGATTATAAAACGTACAAGATTATATCAATTGTGACGTCAGTTTGATCCAACTTAGTAAATAATTACTTTTCCTTGTCACTAGCCAAGGAAATATAAATACAATCTCGTACGATATTAATCACAAAAGATAACGCCACTACAGTTTATCCCCTAATTGGAAAAGATGAAGATCGTTCATACTCTAGTCTTATTCTTAGCGGCTATTCTTAATTCTATTGGTAATATATCTATCGTTATTTTAAAAACATTTATGAGCTTTCCACAAATAACAATTTGCCCAATTTAATCCGCATTCTGTTTCAATTGCGTTTTTTTCCTAACTCTATCTGTGTTTGTCCACAATAAAAGCGAATTTATTCTGTACTTCTTCCATTAGATTCCAGAATCCGTATGCTGTAAAAGAGAAGAATACGTCTTTGAATTAACCAAATTTACACGGACAAAATACCGACGAGCATAGTTGGGAATAGACACCTTAGTTTACCGCGAGCGCATAATGAATGTACCTGTAGGCGATACCAACTGCCGGGCGTGCAAGCAAGAACCAGAAACACTTGGACATGTTCTCAGTGGATGTTCAAAGTATGCACGTTACGGGTAGAAAGAGAGACACAATGCGGCTATAAAAGTGTTATATTAACATCTTAGGCACTTCTATGGCGTTGATCTGTTGCCCGTCTTGTCATACGTCCAGGGGGAAATCGAGTCCGTTGTGGAGAATTATCAGTGTAAGATCTTCTGGAATTTCTCATTCTTCACCACTCAACGTATCAGTACTATAAAGCCTGATATTGTCCTACAAGATCTGATGACAAAGATCATTTACGTGATTGAATTCTCGGCACCAGCCGATGATAATATCACGGCAAAGGGGGAAGAAAAAATGCGGAAATATCAAAAACTTCTTTTCGAGCTGCGCAGGCTGTACCAAGGCTACAAAGTTCATCTTGTATTTCTCATAATCGGCTGTCTTGGATGTACGAAAACTTAATTTCTTAGCCAACTCAACAGGATTCCGGCATGCCAGCATCAGGCTCATTCCATCGCGAACCGGATGCAAAAGGCTGTTCTTTTGGGATCACTTCATCTGGTACGCCAAAACTGTTCCGTAAATTTGCCGCTCTTGCTTACCTTCAAGGACAGAAGGAGCAACACTGGATGACGTACATGTTCCAGTTGCGCCGGGATTGGTTGCTTTAAGGAACCATGATCGTAGCTACCGGAGCCTACAACTGCTCAATATGTATATGATTCGTGTGATTTATAAAATGTGCAATAATTTATTACTATTGAGTTATATTTAAATTTAACTTTAATTAATTAAAATTAATAAATAATAATTAACAATAATTAATTTTGATTCATTATATAGTTAAAACTTCAATGGAATTAATTTAAATTATTTATTATTTGCACTAATAATAATAATGTAAACCATTAATACATCATGAAGTTTAACACAACATTATCAATAATTATTAAAAATTGAAAACTGAATTGAATATATATCTATCTAGGTGCCCCATCCATGTGAGAAATACCTATCTCTGCAGACATAATGCGGCCCTAAGAGTGCTTCATTACCATTTTTGTCGCTCTTACAGTGTTGGCCGCAACCCTGCTCTGTCCAACGCTCCAAGGGAGATAAGAGTCAAATGTTCGAAACGGGAAGTGCCCAATTTTCCGGAACTACGATTTTCAGACAGCTGTGTCCGTTGCACACACGTGGCCTGACATCGTTCTCCAAGACTTTGAGAAACGAAGTATATTCGTGATCGAATTCTCGGCTCCAGCCAACTACATCACTGCCAAGCTGCAGGGAAAGGAGGAGATGTATCAAGACCTTAAAAGGTAGCTGCAACGACTGTACCCAAACTATTCGGTTAAAGTAATTATCCTTGCGATCAGCGCTCTCGGAGGTGCAAAGCTATCACTGGTTCGTAACCTTAAAACCATACCCTCGTGTTAACAATATGCCAAGGCACTTGCGAGATGGATTCAGAAATCTGTCATCCTTGGGTCGCTTCGTCTCCTCAAGAAACACGAGGGTTTCGCCTGCCTATCGTTGTGATTTCATCGCGCCCTTGGACCACCCATTTCACGGTCGTGAGACGTGGCCATAGGTGTGATTTACCGATACTTCTACTGAAGCATATATATATATATATATATATATATATTTATTTATTTATCTATTTATATACACAGTGTCACTTTTCAGAGAGGTGTGTTTCGCCACATGCTCTTTTGCCTCACATTATTGCCACTATCTCTCGCACTTCGCCATTCCGAAGGGTACCTCTGCGGCAAACCTGGAAACAAAAAATAAAACTCAAAAATGTAAATTTTGAACCAAAAATAAAAGAATACCATTTTCCGTTAAAACAATCAATTTTCAACCATGAAAAAGTGAATTTTTAAGAAAATAGTTAAATTTTCAACTAAAATTATGAATTTTCTGAACGACAATGAATTCGCGATAAAAAGTGTAACAGTTGATAATTCCACAAAAAAATAATTTAACTCTTAATGGAAAACAGTTGAATTAAGCCAAAAAATATGAATTTTCAACAAATTATTTGAATCATTAATTAATTCAGAAATGTCGGAAATTATCATTCTTTGTGATTAAAATCACAGAAGACGGGGCTACGCGCACAGTTTTGGCATCGTCAATTTTTCATCAAAAAATAAAACTCAAAAATGTAAATTTTGAACCAAAAATAAAAGAATACCATTTTCCGTTAAAACAATCAATTTTTAACCATGAAAAAGTGAATTTTCAAGAAAATAGTTAAATTTTCAACTAAAATGGTGAATTTTCGATAAAAAAATAAATTTGCAATAAAAAGTGTTATAGTTGATAATTCCACACAAAAATAATTTAACTCTTAATGAAAAACGGTTGAATCAGGCCAAAAATATAAATTTTCAACAAATTTTTTTTATCATTAACCAAAACATACTAATTTTCAAACCAAAGAAAGGAATTTTTGAGAAAAAAGTTAAATTTTCGACAAAAATGGAATAATCAAATGATCCGTTTAAAAAAATGAATTTTCAATTTGAAAAAAAAAATATATTTTTCAACCAAAGAAATTAATTTTCAACGTGTTTTTAAAACGTCGATGAACTGGAATAAAGAATCCAACGAATGAATTCTTTTTGGTTTGAAACTTGTATTTAAATTTTCAACCCAAAAAGTCAATTAGTCTTTAAAAGGATTAATTTTCGACCACACAGACAATGTTTTATATAAAAATTAACTTTTAATAAAAAAAACTAATTTTCAACTGGAGAAATAAATTTTTCACCCAAAATAAGAGTTTCCAACAAAATAAATTAATTTTCAATCAAATGTCAGAAATTTCTACTAGAATACATAATTTTGTGATTAAAAATATAAATTCTTAATTAAAAATGGAATTGTTAAATATTCAGCCAAAAAAATTAATTAACAACCAAAAAGAATGAACCATTTTTCAACAAAACAGTTACATTTTAAATGAAAAAGATGAATTTTAAAGGAAAATTATGAATCCTAAACAAACAAAAATTGATAAAGTTTTTCAAATTAGAATCAAATAGTTTGTTTTTCAACTAAAAAGATGATTTCTCAACGAAACTTGTAAAAGTTGATATTTTAAACAAAAAGGATATTAATTTGAAAGCAATAAAAATTGAATTCAATGAAAAGGAAGAATTTTCAACAAAATAGTTAAATCGTTAACCAAAATAGATTAATTTTAAACCAAAAAGGTAAATGTTTAATCAAAAGGGATAAATTTTAAAAAAAATTTTTAACTAGACGGTAGAATTTTCAACTAGAAAATATCATTTTTTAATTACAAATATGAATTTTCAACCAAAAATGGCATTGAGACATTTTCAGTTAAAATATTAATTACAAAACCAAAAAATTTTAACAAAATAATTACATTTTCAAATGAAGAGATGAATTTTCACGGAAAATAATTAATCTTACACCAAAAAAAATGACTTCTTAAATAATTAGTTCCACTTTAAAGTGAATAGTTTATTTTTCAGCCAAAAAACATGAATAGTTTATTTTTCCATTGATTTTTAATTAAAGATATTAATTTTCAACCAAAAATGGAATTTCTACATTTTCAGTTGAAAAAATTTAATTTAAAAAATATATATATATATATCGAGATAAATATATTATCGAGCGCGAAGCGTGAGAACCAACAGTCGCGCGCCCTAGGCGCGCTCAAACTTGCGAGCGTAGCAAGCCGCGCGCGAAGCGCGCAATGAGACTGTGCCCGCGCAACGGGGTAGATTTTTTTTTTGGAAAGTAGGCGATACGTATGTTTACGATTTGCGGAGAAAAAAGTTACACATAGTTATGCGTATTTGAACTTTGTTCCTTAAAAAAATCGGAAATTTTTTCTTTCAAACTCCATACAATTTAACCTGATTGAGATATGTATAGTTTTCTTTTTGATTTTGATATAGTTTACTCTTTGCTTGCGTAATCTGAAAATCTGAACAGTCGACTGTTACCTCAATTTATTTTCGTTTCTTTCGTCTCAAAAGACGTACCCTATGAAAGTATTAATTCCACAAAAACTTAGAAAGGAATATAAGTGTGTGTTTACGGAAAAATCAAGTTTTCATATTTTCATAAAAATGGGCGCCATTTTCTCAATTTGAAAGCTGTTTTCTATATTTTTTATTGATTTTCAAAACAAGAAAATGCACGCTATCGAAAGAAAAAATAAAACGATTAATATTTCAAGTAGGTCCAAAGTTATATAGACTCAGAAAAATTCGGGGCTTTTTGAAAAACAAATTACAAAATAAAAATACGCATAACTTCGCACATTTTCTTGCAAAATGGAAAAATATGTATCGGCTACTTTCCTTTTGAAGGCAACATATTTCATCCTCGCCAGATTCTGTGAATTCAAGGGTAGAAGCTGCCTGATTCGACACGGATTAAATCTCTTGTTAAATATGGCATTTTTCACATTCAAACTACTTAACATCGGCTGGCGAAATGCAAATTTCCAGCTATTATTCTAAAGTTGCTTCAAGCCTCCAGAAGCTTGAAGAAGTTATGATCTGACGACCCGTCGAAGTACGATTTATGCTGTCAGTTTCATTCAAATTTTCCAACAAAATACTACATCGTAAATTATATCTTCTGGTATTCCTAGCAAAATTGGAAAGTTTCACTCTCACTTTTCAGAAAACTTGTCAGTTTTTCTCAGAGATTCAAGACAGACGGATCTACCTCTCTGCTCTAAGTTCTCTGAGAAATAACTAAACAACTTTCGATAATAATATTGCATAAGTGACGATAATTTTTCAAGTAAACGTGGACATTTTAAGGTTTACATTTAACGTTCCGTTAGTGCTGTGTCCGTTGAAACAAAACATGAGTGACTATGTGGCATATGGTTTCCGCTTGGAGGAAAACCAGCCTCAGTGCCTTTTGTGTCTCGCGAAATTGTCTCCATCTTCGATGGCACCTTCGAGATTGAAGAGACATTTGGACAACTTACATCCGCAAGATGCAAGGAAGCTGGTGCATTATTTTCAAGGCAAATTGGAAGCTCTGCTCCTTGACGAAGGCAAGGGCTTATTACAAAGTGCCATGGATGGTGCCGACTCTTCCGAAAATACAAAATTATTGACTGCCTCATTTTATTCAGCATTAACAATTGCCCGAAATTTAAAGCCACGTACTCTCATGGAAACGACAGTTATGCCCATAATGGTCGACGCTGTTCGTGAAATATTGGGACAAGATGCTGCTGATATTATTATATCATTAGGCCGTTTCCCTTTCGGGGTAGGCGTGAATTGCTCGGTTGGAAAGTAGCGATGTGTGGATGGATATATAGGTGAAGGTAGATAGGTATATAGGTTTAAGGTATAGATATTTTAGATTGATCTAAAACTCTCGTGTTACTTATTTGAATAACACGTTCATTCCGCAACACTACTCCGACCCAGGCTGCTGATCAATCTCTCTAGCGATCACCCCACGTGGAGACCTGGTCACTTTCAAAAAAGTTGCAAGGGTGGAGGTTGTATGCAATGTCAGGCTAAACACAACACTTTACTTCATTCCGGTAAAAATAATTTGACGGAAAATAATATTGCTTCAGATTCCAAAGATAGGCTCATATGCTCTCTCACCACAATGCAATCAAATGCCGACGATAGGGTCCTTCCCAAAGTTTTGGCTTCTGTTAGGGACAACAAGAATGAAGAGCGTTCTGTTCGTATTCTACTCGTTTAAGGGTCACAATGTGACCTCATTACCTCTGAACTTTGCGACTTATTGAAACTCAAGAAAAACGCCAATACATGTTAATATAGGCTCAATCAGTAAAGCTTCCCTAATTATAAGAACGGAGATAATTATAAACGGAGATCCTCACACCTTGAGCGATTCGAAAAAAAGCGCGAAACACCGTTTTCTAAAGGTAGAAACTAAACTCTCGAATAACACTGAAATGCGAGAAGCGTACCATACATTCGTTCGAGAGTATATCTAATTAGGACACATAATAGAGACAAACAGAGAAATCGAACACTCGGTTTTCAATGGCAAATTAATTCTTACAGTTTGAGGTATTCATTGAATAATTCAAATGATTCGAAAGTAAATAAAAGATCAATTTTTGCGGAAATTTCCCAAATCTTCGTCTTACTTGAACTTATAAGTCCATTTGTAATTGTACTAAAAATGTTAATATAACGTCTATGGATAAAATAACTTCCATGGGACGAATCTTTGCCCAATGAATTACATAATCAGTGTATGAATCACAAAAATCAATTTTCAAGTTTAAACGACCTCAATATCCCGCGACACGTAATTTGTTCAAACCCTGTTAATTTTGAGTTACATGGATTCTCGGGTTCTTTCCAAGACACATACGGGGTGTATTTATGTAAGATCACAGAACGTTTACGGCCACCTGACAGTTCAATTACTTTGCGCAAAATCAAAAGTTGCTCCATTGAAAACAAAAACAATTCCTAGACTAGAGTTATGCGGAGCCGTTGTGCTAGCAAAACTATTCGACAGAGTACAACTCGCATTAGATAGAACAATCAATAGAATCCATTATTGGACTGTCTCAGCCATCGTTTTCAGCTGAATTAACAAGCAGTCAAAAACTGTAGAGGACATATTCGCATCTAATCGCATCTCTCAAATTCGCAAAATGACTGACATAAAACCTTTGTGACCTTTCCCTACAAAAAGTAAGTTTATGTTGGTGTTTTACACTAAAAACGGTCTTTTTAATAAGAAATCGGTATTTTTAGTAAAAAATAATTTGATTTCAAAGACGATTAAAAGTTTTGTTCAATTGTAAGTTTTAAGCTAGTGATTAATTTTTTTATTAATAAATTGAAAAATTAATGCCATGGTAACGTTTTTCATTGAAAATCAGTTATTTTAAACGAAAATGATGAAACTTTGAATGTTATGAGAAACAATGTTGTCAGACAAGATGAAGTGATCCCAGAAGAACATCCTTTTGCATCCGGTTCGGGATGGAATGAGCCTGACGCTGGCAAGCCGGAATCTTGTTCATTTGACTAAGAAACGAAGCTTTCATACCTCCAAGACAGCCTATTATGAGACCCACAAGATGTACTTAGTAGCTTTGGTATAGCCTGCTCAGCTCGAAGAGATGTACTTGATATTTCGCCAGTCTTTCTTTTTCCTTTGTTGTGATGTTTCCATCGGCTGGAACCGAGAATTCAATCACGTAAATGATCTTGGTTTTCAGATCCTGGAGGACAATATCAGGCTTCGTAGCACTGACACGTTGAGTGGTGGAGAATGAGAAATTCCAGTAGATCTTACACTGATCATTCTCCACAACGTTAAATTTGTATTTTCCCCATGCATTTGAATAATTGTCGGCCTAAAAGTACAGCCAGCGCCGCCACTCGGCCGTCTTTAAATCTAATCACACATGTATTCTACAGGCCTTTATAGTAGAGCCATCCCCCTGATAGCAATCAATTGGATACCGTGTATGTCATTTAAAATGATGTATTTGCGACTTCTTCAATATTTGTCTTCCTAGGTCGAAAAAGAACAACTTTTTGATTTCAAATAAAAATTGAACAATTGACACTTTTCATTTGAGCTTTTTTTTACTAAAAGCCTTTAAACTGCAAACTTTTTCATTTTTAACTTTTATACATTGTACAATTCAAAGATTTAAAAAAATATAAATCTACGCTATCATTTCCAATGCTATAAATTGAAGAATTAAGAAATTGCTGCTAGATCTGAGATTTATTGTAATAGGAAAAGATCTTGGTGAAAGTGTAATATTTTTTTTTAATTTTAGTTTCTTGTATTAACTCATATATTACATCTCCTACAAAAATTTGCAGTAAAATACGTACAAGTTGAAACGCTGATGCAGATCCTAAAAGTATTGCTTGTAAAAATGTATGTTCTTTTGTTTAAATTTGAACATTTCTACAAAAAACTACCAGTATTTACAACATAATTTTAAGTACAGTTTTCGAATATTTTAACTTTATTATCATGTATTTTGAACCCAGGAGGCATGCTATTTAGTGTTTTACTCAATGGGCTGAACGCTAAACAGAACCATAATGCACTGAAGGATTCTCCTTAAAAGATGACCCTCGTAATGCGTATTAATCTAGTTATCCTTGGTTGTCCATGATCGAAATACTTGATTCTTTTAGCCCAAAGCATCATTGCACGGCTTAGACAGTCGATGATGCGTGGGCAGATATTGTAAAATTTTAAGACATTAAGCGAATAATCATATGGTACGGAAGGAAACGCTTGCTTGTGATGTTAGTAGGCTCCATTACAAGTTTATTGCTTGTCATTTGTTGCTCTAGTTGGAACCACGCAGTGCCCAAGTTGCTACTGTTTGATTTTCCCCAAACACTCGACCAGACGTCAGCCATGGCTTACAAATGAGGAACTTTTATATCTTGCTGGTTATTTTGCTTTGCACTCAGTTCACGATAGAACCGTCTTTCATCTACCTGAAACGTTCAATTTTTCTGCCTTCTTGCACTACTCTTACTATACTCAATGTTCCGAGTGTGGATGATTTTAGTAACATGGTGTACAAGTTTTCTGGTTCCATTTCCTTTCTTATATTGATTTAATCGATCCAATTTGCTACCTAATTCGTTGACATCCATACCCAACCTGAATTTCCATGGTGGATCTCGTTCCCTCCCTGGGGCCAATGCTGTATTTGTAGGCCTAGTTCTACTGCCCTACGTTCTAACGGCTGTACGATACACAAGAGTTTGCGCTTCTAACGCAGTTAGTGTTGCGTTCACATAAATGGGTAAAACCTTGTTGTTTAAGAGCTCTATTACTGCACGCAGATTCTTCGTGATGTCCATCTTTGGCAGTGAATGCCATTGTGTTGGTTATAAATCTCTCAACTCTAGTAAAACACGACCAAAATTCCTTTCAAGGTGCTTCCGTTTTTTCTGGGTTTTCGCTATTTACATCAACGGGACCGTTAATGTTCGGATGTGGTTCAAGCCGCTCCGGTACTTGATCTTCATTATCCCTAGCACCTGTGCCTTCATCTTCAATCACCTCTTCGTTATCCAAACCTTCCAAAAGGATTTCATCAATATAAGGCTGCTGTTCCACTTCCATTTCGATGGCAGCTATTTCAACAGCCGAAAGCAATCTGTTTACAGATATTGAGCGTTTTAAAAAAACGTGCTTATCGACCGGTCTCAATTTGTAATTAATTATTATTAAACAATAGGCCATTTTGATTGTTTTTTTTTTCATTTTGTAGGCATTGTTAGGGTACACTGCGTGCGTATACCAAATTTGAAACAGTTTCAATAATATTTAGCTGAGTTTTGACGATTTATGTTTCTTTTTCGGCGAAATGATGTCATCCCTTCTGGACGTTGAAAAACTATTTTCACGACTTTTAACGTTACTTTTGACGCCCTGATGCTCATATGTTCCCTTGGTGATGCTCATACGTTCCCCTGATGCCCTATGTTCATATTTTCAAAATATTAATTAGATTTTTTAGTCTCATAGTGTAAAATAAGCCTTGCGTTGAATACATATTAAATGGAGTATATTTTTGCAGATCTGGAGAGTGTAAGAGTAATGTATGGACAGTTGGATAGCTGACGTTTATGGGACTAATTTGATGCCAAATAGGGTGCCCTTTTAATAATACACATACACAACTCACAATTGAAAGGTAAGGTATTATACATTGTAAAAACTAGAGTTCTTTTTAAATTTATAATTTTTTTCAGGACATTCTATTTTAAAACCAATATGCCTACTTTTTAATTTGTTAACTTTTTGATTCCACTTGAATCTTGTTATAAGGCCAGAAAGTAGTACTAAAATCTTGTTCATCATGCATGACATTGAAGCGGGGCTATTCTTTTAGGGTTCTGTTTTAATATCGAAAACCAACCTGATAATAATTTTTTTGCATGTAAAAAATTACATTTTTTTCTATATGTAATATCACAGAAAAAACTAAGGGTAATCTTTACCCTGATTTTTGAGTTAAGATTGCCTGCAAAAAGAATTACCCTATGTCGGTAAACTTTCCCTGAGCCTCAGTATTTTTCTGCTTTTACCCGCGCTTGTAAGTAACTTTTGACAGCTCTTATACAATTCGGCAAGTCAGTCTTTATGAAACCGCACTTATCCGATTTGCCTGTTGCACCAACCATCAGCTAACTTCACTTCAGCGATTAAAGCTGGTGGCTTCAAATTTTCAAGACGGTGGTGGCGACTTTTATGAGAACAAAAGACAGTTTCTGCCTATATAGGGTAATATTTGTGTTTTACTAATAGGAATAGGTAAAAATGCGAAGTTACCTGCAACACTATTTACCCTCAGTTTTTTCTGTGATACTATGTAGAATAGTTTTTCTTAATCTTAACAAAAGAGGGATGGTATTAGGTAGAAGTGTAGGTAGTATATTATCTTCCCAGAAGATAATATACCTGCATTTCTACCTTATGTCATCCCTCTATTATCAAGATTAAGGAAAACAATTGAGGGTTCGGATCAAAGAATGGGTCGCACGCTCAAAAACGCGGAAATTATTGTCCACGTGTCTCGCGATATCCAAATTTTAAAGTTCAAAAAATTAAAATTTAAAAAATATAGTCATATAGAAGAGGGCAAGACGAAACTTTTTTATATATGCAGTTCTTTTGTCCGACAAATATTTTCAATAGTGAAAATGAAAAAGTGAACAAAAAATTTCCACAAATTCAATTATTATTTAAAACATAAATCGTCAAAACTCAGCTAAATATTATTGAAACTGTTTAAAATTTGGTATATGCACGCAGTGTGCCCTAAAAATGCCTACAAAATGAAAAAAAAATAATCAAAATGCCCTATTGTTTAATAATAAATAATTGCAAATTGAGAGCGGTCGATAAGCACGATTTTTTAGTTTCGGCAAAGAAAAGTATCGAGGGAACTTTAGAGTTGAAAGAACTTTCAGTGAGACATTTGTTCCTCACTATTAAAGTAAGATTTCTGGAAATTTTTAGATCGATTCACTTGAAACGTAGGGATTCGTTATTTTCAATGCTGGAGGGGGCCCCACCCTTACCGCGAGTGGGCAGTTTATTTTTATTGATGACGCTCATTGACTGTCCCGTTTTTGTATCTATGCACCGTAGTCATAGCCCATATTCAATCACATAACCTTAAAGTAAATAATAAATTTATGTTACTGAATTGAATACAATTATTAAAATTCAATCTTTATTTGGTTTGATATTATGAGAAAATTCAATCAGCTAATAATTAAATAATCAGTTTTAGGGGCTGTAGGGGCGGAAAATTCCAGGAATTGCGGACTTATCGGATTCCCCCTCTAGTAGCACGATATTAGGTGCGCGCATGCCTAAGAATGATGCGAAAATCACAAGCAAAATAGCGCTAGTAGTGGGAGAACCGCAATTAGTGTGCGTGCCGTGCGTGTGATGACGTTTTAACGGGAGTGTACACTTATCGGATGGCAACTTATCGGACTTCTACTGTATGTTAGTTAATAGAGAAAAATTTAAATTCAATTTGAACATTTATTTCTGGAAGTTCCATTTATTCAGAACCTTTTTAAGTAATTCCAGAAACTGTATGTTTTAATAGAATCAGTTCATATATAGTTAATCAGTTCGCAACATAAGAAGCATTAAACAATTATTTTCATTAAAACATTCCAATAATTTTTACATTATATATATTTTTTCCGTTCGAGAAAGCATTTTTATACATTTAATTTATTATAGACCTTTAAAACTGATTCCAGAAAAAATGAAATATGTACATATTATTTAATCATTTCAAAACATAAAAAGCAATAAACAGTTACTTTAATTAAAACATTCGAATAATTTTTACTTTATATTTTTCTGAAAAATTGAATTAATAATAACCTTTTAAACTAATTTCATAGAAAAATAAAATATATGTACATATGATATTGAAAGCAGAATTCAGATACTTATTTGACGTCACAAAAATTTACAAAAATTTTGCAATTGGAATAGAGGTATTTTAAACATTAATAATCTTTTATTATAAGAATTATCGCGAATACTCAATTACATGGCCTTCAAGTAAATAATCAAGTGATTTACTTAATTTGAACAAATTAAAATTCAATATTTATGTGATTTAACATTGTGAAAAAAACGAATAAGCTAATAATTAATTAATCTGTCCACAATATAAGAAGCATAAATCTATCATTTCCTTTCAAACATTCAAATAACTTTTACTTTACATTGTTTTTAAATTTTTACTTTGACTTCTAAAAATTTGATTTATTCGTAACCTTTTATACATATTTCAAAAAAAAATCAAACATATTCACATATAGTTTTGAAAATTAAATTCAGATATTCATTTTACAAAATCAGGCACATTTGAAAAATTATCCAATGTTCCATTATGTAACCTTAAATTAAATGATCAATTCATGTTACTTATTTTTTTTTCAATTAAATTGTAATCCTTATTTATTTTAATATGGTGAAAAACATTAATCAGCTAATAATTAATCAATCATTTCACAAGATAAAAAGTTATAAACTTTAATATTCATCAAAACATTGAAATAATTTTTACTTTTTTTTTAAATTTAAGCTTTCATTTTTGAAAATTTGATTTATTATTAACCTTTTAAACTATTTCTAGAAAATGTAAGTTTTTATGGAATCAGTTATTAATTAATTAATCAGCTAACAAAATAAAAAGCATTATACAATTATTTTCGTTGAAACATAGAATTAATTTTTACTTGGTATTTTTTCTTAAACTTGAAATTTTATGTCTGAAAATTTGAATGATTAATATCCTTTAATAGTAATTTTCGAAAAAATTGAAACCTAATATTCATATGTAGTGTAGGCATCGCTAGGGTATAATGCATGTGTATACCAAATTTAAAACAGTTTCAATCATATTTGTCTGAGTAAAGACAATTTATGCTTTAAAAAATAAATTAATTTGAGGAAAATTTTCCCCCATTTTTTAAATTTTATTATTAAAAATACACATCGGAAGAAAAACTTTAAATAGAAAAAATTTCCATTTTAGTAATCTCTACAAGTCAATATTTTTTAAATTTAATTGTTTGATATTATTAATATTTGAATAATAATTAATTCATTATATATTATAATATTATATTTAAAATCTACGATTTTTAACGACTCCAGCGATATTTTATTCGCCTTAATAAGTTTAAATTTGGATAAAGATCCCTGTTTCTCTTCCGTAATATTAGAGAGCCAGAAAAATTTTTTCTTTTGAGAAACGCCGTAACCAGATTCTTCAATTTTTTTTCAGCTTTTTGAGCGTTATTTATTTTTAATGGACGCCTGTTTTTAAATAATAATTTTAAAATCTACGGGATCGACGAAAGAATTTTTTCATGTATAATTAAATTGAAAAAAGTGCATTAGTTTGGAAGCTCATAAATGTAAGACTTATCGAATTTTTTCAAATGTTTTTTTACCAGCAGAAAAACCTCAACCTCAAGTACGTTTTACAATTGTTGTTTGAAAACAGGGGTACATATTAAACATGAGTTATCGTCTACAGAACTTTAATCAAAATGTTGGAAAAAATGAAAAGACCTCCAAAAACTTAAAAAATTAACATCCACAAACCTTTTGTTACTTCTTTAGATAATCGGAAGGATTTGCTCTAGTACCGCTTACTTGATGACACCGTCTATTTACGTATATTAAAAATTATGTATATTTAAGGTTATTCACTTCATTTTCGAAGCAAAGTGAAACCATTGAAAGTGTTTCTTGAATTTCTGGATCCCGATTTTCATCAGCGGAATTTAAGGCAAATTTATTAGTCGAAACTTGAGACTACTTTTGTAAGAAGCATTGACCGTTTCACCAACGACATTTTATTTTTACGAGTGTTAGTGAAGCTTTAATTTCGCATTTGGGGCATAATTTCTCAAGTGTACCCACCTCCAAAATGAAAGTTGTCCGATCGGGCTAAAAATTGGCCCGATTGTAGTCCTATTAGATAGTACTCCTCACACTAAAAATTAATTAATTTTGATAATCATTTATCAAAGTGGAGGGGGTACAATTTTTGTTTTTTTAGAAAGGCCTTACTTTCAAACATTTGTAACTTTTTTGCTATTGCTTTAAACAAAATTTCACTACAAACGTTTTTGATAGATTTTAGCACAAACTTTTTGGTGGTCGTTAACGATTTTTAAAATAATTTAAAATTTTACCTTAATTTTTGAAAATCCAAAATAAATTTGACTTTTTCTCAAATTTCGACACTTTTTTTTCTTCAAAATAGTTTTAAAAGAAAGCTAAGATTTTTCATATAAAACCACCAATTTTCAGAGTGGCAAATTAATTCGTCTTTGAGTAATAGAACGATACGTAAACAAGATGCCATGATAGGGCGTGTGGCACGGGATCTTCCCTAGTGCGCTCACGCCGAGGATCTTTGTGCAACGCTTTAGTGCTAGTTTTTTAAGTTAAGTAATATTAAATGGTAATATTATATCTTTCTGATCGATTTTTTTGGCTATAGTTTCGACAGTTGTTTTCTCTGCAGACCTCTTTTGCGGATTCTGTATTTTGCCATTCGAGAAGACGTCGTGTTTCTCAGGGGACAAAAAGATTTTGAGTTCGAAGTTTTCCACCTTGAGTGGGAATGAAAGTGTAGTACTGTAATGTACCTGGTATCGTAACAGCTTTGTCAAATCTGAGAAAATTCCCATTTTCCCTAAAAGGAAGGACATTTGGGTTGTGCGAAGGACTTAGAAGGACACGACTAAAAAGAAGAACAAATCCTTCCAAGGAAGGACGTTTGGCAACCCAACTATATGCCCCTCTAGGACTCTAGACGGACGCTAAATTTCGTGTGCACGTCTGGCTAGACGGATAAAAAACCTCCGGCTATACGATTTTCTGTCAATACTGGCTAACGCTAGTATCCGGATATATTAATGACTTCTAATTTGTCCGTCTACAAATACGCCTACAAAAATATTCAAATACTAAACAGTCAACAAACAACAATATAGTCTCCGTTTCCGAGGAGACGAATAGTTATATTTATCATACATATTTATTAGGAAATCGCAAAAAACATATATTACAGGCATACACTGTCAGCCCATATTAGCTGGTCTCTTTAAATTGTTAGGTTACATGTAGGATCTAGAATTAACCAATTTCGAGCACTTACAAAATTCAAAACAAAATTTTGTTAAGTTTTCGAATTTTTTTAATGATATTGGCTGATTGAAAAAAAAACTTAAAAAGTATCTTCATGAGCATTTTAATCTGATTTTAGTCTGATGAAAATTAAAAAATTTATATGTGTCTCAAAAATTTAAAGAAATATCGCAAACAAAATTATAAAAATAAATTGAAAATTCAATTTACACTATTTGACTCTAAGCAATGCCATTGTTTTCTCGTAATTAATCGCTAATTCCACTATTTCTTCACCTTTCCTTTGAAAATATGTTCGAACTTCTTCGCTACATGTCTACCATCTCAAATACTGAAATATATCCCGGAAGATAGTCCCACAGGTTAATGATTGAAAAACTAATTTTCAATATTTTAAATTCATCATTTTTTTATTTTCTAAGCCTCGACTTGTACATTTTCTAGTTTTTTCCGACTTTGAAGAAAAATCTTTGAAAATTGTATCAATTTAATTTGAAACACCCCTTTCCAACGTATCGTGGGGGCGGAATAACACCGCTGTGATTAGTCTTGGAAATAATGTAAGTTTCACCAGTAATTTTTGCTAAGTTTTTGATTATCGTTAACAAATTTATTACATATCAAATTGAAAGAGTTTTCAAATCAGCAATTAGATTTATTCACATTAAAGCTTATCTGTGATAAAATATCAAATTGGAAGCGTTTAAAATTGAACAAGCTTAGAATTGAATAATTTTATAATAAATGAGTTCAAAATTTGACAATATTTGAGTGTAAATTTATCTGTGATAAAATATCAAATTGGAAGCGTTTAGAATGAAAAAAGCTTCGAATTGCATAATTTTATAATAAATGCGTTCAAAATTTGACAATATTTGAATGTAAATAGCTTGCTTCAAGTATAAAAAAGGCTAAATAAAAGCACTAATCTTTTATTAATATAAAAAATGTCAAAGTTTTCTATTATGAAAATACTTCAAATTAGAAATCCT
The DNA here is from genome assembly GCA_011634705.1 of Andricus grossulariae. NCBI lineage: Eukaryota > Metazoa > Arthropoda > Insecta > Hymenoptera > Cynipidae > Andricus > Andricus grossulariae. The sequence goes on from JAABKJ010075445.1 coordinate 143,886,901, forward strand.
TCCCATTTCTTCTCTAATGATAATTTTCTCATCCTCTAATAGTTCAGAATTTAAAAAAATTACATTGGAAAAAACATGGAAAAGACTTGGAATTTAGAAATAAAAATTCTGTAGGAACCCTAGTAAAGAAATGAAATTATGTTTGATACTAAGTTTCATCCAATTATAACAAAATATCAAATTAGCACTCCTATAAGTTAAGTTTAGAATTTACACAATAAAATTTGTTAGAAATTCAAATTACAGTGAAACCCGGATTAAGCTCCCCTGGATGGTGCTCTTCCGAGAATTGACGCCGCGCCGTGGAGATGCGTGAGAGGCGTTTGCGGGGGATTTGCGGTGTGCACTCAGGCGTGACAAAACAGAGAGAGAAACAGGAGAGAGACAATTTTTTTCAATGCATCTACTTCTAGAAGCTGTGCAATCATCATCGGAGTTGCATTTCCAATCAAGATTAAAACCTGCAAATGAATTTTTATTTAAATTCGTAATTCGTGGTTCAAACAGAATTATTAAATTGTAGAAAAAGAGAACATATTTGCTTTTTCAGCTACCAGTGCAACTTCAAATTACAACATAAATGCAAAGTAGAATTACAATAAAAATGAGTAAAAAGTGAAATTAAAAGTTTAAATGTGTATGCACTTTGAAAATTTGATAATTTAAAGCTGGTAGAAGATTAAAATTCGGTACAACACATATTTTTCTTTAGATGTGTTCTCTTTTTTCATTTGAGCTTAATTTCTGATAGAAATTCTGAATATTTGATTATCTACCTGCCTATTTTTGTGCATGTTAGTAATCAATATTAAAACGTAGGGCAACTGGAAAAGGGCAGAATAAGAAGATGAAAGATTTTTAAAATCGGGTTCACATGAAAGAGACAGCTTGCGTGTCGTCGCAGAACTGGTACAAAGAGGTAGACACGTATTTCTGTATGCGGTTGATGATCTATGACTGCAATCGCAAGTTCGTGGGAGAAAAAGCGTGAAAGCACGTTTTAAGAACAATTTCGCGACACGAGTAGATACGAATCTTGTTTCTGAACGTGCCCCAGGGCATGAGAATCGATACTGTTATTTTCTCACGAAAGCTTCAATAAACTCTTCAAGATTTTTTTATTACTACACTTACACTTATTCTCATTTCAGATCAAAACCATATTTTTGTTCTAAATACAGATTCAATCTTAGAACTTCCAATTTGTATAGAAATTGATGGTAAATGTCAATATCATAGATCCTATATGTATTGATCCTAACTTTAGCAACGCCTAACACATATCAGCATAACTTTTAGATTTTGAAAATTTGCATTTTTGAAAATTGATGTGTAAAAAAAATGATTCCGAGTTAAAAAAGTCAAGTTTATTTGAAAAATATGCTGCTTTCTAAGCATAGATTTCTACCTTACTGACATCGAGACCATTCTATAGCTGAACTGGTTCGTGTTCGCGCTAAGGTAGTAGATAGACAAGGTCGTTTCTAGATGCAAATTCCTATCTTACGCACATCAAGACCAATTTATACACAAGTTGGTTCGTTTCCATGCTAAGCTTCTAGAAAAGAAACCACTTTTCTAGAAACTTAGCATGGACACAGCACCCTTTTCTAGAAACTTAGCAAGCACATGAACCATTTCAGCTATATAATAATTTCAATGTCGGTAAGGAAGGAATTTGCATATAGAAACGCACTTCCTTGTCTACTAACTTATCAGCGACATAAACCAGTTCAGCTATAGAATGTTCTAACTGTCGGTAAGGCAGGAATCTATTATTACAACTCAACTTGCACATTTACTCATACACTAAAAAAAATGGTTAGTTATGACAAGAAGCTCTTTAGGGGCCGTCCATATATTACGTAATCATCATGGGGGGTATTGTTTGAGTAATTACGTAATCATATGTTTAAGTTTCTATTTTCATAAATCTCTTCTTTCTTTTTTAAATATTCCGCGCGCATGGAATTTTTTTCCCCTAAATCGCTGATAGAATGCGTAAAAGTATGAGCATTAAAAAATGCCTCTAGAGGTGCTTTTCTTGTAAATACATCGTTTTGTGCGTCTTTAAAATCTGTTCCACATTGAAGTTACGAAAAAATGTCTTCAAGGAATGATTTGTTTCAAGAGCTGTGTGAAGTTTACAAAATCAGGTATCCTAATATCGCCGCAAAAAATCGGCGACCGTCGACTTTGGAAGGCAATATCTCCACAGGAAAAAATGTCAGGAGGTTCTAACACTGTTTTACAGACTGCTGATAACTTAGCATGGAACAGAACCCTTACTTGGTCGGTAGTGCCATCTGTTGGTGTCAATAACTTGCGACTTTCTACCTTACCGACGTATGGTAAAATGATAATATTAAAAACAGCCAGCAGCAGCATAGGAAAGAGAGAAGAAGATGGCTGAGTCAAAGGATGATAAAGTACTGAGTGACGTCATCAGTTTTTTACACCTGATTGATAAGGTAGGCTCCTGATATAGCGACTGACGCTCCATCTGTGACTGGAGATGTGTATTATCGATGGCCCGTGTTTTACCGACCTATGGTAAAATTATAATATAATTTACCTTACCGACCTGTGGTAAAAGGGTAATATAAAAAATTACTGACTTCACTGTTTCACCGACTGATGATAACATTGTTCCCTACCTTACCGATATAGGTTGAAATGATAATGCAAGAAGTAACCGACTTACCTGTTTTAACAACTGATGCTAACAGTGTTCCCTACCTTGCCGACATATGTTAAAATGACAATATAAAAATTGCCGACCCACCTGTTTTATCGACGGATGGTGACATTGTTCCCTACCTTGCCGAGATACGTTAAAATGATAATATAAAAAATTACTGACTCACCTGTTTTACCGACTGATGGTACCAAACTTTTTTTACCGATCTATGGTAACTTAGCACGGAACAGAACCTTATAATGTTAAATTACCAGGAATATTCTTTGCCAACCTCACTGATTTGCCGACTTAGCATTGCATAGAACCTTAAAATTACCGACCTCTCTGTTTTACCGACCGATGGTACAATGCTATCGCCGCAGGAATGTGCAGTACCGGCCTCACTGTTTAACCGACCGCCGATAACTTGGCACGGAACAGAACCCTCCCTTTGTCAGTGGCGCCATCTGTTGGTGTCGGTAACTAGCGACGGTGGCGCCATCTGTTGGTAAGTGGCCTCGTAGCCTAACTACTTAAATTTTATATATTTTATTGTTCGATGAGAGTTCATGTAAAAAACATTCCCAACATAATTTCAACAAGCCTACAAGAAAGAAAACTGTTTTTCTGCTTATAAACGCCTGTAATGTGTATTTCTTATATAATTTGTTTAGAAATTTTAGGAGTTCCATTTTATCACAAAAGTTTGTCGAAGAACATAATTCAGAATATAATTTTAACACGAAGAGATGAAAGAACAATTTTCTGCCTATAAAGGCCTAGAATGTGCATTTGTTTACCTAATCTGTTTATAAAATAAACAAATAGTGAGACGTACCAAAATTTCATCGAGGCATTTCATTTACAATATAGTTTAAAAAGTAATAAAAGAAAAAACGATTTCCTTCTGCCTATAAATATCTGTAATCAACATTTGTTTATATAATTTGTTTATAAAATAAACGATTAGCGATGCTTGGTAACATTTTTCTATAGAACATCGATATAACTTCAACAAGATCAGAAGAAAAAGATTTTTTTTCGCTTAAAAACGCCTTATATCTGAATTTGTTTATAAAATAAACAAATATTAATGCATGGCAAAAATTTCTCAGTCTATCGGAAAAGATCATTGGCAATATAATTTCAGCAAGGTCAGAAAAAAAACGATTTCTTTTCGCGTAAAAACGCCTGAAATGTGCATTTGTTTATAAAATTAACAAATATTAATGCATAGAAATTTTTTTCTGAAAACATCATCGGCAATATAATTGTAACAATATTAGAAAAAATTGATTTTTTTCTGCCTACAAAATTCTGCGATGTATATTTGTTTAATTGAAAATTTACAGAAACCGGAAGTGCGAATAGATTTTCAGAATAAGATAAACGAACGCATAGATGAGGCAACTTGGTACCTTTTTTTATAGGCAACGAGGGTATACAACTTATTTTTGATAAGCATCTGGGTGATTTTTCTTAATTCAAAAAATTATGTACATCTTATATCGGAACCTTATTTTTAGATAAGTACCAAGATGACATGTTAAATAATATGTACATCCTATTAGCAACGTTATTTTTCAATAAGTACCGGGAAGACATTTTTTTATAGAAAAATATTCTAACAAAAAGATAAAAAAAAGCTTAACAATTCTGAGAATATATAAGCCATAATAAGTGTTTAAACAATTGTTTGTTAACTTGCCTTAATTATTATCTCACTAAGTAAAAAGTGGACAAGAAGTTACATTTTTTAGAAAAAACCGCAACTATCTAGCATTAATACAGGAGAAGATACTTATAGACAATAATAATATAATTAAACAATTATGTTTATTAAATTTCATTACTTCAGGTGAAAAATTGACAAAAAGTGAAAAATTTCAGGAAAAAACCACAACTATCCAGCATTAATATAGAAGAAGATAGTTATAAACAATAATAATAATTTCATCAAACAATTATGCTTGTTAAATTGCTGCAATAATTATATCGCCTTAAGTGAAAAGTTGACAATCAGTGAAAAACTTCAGAAAAAACTGCAACTATCTAGCATTACAATAGGAGAAGATAGTTATAAACAATAATAATTTGTTTAAACAATTATGCTTCTTGAATTTCATCAATTGCTATCACACTATAAGTTAAAAGTAGACAAAAAGTTTCAAATTTTAGAAAAAACAGCAACTTTCTCACATTATTCAAAGAGAATACAATTAAAAACAATAACAAATTGTTTGAGAAATTATGTTTGTTAACTTTAATGTTATATTATTTTTCGGATACCCTTGTTTGACCTTTTTCCATTAGCTCAGCCCCCCCCCCCCCAATTCCTGGCCACGACGCTGTTGCTCATAAAGAAATACATTGAATAATTTTTTCATATGATTTCATTTACTTCTTAATTTTTTATAAAACGTTCTGGCATTTGCTTTACTGACAACCAATTTTTCATTTTATACACATTTTTTCAAACATGATTTAAGTAATTCGATAACGATGAAATACAGTTCACATTCAATGGGAAAATTATTTCAGGATACCGTTACAATCTTACATGTGAAACATTAGATGTACCATTTGGGAACTTCTGATATAGGATTGTTAAATAGAGCAAAAAGTTAGTCTAAATTGAAAAAACGTCTTGATATGTTGCTTCGTTCACGAGATTTCTGCAGCTAACGCATTTGGAAGACGGTAATTTAATTTGAGCGCGCACGCCTCCCACGCGCAAGCTGCTTCCCCCACTCAGCCGTCAGGCACTCAGCTACACGTTGTCCGTAAATTTACCACAATTATTGCAAACAGTCAATTCACAAATTAAAATTTTTACAATGTTATTTCAAATAGTTTAAGTCTTCATCTACATTCTGTAGAAATGTGAGTCCCCTGCCTTGAAAATTACAGCTGCAATAATTGTTATAACAAAAAATTCTCTCTTCTCCTAATTATTTTCGAGCAATTTACTATTTTGTTTATTTATTCAGAACCAAGCAGTCCGTGGACTGGAACCACGATTCGGTAAGATGAAAATCAACGAAGTAATTCGACGCCTCCATTCAATATGAGTCTATGTGCTGACAGCGCCCTATATGAGACTATTCCATACACGAAGACAAATGGATAGTCAAACTTGAAGTGTCAAAATTTAGATAGTCAGTTTGATAATCTAGATAGTCTCAAGTATCATCCACAATTTTTTCTTCATAGTCAGGCAGACCATAATTTTATAGTCTGTTTGAATATCCACAGGTGATTCAGACTTTTTTTTGCACCTTCTCAGGTTATCGTGGGTCGTTTCAGACCCATGGCATATTAAAACACTCAATTATCAATAAAAATATCTGGTAAAATGCATGTACACTCTTGAACATTTCTCCTTTAAGGACATATCATAAAGGTTGCAAACAAATTTAAACGAATATTTTATTTTTACTGATAAACACACCCACCTCTCGAAAATCGAGACATTGACTAAAAAATGCATGGGTCTGAAACGACCCGCGATAACCGAATCGGGTTAAACTTTGCCTTGTTAGGCTGTTTTTTATTTTTTCAATTATCTTCTACCTGCCCTTATGCAATTAACATATCCATTTTATTGAATTTAAGTATAGTACACATTTTTCTATACAATAGAATACGACTCATTAGGCTAATAATTAATTTCCATTTTAATTCAACCAAGCGTTTTGAAATTGAATTTATTTGAATCCATTCTATTCCTCCTTTTGCATACTCGAACTTTTCAATGCCCTTCCGTACCGTTCCGTGCCATTTTCGACGTTCATTGGCAGAAATTAAATTTTATTGATCCTGACTACGGATTTTTGTATTTTTCAATTCCTTTCAGTACTGTTCTGCGAAATTTTTCGATTGATTTTTTCTCATATTTATTTCCCCGAAGGTTTAGTCTAGCAGGGTTGACTTGCTATTTTTGCGTAGGGGCCCCTAGGCAGTTTAAACTTATGAATGAAGTAGAATATTTTTAGACTATAACTTCCACATGTACTCCCGTAAATTGTATACATTTTAAAAATTTCATAAAAAAATATTAAACATTCGAATGTTTGAAAAATGAATCTTGCAAGCATAAGGAATTACGTCGGAATTCAAATTCAACTTTTAGGGGTTGCTATGACGTTAATCTCGTCTCTCTGTAGCTCAACAGGTAAGAGCATCAGGCTGGCAATCTAAAAGACCTGGATTCGGATCCCAGCGGAGCATTTTAAGTGAAATAAGGCGGCAGATTCAAATGTATTGTGGAACAGAACTTAAAAATAATAATAAAAGGCATGTAAAATTTAGTTTATTGTCAATTAGTCAATTGAATCAAAATCTAAACTTGATAAAATACAATAAAAACTAATCACACCCATAAAAATAATAGAATACGTAAGTAGGAAAGCCGAATGGGGTTTAAAATTTGTAGAATAAAAGGAATAAAAGTTATGTACCATGTACGTAATTTAAAACATTAGTAATATTATTACTATGCTAATACTACGCAAATAATATCATACACTTCATGGATAGGAACTATCCAAACTGTCTAAAATTTAAAAATAAATTGATAATACATTATTTTCTCAGATTCTTATGAAATAGATTGAAATTCATTTAAAAGCCAAAAGTCAAATTGTAAAATCTAAAATCAAGTGTTTATTTTTTTGTATAGATGGCAATTAAATTTATAAGAAGAGGAACTCACGCAAAATAAAACGCAGGACTTTATTTTATTGTTTATTTTATAAAATGTAGGCTCTATGTTAAATATTATAAAGAAAAAATAAACGATAAATGCTAAGGAAGTTAAACATATACGTTCGACAATCAAATGCGAATAACATAAGATCGTATCAAGTATATGCTAATAGAGGAATGACTTTAGAACAAATTGAAGTACAATTAATTCTGAATTTTTATTTCTTTCCTGGTTTCTTCTCTTCTTTCTTGGCCTCTGAAATTTCGCGTGCCACAGGTTTTCCAGTTATTTCAATCCTGATAAGTTTCTCGCGATGATGCTTTGGATCGTATTTTCTGGGGGCTGTAATGGTCAAAACGCCGTCCGATGAAAGGCTAGACTTAACTTCTTCTGGGTCGTACTGTTCCGGAACCATACAGACAGACAGACACCGACAAAATTTTATGATTTTCGGAATCTTTGAGTGCCAAAACGTAAAGATCCGTTAAAAACCAGAGATCGAAAATATGGACGATTACATTACATTCTCATGAATGAGAATGTAATAAGGCTAACGAAATGAACAATTGTCAACAAACGATTAATATCGTAATAAATAAGAAAATAGAAAAATGTTATAAGATATAGCTTGCTACAAAATATTCCTCAAAGTTTATTGATTTTGTTTTGCGCGATTTTTGAAATATTTATGAAAATATAACAAAATCTCACAAAAAATCTCAATTGTTAGAAAATTTCTAAAACGATGCAAAATCATGAAAAAGCAATAGATTTTTATAGAATTTTTGTATAGGATCACTTTTACGATGATATATCAAATGTTTTCTTATTTAAACATAAGTTCATATTCAAGAAAATCTAATTATTTATAAATTCATCCTTATATGATTAAGATTCATGAAAAGAAGAATTGAAAATGTTCTCAAGTATCACCTAAAATTAATTATAAACTTTCACTTCCAGATAACGTGGAAACAAATCAATAATTTTATTTTTATTCTCAAAGAAATTATTATTGTAAAATCCAATAGGTCATTCTAAAAATTTCACATTTGGAAACAGTATTCACCAAATCGATTTCTAATCTTGCAGGCCGGCAGACGACATGTTCATATGATTTTTTACGTGGAAAATAAGAAGACACGTATTTTTTTAAATTACCATAGCGACATTTATTCATTCTTTACGGAAATTGAAACATTTTAAGGATAAAATAAATCTTTTGTTATTTTTAGTTTATCCAGTTTTTTGCACTCTTCCAAAATCCAGAAGAAAAATTAAAAAATAGTAAAAAATTGTAAAGTTGTTTTTAATTGAAAAAAATTCTCAAAAAACCCACCTCCTTTCAAAAATTTTCAGGAATGATAGGTACTAATATACTAGACGCACTATAAATGTTTTATTTGGTAATTTTTTGTTTTTCTAGAGTAAAAATTTTGTTTTCAATTCTTTTTTTCAATTTTCGAGATTTTAAGGTTTTATTTGTTTGAGTTTCTCAAGTTCTTTTACCTGTCTTGAAACCGACAAAAAAAATGAAAAAAGAATACATTGGATTTGAATTTTTTGAAAAATTCAAACACAACATTTTCTCAAAATATATAGCTACATTTTTTTCGTTGAAAATTTTCAGAAGTGATAGGTAATTAATATTTGAGGCAAACTGAGTTAAATTTTTTTCGCGGAAAAACGAAGGAATAGTAACCAGCTTTGCCGTTTTTGACGCATTATATCGTTATGTCCAATAAATTAACATTTTACTGATTTGAAGTGAAAAATAACAGTAAAATACAATAAATGCGAGAACAGTAAGAATGAATAGAATTTTGTTTCTCCCGAAATACAAATACATCCTTGATTTAAAGTTGATGATAATTTGACTGTATATTATCTATCAGTCCTAAAAATTTCAACGGAAAAAGAGGTAACTGTTCTGAGAAAATGTCGTGTTTTAATTTGAAAAAAAATATATAAACAGCTTTACCATTTTGTATTCTTTCTTCATTTGTCTCATCGGCTTCATAAGTGTGAAAAAAACTTGACAAACTGAAACAAGAAAAACCTTAAAATCTCAAAACTTGCAAAAAAGCACGGTTTTGAAAATCAAATTAAAAAAATTCGCCTCCCGAAAAATACAAAATCCAGCCGATTTATTCTGGAATTAGTGGAGACCACCCTACAGTAGATAATGATCCTACAGTAGATAATCCTTAATTATAAGCACAAATATAAGTAAAATAATCCATTATAATTTTAATATATTAACACCGAACTGCTACCTCATCCAGCATATTCTCCAGATTTAGCCCCCTGCGACTATTTCCTGTTTGCAAACCTGAAGAAATGGCCGGGCGGTAAGAGATTTGGGTCGAATAAAGAGGTCATCACCGAAACAATCGCCTATTTTGAGGGCCTTTAGAAAATATATTATTTGGAAGGAATAAAAAAAATGTAAAAATGCTGGACTAAATGTATTGAGCTAAAAGGAGATTATGTTGAGAAGTATTAACGCTCATTTGCCGAAAAATAATCTTTTAGTCCAAAAGTTACTGACTTATCAAACAGCCCTCGTATTAAGCCGAACCTCAAAGTTCATGTAGTTTCCCATTGAATTAAAATGGAAAAAGGGCTGCTTTCTTTTAATCGCACCGAATGCAAGATATGCTAGTTACGACACTAGTCACAAATCATCATTAATTGGTCATTCAAAAATTCAATTTTATTTTTTAAATAATTTAAAAATGTTTACACAATTTTAATTTGCTTAAACATCTGACTCGCTTCGCAAGGTCAGAAAACCAGCGCTTTTCATGCACGTGTAGAAGGAAATAATTTTTTGAAATAATTTCACGATTATTCAAATGATAACTATTAGCTCAAGTATATAGCTTACCTAGCAAAGGCAGGAGAAACGTTTTATTTCACACATGACGCGTCTGTCAGATCTCGCAATCAGGAGTAATTCAAGTCATCTGGAGTAATCCGGTGAAATCCAGAAAAATCCAGAACAAAACAGGTCAAGAAACTGAACTAAACAAGTTATATAGAAGGTGTGCTCCAAGTTTAGTGTTTATAACGCTACGTCCCGATAGCAGACCGCTATTCTCATCAGGCGATTTTCCAGTTGATAGTTACAATTTTGGATTCGAAGAAGATTGAAAGCATGTAGGATGCGAAATTAGTCAATATTTGTAAAATTCGATTGTCAGTGTTGGAACTTAATTTGAAGGTTAGGATGAGTTTAGTAACATTATGTGCTTTCGATTTCTAATTATGGTTTTTTTAATACTTTTTTTTATTGTAGAAAGTTATAGTATTGAAATTTTAAAACAAACACTGTAACTGTGAGCGCAAGTCGCTTGTACCTGCGTTCAGACAAAAAAAAATCAAAATTCAACTTACCAAAATTAAGTACTTACAGTGTTTGTTTTAAAATTTCAATACACTAACTTCAAACAATTAAAAACAGTGTAAAAATCAGAAAAGCCATAATTAGAAATCTAAAGCACATAATGTTATTGAAACTCATCCTTACCTCCAAATTAGGTTCCAACACTGACAATCGAATTTTACAAATATTGACTTATTTCGCATCCAACCTGTTTTTAATCCTCTTCGACTCCTAACTAAATACCAGAATCTATTCCCTTTATTCATCAAATTCTGTTTTTCGTCTGGTCTGATAATTTCACCCGCCAGTCTGGTCGACTAGAGGGAGCAGATGCTGCGCCAGACTCTGGCCTCTGTCATACAAGCCAGACGTTGCTACTAGGGCAGATTTTTCTAGGGTTTGACCGGTTTTAAATATCAAAATTCTTCTTACTAGAAGAATGTGTAGCTGTATCTATTGCGATATCTTATTATATTTAAACAAAATAATATTTTTGTAATTTATGGTATCTAAAACTCACAAAAAAATGTGATACAATTTCCATGCCTTAATTATCTGCGCATATTTGGTTAACATAATAGTTTTTGCTTTTTATAAACATATCTTTTGGTAATTATATTTGGCATTCTATTCGGTTTTTAATCTTGTCGGTGAATATATATATATAAAAGTTTGTCATAAGGACAACCGCAGGATTTCGCCGGGAGCAGGTGCTAATCTTAAAAATTGCTGATTAAATATTTAAAATAATTATAAATTATTTTATCAATCCCGATGTGCTAGATACTTCAAAGAAGTTTGAAATATATAATAATAAATCATTTACCTAATTATTTAATAATTTATTTACATTAAAATATATTTGAGGCAAATTTTGATTTCTGAAACTTAGTTATTTATGGAATTTAATAATTTGTTATTTTTATAATTCGTTTATTATATCATTTGAAAATTATATAATTCAATGTTGGATTTTGTAAATTTTAAAATTATTGGGCACCCCCCCCCCTCCCCCACTTGTTATGAAGTATAAATACAAATTCTATAACATTTAATTTTTTGTTTATACTTCGTCACCAATTGGGTCCATAAAAAAATTGCAAAATGTATATAATTAATGTAATTTTTTACGTACAATCGAATGGCACTATCATTTTTTCCGAATCTCGCTTGTTAAACAATTTGCTTAAACAAAAATGGTTTGAACAATTTAAAAATAAATTTTTTCTTGAAAAGTCTTCTATTAGTTTTTATGCTATTAGAAATTCAGCCTAAAAAAAAACAATAAAAGAAATTAAAATTCCGATGGACTTTCTCATTTTTTTAAGAATTCGATTTTTGAGAAGGTTTTTTTTTCTCTACTGAAAAATTTATGTCCATGGATCTCCATGCTTTTGCCGCGGCACCCTTCAATTGCAAAAATTACGCTTCAAATTGAATTAAATTAAACATTTCAGGTAAATAATCTATATATGCTGATCTACGTAAATGTAATATTTTACTGCAGTATAAAATTCCATTTATTTGTATCCATCGATCATCTAAACTCTAAATCTTCTGCTCACTGACGAAGTACATAATTCAAGTCATAGTACTTCCTGGATATTCGTGGGCTCACTCATTCTAATCATTGACGGTGATACATTTACGCGCTTTGACGCGGTTGCAATGGAAACAATGAAAAGTTATAGAGGGCAGCACCTCGATGTAGGCGAAAAATAGTTAGCTATATATTTTCGCCGTCCTCACTCCTGACCCTTGCCGCATCTAGGTAAAATATCTTTGGTATTAGTATCGTTTTTTCTTAGATCGCACAGTGAAAAATCCAGGGACTGAGAGTTAATCCCGAGCGAGTCAAAAGTGAGCCTGCAAATGCGCTCTTCAAGAGATATACTCTGTGGGAGAATTGTAACTTGAAGAATCGTCATCCAATCCCTCCAAGTTCGGAGTTATCCCTCCGCATACAATTCGGGGAAAGCCCTGGCGAAAGTATCGGATAGGAATTCATTCCGAACCTATCCGAGTTAATTCGAACCATCTCTGATTCGAACCAATCCGAAAATTTGGATACATTTCGTTTGATCCAAATCGATCAAAAATTAGTCCTGTTCAATCCGAACTTCCAGTCGGAATAAATCCGAAACAAATTTTCAATCCGAATGAATCCGAACTTGGATTGACCTAAAACGATTTTCAATCCGAATGAATCCAATTCAATCCGAACTCCGATTCATTCGTATTGAAAATTCAGTGTATATCAGTGTTCTCCCCGTTAGTGGAAAAATGTAACGCGTTACCGTTACCGTTACTTCTTCCAAAAAGTAACGCGTTACCGTTACCGTTACTTTTCTCCAAAAAATAACGCGTTACCATTAATTTTCCATAAAGTAACGCCGTTACTTTTTCGTAAAGTAACGCCGTTACTATAATAAAACTCAACTTTTTAATAACTCTGAGAAACTTTAGTAAATATTAATATTCAGTATAATAAAATATAATATGTGTTTATCTTATAAAAATAACAAGAGCGTCTGAAGATGAAATTTTAAACAAAATACCGCATGTCAAGAAATACTTTATTAAACATTCCAAGTCAGAGATCTGGTCTGAAAACCAAATAGAAAACTGTCAAAGAAGGCAAACGATCTGCCCGCTAAGTTGTGTCCGAAATACCTAGGCCTCTATAAGATCAAACGCCGTTCATCCATAGTCGTTTTTAGCTTGGTTTTCACCGACAGGAGAAACGCCGGTAAGAAAGACATTCAATACGTTAAGCCCTATGTGGAAGAGACACCGAAACCCCGTGCGAATAATAAGTAAATATTACTATTTGGAAAATCGCAAGCGGCCCGAAAAATTATCTATACGCGATAAAGGGATCAAAGCACAGGTTGTTCATAAAATCCCATTTTTGTAACTCACAGCTTCCGGTACCGATGCAGACAGCGCTTGTGACATCAGACGGCAAGTACTACTTCGGTCCGTATTTGTTGAAGTAGCAATACACGGACCAGAAATTTGTGCTGGAAATGCCACAAGAAGGGGCACCTGCGTGGCCAGTGCCCCGATCTAACTTCGATCCGATTTTGCTATCGGTGTGGTCAGAGAGGGGTCACCGTGACCTCATGCGACAAATTTGTGGAGTTCGACCAATCGGACAGAGTCCTCAAAGGAGAAATGAAGCTAAAACCGGGACAACACCTCATCGTAAAACCACACCTAATAAAAGCTCACGAACAAGTCCGTAGGAACGCCCACCTTAGAAAGAGGTGCCGCTAGCGACTAGTTGGTAATACTCGACTACGCTTTCCAGCTGTCGTCGGTCGGTCCCCTCCCTCTTTTTTCTTTTTTTTCTTTTATAATCGGATATTTGTCCAATAAATAGTTTTTTTGTATTCACCAGTAGATAATGTGGAAGAGGCGACACTAATTTCTTCCACTTAATTTTGTCTGTTCTGATTGAACATATTTTTTTCTGGCTTTGTTGCCTTCTCTTCAGAAAGTGTATACTTCTGATTTTCTGTACGCGAGAAATAATAAAAATGACAGTTTTCCTATTCGAAAATCAGAGATTCATTATTTTCCTACCCAGCGATGAACAATTGTACATTAGCAATAGCATTATGATTCGAAAGCCGAAGAGCCCCTATTTATTTAAATTTCGACAGAGTCTCAAATGCTAATTCAGGATCGCCTATTTGTAACTTTTACCTTTTCCATTCTTTTGTTCCAAGGCATTTTCCTCAACTTTATCATTTTTTCAATACTTAGAGTTTTCTCTCTTTTCTTTTTCTCTTTAGTCTGCTTATTACAAGGAACCTATGCAAATTGGTAGTACAATCTTCACTTTTAGTCTTGCTTGTGCTATTATTATTTTGTTTATTCACTGCTATACCTGAATAAGAGTATCTTGGAAGTGCCGACAGACACGTGGTCGGAACCGGCACAGTGATTTCGGGAAATTATATCCCTGACCTGGACATCTTGCCGGAACTCTAACGACCTGTAATCTCCGTTTAAGGCTGGGGGAGTTGTGACATGATATATTTTTTTGGGTTATCCGTCACTTGAAACTGCCTCGTCTCAAGAAAATGTAATGTTAACAATCAAACAAAGTACGTAAACGTTAGAACCTAAGGTCACCAAGGGTGACCCAAGGATTACCTCCGAAAACACTACCAGGAAACACTTAGGCCAATAGTGATTAACGCTTCTCTATTTTTACTTAATTTTGTTAACTTTGTCTTTTCATGCCTTCTTGGAGCCCTATCTGTCGACGAATTAAACTGAGCAATTGGAGGCGAGGAAAATAGTCTGTTGAACCGAGAACGTCGTTCAGGCGGAGTCGCGAGTTGGCATGGTGCCCCGACCCTACAACGAGAGAGTAACTTCTCTCTCTAAACAATCTCTCTCACCGGAGTGCCACCCAAACGGTGTAGCAATTTTCTCATAGAATGGAGTTAGAAAGACGCGGTTTTTTCACAAATTTTCCATTTGTTGTCCAATTTTCAATCAGATGGTAATAATAAATTCAAGTTAACAAAATCATTGTTCAAACAATTGATCATAATTATTAATAATATTATGTTTGAATAATGCTACTAAAATGCGTTTTTTTTTAATTACTGGCTTTTTGTCCAATTTGTATTTGCAGTGAAGTAATAATGAATTTAAGTTTACAAAATAATTTTTTAAACAATTTATTATTTTTATTAATAATATTATATTTGAATAATGCTAGAAAGATGTATTTTTTTCAAATTTCTGGCTTTTTGTTTAATTTTCATTTGGAGTGAAGTAATAATGAATTCAAGTTTACAAAATAATTGTTTAAACAATATATTATCATTGTTGATAATATTCTCTTTGCTTGATTGGTAAAATGTTGCGTTTTTTTCTGAAATTTGCAACTGTTTGTCTGTTTTTATTAGGTGTAACTTGATAATCAATTAGATTTAGCCAAGATAATTGTTTAAACAAATTATTATTGTGTATGACTATCTTCATCAATATTGATTGCGCCTGACAGTTGCGGTTTATCGGCAATTTTTACCTTTCTGTCCTTTTTTCACTTAGTGAGGTAATAATTAATTAAAGTTAGCCGAAAAGTTGTTAAAACAATTTATTATTGTTCATAACTATCCTTTCTCAGATAAGTGCTAGAAAGTGGCGGTTTTTTCTGAAATATTTAACTTTGTATCGCCTTTTTATTTATGAACAAATAATAAGTCAACCACAACAAAAATGATTTTTCGTCTGGTATTGTTGTATCAAGTTAATTATTTTTGCTCTTTTCCCAATGCTTAAAAAAATAATTCAAAGCGAAAACGCTATTTTACACAAAACGCAAAAACAAAGAATAGAATAACAATAACAATTTCTGCATTTCTGACACCTTACTGAAGTCTCTCAGTAACTTATTCAAGGGAAAGTTGTATTCATATGATCCGTATAAAAACTTTGAAGCGTATTTTAAATATCTGTTTTATTTCAGAATATTAAATTATCATAGTATATATTCACAGAAATGAAAGAGATTATTCAAAATATAGTTTTCTCTAATGTTTATTTATTAATCTTTAGTAATTAATTAGGCGGAGAAAAGTGAATGATTTAAAAAAAAGCGCCACTTTCTAGCACTTATCTAATGAAAGATATTCATAAACAATATTATATTGTTTGAACAACTTTCTTGTTAACTTTAATTAATTATTACCTCACTAGGTGAAAGGAAGGACAGAAAGGTAAAAATTTCCGAAAAACCGCAACTTTCAGGCGCAATCGATATAGATGAAGATAGTCATAAAAAATAATAATTCGTTGAAACAATTATTTTTGCTGAATCTAATTAGTTATTAAGTCACGCCTAATAAAAAATAAACAAACAGTTGAAAATTTGAGAAAAAATCGCAATATTCTATCAATTAAGCAAAGAGAATATTATTAACAATGATAATTTATTGTTCAAACAATTATTTGGTTAAATTGAATTCATTATCACTTAACTCCAAATGAAAATTGGACAAAAAGCCAGAAATTAAAATAAAACGCATGTTTATATCATTATTCAAATATAATATTACTGATAATTATAATAAATTTTTTGAACAATTATTTTATTAACTTGACTTTATAATTACTTTACTCCAAGTGAAAATTGGACGAAAAGCCAGAAATCTACAAAAAAACCGCATCTTTCTAGCATTATTTAAATATAATATTATAACTAATTCAAATACATTATTTAAACAATCACTATTGTTCACATCGATTAATCATCACTTCCCTCACCAATGAAGACAAATATACCACAAAATACGTAAATTTTCAAGTCAATTGTTGAATTTCCAACAAAGTAGTTAAATCTTCAGTTAAAAAAATTCATTTTCACCAACAAAAAATCGAGTTATCCACAAACTTATTCAGTTTTCAACGAAGGAGTTCAATTTTTAAGCAAACAAAGATTTTTAATAAAAAAGTCATTTTTTGCTAAAATAGACGAATTTAAAAAAAAAACACGTAAATTTCCACCCAAATAGTTGAATTTTCAATCAAAACGAGTAATCTTATATTGAAAAAAATAAATTTGCAACAAATTACATGCATTTTTAACGGAATATGTGAATCAAAATAGGAATCTTTAAATTTTCTTTTGAAATCATTAACTTTCAAACAAGAAAAAACGATTTTTTAACCAAATAGAAATGCTTCAAATCAAATTAATGAATTTTTGACTAAAATTATGAATCTTTAACCAAAAAAAAGTGAATTTTTAACTAAGTACTTCAACAGAATATCTAGTTGATTTTTCTACCAAAATGTCAAATTTTCAATAAAAAAAAAAAAACTTCCCACAATTCATTTTCCCACATTTCCTTTTGCTCACTTAGTACATTTCTCCTTCCCTAATTTCCCCTCACCTACTCTAATTTCCTTCCCCTTATTCTCCTCACTCCTTACAATTCCCCTTACCTCACTCCCTCTCACTTTTTATAATTCCCTTATCCTTGTTTTCTCAAGTTTCTCTCTGCAAACTTCTCCTATTTTCCCTCACTTTCTTTTTTTTTCTTTTTTTTCTCCTCACTTCCCTGATTTTCTTTTTTTTCCCCCTTTCATCCACTACTTCCCCTTCCTTCATTTCTCTTCACTCCCTCTACTTCTCCACTCCTCGTTTACCCTCTCTTCACCTACTTCCCCTGACCACACTCACGCCCCCCTCTAATTCTCCTTTCTTCAATTTCCCTCACTTCCCCTACTTCCATTTCCATTAGCTCCCACCACTTTTGAATCTCCGCCTCTTCTCACATGATTAAACTCTTATGAGATATATTTACAATATTAGTCCAAAATAAAAAAATGAAAAAAAACGTTATGAGTAATGTTTCAATAAAAATATTGGTACAGTAAAAACTGATTCGATAAATAAATGGTGACCCGAAATTCAAATATTTCGAAAAATCACTGCTTTCAAAGTTTCAAACTTCGAAAAATGTCTCCTAACTGACGATATCGTTTTCAAAATCTGAAAAAAAAACATGTAGACTTTTTTTTAAATGTAGAAAAAGATTTTTGCCCGCCATAATCGAAATGCAAAATTTTTTGTTGATGGCCCACCCTAGGCAATAGTTCATTATTATTAACAAACATAATTTTTTGAACAATTCATTATAATTGTTAATAATATTCTGTCAGAAAATTTCTAGAAAATTGCAGATTTTTCTTAAATTTTCAACATTTTGTTCACTTTTTACTTAGAGTGAGTTGAATAATTAATTGCAGTTAACATAATTATTTGTTCAAACAATTTATTGAGATTGTTAATAATATTCAATGTAAATAGTGCTAGAAAGTTGCGGTTTTTTCTAACATTTACAACTATTTGTCTACTTTTCACATGGGGTGTCTTAATATTTAATTCGGTTTAGCTATAATAATTGTTTGAACAATTCATTATTGTTTATTACGCGCTTGGTCTTAGTATTTTCCCCAATTTTGAAATTAAACGTCAAAGAAACAACAACTATAATTTGGGGATTGTGAATTATCTTTTGTTAAAGCTCCCTACGCTTTAACGAACACATTCTCATCACGTGTCTCGTGCTTCGCACTCGCTTTGATCGAAAATGCGAACTTTTCTACATTAATAAAAATTTAAAATTGTTATTTTGCAATAAAAATTAGGCTTCCCCTGAAATCGAAATCGATCGATCGATTGATGATGCTAGTGTATTATAAAAAAGAATTGGGAAAAGTGGATCATTAATTAATCAAAAAAGAAGGGTAATTAGGACTTATTAAAAAGCTTTAGCCAAATAAATAGTTATTAAAAATTGTTATTTTGTAGTAAAAATTATGTTTCCTCTGATATCGAAATCAATTGATCGATTGATGATGCTAGTGTATTATAAAAAAGAATTGGGAAAAATGGATTATCAATTAATCAAAATCGAAGGGTAACTTGGACTTATTAAAAAATGTTTACAAAATAAAAATTTAAAATTGTTATTTTGCAATAAAAATTAGGCTTCCCCTGAAATCGAAATCGATCGATCGATTGATGACCCTAGTGTATTATAAGAAAAAATTGGGATAAACGATAATTAATTACTCGAAAAGGTAGTGTAGCCTGGACTTATTAAACAACTTTTACCAAATAAATAGTTATTTAAAATTGTTATTATATATTAAAAGTAATGTTTCCCTCAAAATTGGAATCGATTAATCGATTGATGATGCTACTGTATTATAAAAGTAAATTGGCAAAAAGGATCATTAATGAATAAAAAGAGAAGGGTAACTTGGACTTATTAAAAACCTTTCACCAAAGAAATAGTTATTTTAAATTGTTATTTTGTAATAAAAATGTTGCTTCCCCCGAAATCGAAATCGATTATTCGATAGATGATGCTAGTGTATTATCAAAATGAATTGGGAAGAAGGGATAATTAATTAATAAAAATAGAAGGGTGACCTGGAATTATTTAAAAACTTTTACCAAATAAATATTTTAAATTGTTATTTTGCAATATAAATTATGCTTCACCCGAAATCGGAATCGATTGATCGATTGATGATGCTAGTGTATTATAAAAATGATTTGGCAAAAAGGATTATTAATTAATCGAAAGAGAAGGGTAATTTGGACTTATTAAAAAACTTCTACTAAAGAAATAGTTATCTTGAATTGTTATTTTGTATTAAAAATTATGCTTCCCCTGAAATCGAAATCGATTGATCGATTGATGATGCTAGTGTATTATAAAAAAGAATGGGGAAACATGGATCATTAATTAATCAACATGGAAGTGTAACTTAGACTTACCAAATAACTTTGACCGAATAATTAGTTATTTAAAATTGTTATTATGTATTAAAAGATATGTTTCCCCCGAAATCGAAATCGATTGATCGATAGATGATGCTAGTCTATTATAAGAAAAAATTGGGATAAACGATAATTAATTACTCGAAATGGTAGTGTAGCCTGTACTTATTAAACAACTTTTACACAAATAAATAGTTATTGAAAATTGTTTATTTGTAGTAAAAATGATGTTTCCCCTGAAGTCGATTGATCGATTGATGATGCTAGTGTATTATAAAAATGATTTGGCAAAAAGGGTAATTAATTAATGAAAATAGATGGGTAACCTGGAATTATTTAAAAACTTTGACCAAGTAAACAGTTATTTGAAACTGTTATTTTGTATTAAAAGTTATGTTTTCTCCGAAATTGAAATCGATTGATCGATTGACGATGCTAGAGTATTTTAAAAAAGGATGGACAAGAGGGGTAATTAATTAATAAAAATAGAAGGGTCACCTGGAATTATTTAAAGACTTTGAACAAATGAATAGTTATTTAAAATTTTTATTTTGTATTAAAAGTTATGTTTTCCCCGAAATCAATCGATCGATTGATGATGCTAGTGTATTATAAGAAAAAATTGGGGTAAAGTATCATTAATTAATCAAAATGGAAGTGTATCCTGGACCTTTTTAGAGCTCTTGAAGATTTCTTTGAATTTTAAAAATTTCCCTAAAGTATTCCAAATCGAATTATTTTGGAACCCCTTCAAATTTTTTTAAGGCTCTTGAAAATTCTGTGGAATTTTTAAAAATTCTGGAAATTATTTCAAATTTCTTGGAATTTAAAAAAATTTCCTAAAATATTTAAAATTCTTTGAAATCTTTTGAAATACTCTAAAATATTTCATATCCTTCAAAATATTTTGAAGCCCCCTTGAAACTTTTTAAGGCTCTTGAAAATTCCTGGGAAATTAAAAAAATTCCCTAATGCATTTCAAATTCTTTAAAATATTTTTAAATATTTTTAATTCTTTGATATCCCATTAAATTACTGAAATCAGTTCAAATTATAGTTCGAAATATTTAAAATTCGTTGGAATCTTTTCAAATTATTGGAATCTATTACAAATCCCTCAGAATCTTTTAAAATGCCCTAAAATATTTCAATTTTTTTAAAAAATTCTTTGAAATTTTTTAAAGCTCGTGAAAATACTTTGGAATATGTTAAAATATTCTAAAATATTTTAAATCCTTTGAAGTCCCATTAAATTACTGAAATCTATTAAAAACTCTTTGGAATTTTTTCAAATACCCTAAAATATTTCAAATCTTTCGAAATATTTTAAAACTTTTTAAAGCACTTGAAGATTCCTTTGAATTTGAAAATTTCCCTCAAATATTTCAAATTGTTCGAAATCCCTTGAAACTTTTTAAAGGTCTTGAAAATTCTTGGGATTCTTTTAAAATAACCTAAAATATTTTATAACACCCTGAAATATTTAAAATCCCATTAAATTACTGAAATCTATTAAGAATTCCTTGGTATTTTTTAAAATTCCATAGAATATTTCAAATCCTTCGACATCGTTTCAAACACCTTAAAACTGTTTAAAACTCTTAAAAATTCCGTGGAATTTTGAAAAATTCTTTAAAATTTTTCAAATATTCTAGATTCCTTTTAGCTTATTTAATTCTTTAAAAAAATTTCTTGGAATCTTTTAAAATACCCGAAAATATTTCAAATTTTCCGAAACCTTTTAAAGTTCCATGAAAGTTTTTAAAGCTCGTGAAAATACTTTGAACTCTTTTATTATATCCTAAAATATTTCAAATAGCTTGGAATCCCTTTAGATTATTTAATTCTTTTAAGAATTCCTTGGAATCTTTTAAAATACCCTAAAATATTTCAAAAGAATTCAAGAGATTTAAAAAAATAGGTATAGACCTGAATTGAATAATGGTTAACCCATGGGTTAATTTATATGAAGAAAAGTGACTAAAGTGATATTTTCAGTTTAAAAAATGACTAAAAAGTAATGTGAGAAAAAGAAAGTGACTAAAGTGAGTCTGTGACAGCCTATTTATTGAAATTCCGTGACTTTTGCAATTTTTTGTTTAAATCCCTGACTTTTCCCTGATTTCCCTGATTCGAGGGCACCCTGAATACTCCTAATAAATTATAAATATTTGATTATATGTTTCATGTTTGTTTCTTTGTCTCGTTACAGGTCCAATGATATTTATTACTGTTTTTGCGACCGCAACTAGAACCATTAGACGTATAATTTTGCATAAAGGTGGCGAAAAAGTGACGATTGTTACCTACCATCCAATTTCGCGTAAGGCTACGCAAACTGTTCCCTTGGAAAATGTATGTATACCTCACTACTATTTCGAACAAAATTAGACTAAAGACACTATTTTCTTATCTTAACAACAAGATGAATTCTCAAGAAATTACGTAAATTTTCCACAAAACAGTTGAATTTTCTACCAGATTGTTGAATTTTCAAGCCAAACAGATGAATTCTCTACAAAAATTTTGGAACCTGCGCATTGACAGTATGGAGGTTCCTCTTCGGCTTATTCCTCTCTTGCGTTCTGAAGAAAATATTCTTAAAAAAACACTGCAATAATTAAAAAAAAAATTATTTTCACAAGGCAATACAAACTCATGATTTTTTAAATGAGCTTACCCTTGGATAAATTCCAAATACCACATACATTATATGCGTGACAAGAAGAAGCATAAAGATCCTTCTGAAATGTTCCTGGTCTTAAAATCTTCTTTCCGTCCATAAATATCGGAAGAAATAGTTTACTAATACACACATATATTTTATTAACAATAAATACAATCATACATGGCAATTTGTAGTAATTACATAAATATGGCACTTTAATTGCGTTTCTTGGCTTTAGTTGTGCACATATACGTGTATTACTTGGTCGTAATTGATTGAACTTACAAGGTCTGCCTTCGCTGAGAAGAAAGCTAATGCAGATAGACAATTTCCAGATTAGGACAGACCATCCTCAAACGTTTCGTAATTCTATAGGATCGTACTCGCCAAATATTCTTTGAATTTTAGAACATGAAGATATGACTTAAAATGAACACATTCTTCGACTAATTGCTCTTCTAAATCGTTATTATAAACTTCAAACTAGATCGCTAGCCTTTTCTTTCATTTCATTATCTGAGAGTGTTTCTAACTGATTTATAAACCGAAAACGACCGTCGATCTCTCTATAGGCAACTGGGCATCACTTCGTCTCTGCTCCAGGTCTGTCAATAATAGTGAAAAATGTGTTTACTTTCATGTCTTCTCTAGGAGTAAACACAGTATTAATACATTCATCTAAAAATATTTTTTTTCTTAGTCTTTGATTTTCTTTTCGATATTCTGCGCACTAAGTTAATCTTTTCCCTTCGTCTTCATAAAAGTACTTTATAGAAATTTATTAGTCGCGTCAATGCGTTCTAAAACATAATTCCAAAATACCGTGAGAATACTGTTTCTAACGCATTTTGCTACCAATCTATCTCCATTTTTTTCGTTTTTTTCTATTGACTGTTCCACCTGCGAGTAGAAGCGCTAAAAAATTCATATACATAGATGTTGAACAAACATAAAAAAAGCTTGCGGAACTATTGCGTCAATATTTCGAGGATTGGCTTGACTCTTGTAATAAACGTTATACGAAATTTTCAGAAATTTGTTTTCAACGGTCGAGAAAAATTCCGACAACGTATTTTTTCCGTGTTAAAATTTACAAAACAGCAGCTTTTCTCTCTCTTTCATTTACTTGTACCATTATATTATGTACAAGTAAATGTTTTGGTTTGTAGTTCAGACCTCACAAAATATAAAGATGTTTTTTGGTTTTGGCCTTGCAATTTAGAAGGTTGTGAAATAAAGTATTCCTTATTTGTATATGAAACGTCGATGTCTTTGCAATTTAGCAGGTTGTGAAATAAAGTAGTCCTTATTTGTTTATGAAACGTCGATGCCGATGGTCTTGCAATTTAGAAGGTTGTGAAATAAAGTAGTCCTTATTCGTATATGAAACATCGATGGTCTTGCAATTTCGATGGTTGTGAAACAAAGCAGTCCTTATTTGATTATCAAACGCCGATGGTCTTGCAATTTAGAAGGTTGTGAAATAAAGTAGTCCTTATTTGTTTATGAAACGTCGATGCCGATGGTCTTGCAATTTAGAAAGTTGTAAAATAAAGTAGTCCTTATTTGTTCATGAAACGTCGATGGTCTTGCAATTTATAAGGTTGTGAAACAAAGTAGTCCTTATTTGTTTATCAAACGCCGATGGTCTTGCAATTTAGAAGGTTGTGAAATAAAGTAGTCCTTATTTGTTTATGAAACGTCGATGAAAATTGAATTATTTGGTTGAAAATTCAACTAGTTCATTGAAAATTCAATTATTTTGTTGATAACTGAATTATATTGTTGAAAATTGAAATATTTCAATAAAAATGCAACTATTTTGTTAAAAATGGAATAATTTTGTTAAAAATTTAACTATTTGTTTTAAATTGAGTTATTTTGTTGTAAAATTCAACTATTTTGTTGAAAATTGAATTATTTGGTTGAAAATTTAACTTTTTTATAGGAAATTTGATTCCTTTGTTGAAAATTTAACTCTTTTGTTAAAAATTTCACTAGTTTGTTGATCTGAAAAAATATTTTATCATTCTGTTGAAAATTCCACTGTATTTATGAAGATTTTATTATTTTATTGAAAAATAAACTATTATGTTGAAAATTGAATTATTTTGTTGAAAATTGAATTATTTTGTTTAAAATTACACTATTTTATTAAAAATTTAACTATTTTGTTGAAAATTCAAATATTTTGCTTAACATTGAAATATTTAGTTGGAAATTAAACTGTTTTGTTGAACGTTCAGCTTTTTGATATTTTGAACTATTTGTCTGTGAATGTACATGTTTGGTTGATAATTAGGTTTTTTTTTTAAATACATTATTTTGTTAGAAATTTATATTTGAATGTCGAAAATTTAACTATGTTTTTAGAAATTAAAATATTTTTTTGAAAATTAAATTAATTGGTTGAAAATCGAACTATTCTGTTGAAAATTAAATTATTTTGTTGACTAAATTATGCGTTTAGAAATTCAACAATTTTTCTGAAAATTGAATTATTTGTTTGAAAATTCAGATATTTGGTCGAAAATCTAAATATTTTGTTGAAAATGCAACAATTTTGTTGATATTAGAATTATTTTGTTGAAAAGTCAACTATTTTGTTGAAAATTGAATTATTTTGTTGAAAATTTAACTATTTTATTGAAAATTCAAATATTTTGCTTAAAATTGAAATAATTAGTTGAAAATTGAACTGTTTTGTTGCACGTTCAGCTTTTTGATATTTTGAACTTGATGGCTGTAAATGAAACTGTTTGGTTTAAGATAATTTGTTTTCTAAATAAACTTTTTTTTGTTTTTGAAATTCATGTTTTTATGTCGAAAATTCAACTATGCGTTTAGAAATACAACAATTTTGTTGAAAATTGAATTACTTTATTGAAAATTTAACTGTTTTGTTGTAAACTGAATTATCTCTTTTAAAATTTGAATTATTTGTTAAAAATTTGATTATTTTGTTGAAAATTGAACTGTTTTGTTGAACTTTTATCTTTTTAAATAAACAATGCGTCCTTCTGGATTTAAAAGTAAAGCGATTTCTCAAAAATCTTTTTGATTTAACGCTTAAAAATTGGTGTTCTTGATAGAAAATTTGTCTCTGGATTATAAATTCATCTTTTATTCTAGAAAATTCCTCTTCTTTGATAAAAAAGTTCCTAGTTGAAATTCATCTTCTTGATTGAAAATTCGTATTTTAAGCTTGAAGATTGAACTATTTGTTACAAAATTGCAAATGTTTCGTGAACAACTTTTTTTTTTGAAAATTAAACTATGCAGTTGAAAAATCATCTTTATTGTTTGATTTTTGTCCGCCATATTGGATCCTCCATTTTGAATTTTCCAAGTCCGACGATCAGCGACCCCTAAAATGCTTATGTAGTAATTTTCATTAAAATAACCGAATTCAGAAAAGTGCGCTGAAAGTGATAGCTTGTATCCTGTTTTTGGCTTGCATTCGAGTAGAGATTTGGATTTGGATTGCATTCGAGTAGCCAGACTCGGATTTGGATTGCATTCGAGTAGCCAGATTCGAATTCGAATTTCATTCGAGTAGCCCGAAAAGCCAATGAGGTTTTTAACAATGATTGCCAGTTTTTCGAGATATATCGTTAATCCCCTTTTTTAGATATCATGTTGCCTACAAAAACCAATTTTAATAAATTATACTATGTGCGGAAACAGATGAATGAAGTAATTTTTTCATAAAATATAAATAACTAAAGCTTTTAATTAACAAGAATGTTGTATACTTCTCCCTCCACGTTACAACATATGTATAAAACTCTGCAGTTTACAAAAAAAAATCGAATACGCTTTTCATTATAAATAACTTTAAGGTGCAAAAAAGAACAATTTTATATACCTCACATTAAAATAAATTATCATAGTAATCAATGATTATTATCATTATTAAATACAGCTAGAAACAAGTCCACTTATATACTGGAATCATTTTTTCTACAAGATATTCAATACAGACCGAGAAACCGATCTTTACATGTATTTTTGATTTGTTTTACGTATTCGACTGAAAATAAGTAAATTTTGAAATATTATTTGTATTAACCGTTTTTATTGTTAAAAGTATGTTAATTTAAACATCAATCGGTACTTGAGATAAATTAATTATTTTACTGAAACCATAAGTTTATAGTGATACAGGTTATGATGTAAGTTAGTTACAATATTTGCCCTACATGTAAAATAACCTATAAAATTCATCATACTCATGAGCATGCTTGAAATAAAACTAAACTTGAGTTAATAAATTATAAAATATTTATTTCAGGTTAAAAGTTAGATAATTATAATGGCAGTTACTAGGAAGAATCGAGAGAAGAGAAAAAAAATTAGAAATATAAATGACTATTCCAAAGACTCTGTATATTTGTTATATATAACTTAACGTATTACTAAAATCTTATTTTTGTTTCCAGACATAAATTATTTATTTATTGTTCACAAAAATATCAATAAAACACAAAGAGTATTTCGGCTATTACTTTGGAGAGGATCAAAATTTCGAGAAATATGAAGCTTTTTAATATTTGAACTAACATTTATTTTAAAAAATCACGTCCAGCCTGCCATCAACATCTGTCTCATAATACGGTTTGTTATCTTATCAACGTATTATAATCATCAATTCGCAATCATGGTGTTTGATTTCCGAATAATTTATTTCTCCATCAGACATTGCGTGGCAGCTTATTTCTCATAATGCGATATCATGAATTTGGACATACAATTTTTTTGCAATGGAATGATGAATTAGCGTGAAAAAAATTAAAGAAAATGAATGCTGTCATGAAATATGTTATATGTACATTTCATATGAGTAGATTAAAGTGGAATGAAATACAAACACAGAAAATTAACATTCAATCGCGAGAAGCTAAAATAATAAAGTTACCATTAGGGGTCAAATATTCCCACCAAAAACTTTCATGCAGAAAATTTGCCAAGTATACTTACATGATGTTTTTATACAAAAGTTAGCCAAGTAGTTTCTTTTTAAATTAAAAGGGCATATAACATATATAAAAAGGAAAAAGGGGTGTTTTTTAAATCCTGGAGTCGTCAAATCAAAATGTGTTTTGTATATAACTATCTCTACTTTTTTTGTGATTCTTTTAAATGACAATTGGCGTGATCTATATCAGTAACAAGCTTATTTGAAATACTAATTATAATGGATTTTTCCGTTTATCTCACAAGCATCGTTATCAAAGCATTATAATTATCAATTTGCAGTGGTGTTTGATTTCTACAAATAATTGATGAAATTCTGAACTTTGTACTAGGGGGTCGTTTTTGTACTTTTTTTAACGCATTTAGAAATGCAGATGTTATTCGGGAAGCGTATGGTATCATAATGTAATCACAGGTCACTGGAAATGTATTTGTCTGTCATCTATTTTGGTATAAAATTAATTTTCTTGATTAGAAATTAAACTGTTGGGTTCAAAGTTGAACTTTTTTGTTAAAAAATCATTTTATTAGTCGAAAATGCATTTCTTTGGTTAAAAATTTAAATGCTTGTTTGAACTACTTTATTAAACATTCATTGCATCCGTTGAAGATTTATTTCTTTCGTCTACATTTTTTTTTGTTTTGAAAATGTATATTTTTAACTGAAAATTTATCTATTCCATTATTGGTTGAAAATTCCACCATTCAGCTGC
This sequence comes from Andricus grossulariae, assembly GCA_011634705.1. Lineage (NCBI taxonomy): Eukaryota > Metazoa > Arthropoda > Insecta > Hymenoptera > Cynipidae > Andricus > Andricus grossulariae. Next base: position 143,915,360 of record JAABKJ010075445.1, read on the forward strand.
AAATTTATGTCTCTTGTTGTAAAGTCTCCTTTTTGGGAGAAAATTTCTCTTCTCGGTCAAAAATTTAACTGTTGGGTTGAAATTTAAACCACTACTTCAAAAAAATGCATTGTATTAGTTGAAGATCCATCTCTTTTGTGGAAAATTTCTTGAGGTCGAAAATAAGTTTTTTTAACAGAAAATTCAACTATTTCATCATTGATTGAAAGTTATTCGTCTTTAGTTGAAAATTCAACAACTTGGTTGAAAACTTATGTGTGTGTGTGTATATATATATATATTTTTTTTTTGTCAGGTTGAACATTAATTTTGTTGACTGAAAATTTAATCATATTATTACTGATTGAACATTGATCGTTCTTAGATGCAAACTTGAAAATTTGGTCGAAAAAATTTGTATCTTGTTGTGAATTTGTATTTTTTTTGTTTGAAATTATTCTTTCTGAATCTTCATTACATTAGTTAAAGATCCATTTCATTAATTGAAATTCCACTAATTCCATTAATCTGTTTCGGCTGAGGATTCAACTATTTTGTTTAAAAATTCGTCACTTTTGGTTGAATTCAACTTTTTTTTTATTAAAAACAAAAATATTCTTAACTTGAAATATCAAATATTACATTTTTCGTTAAGTATTTATCTTCTCGGTCAAATTTAAATATTTTTGAATTAAAATTAAAATCGTTTTTGGTTGAAAGATCAACTACTATATTTTTCGTTGAAAATTAATCTTTTTTAATTGAGGTTTCTACTACTTGGTTGAAAGTGGAACTTCTTTGTTAAAAATTATACTATTTGGTTGAAAAATGTAATTATTTTGTTGAAAATTCAACTATTTTGTTAAAGTCATTTTGTTTCGTCGAAAATTTAACTTTTTTTTTAAACATTCGTCTTTTTGGTTAAAGTTTAATCTTTTTTATTCAAAAATTTCACTTCTTAGTTGAACATTCATTTTTGTAGGTTAAAAATTTAACTATTTGGTTAAAAAATTGACCATTTTGTTAAAAATTCTTACCTTTTGCTTAAAAGTTTAACTATTTGGTTCTAGATGCAGAGGTTTGGTTGATAATTAAGTTTGTTGGTTTTGAATATTCAACTATTTGGTTGAAAATTCATCTTTTTGGGACGGAAATTCAACAATGTGGTTGAAAATTCAATCATTTTGACGGAAATCTAATAATTTTTTTTGAAAAGTCGACTATTTTGTTAAAAAATCACCTGGTTGAAGATTCAACTGTCATCTGAAAAATTCGTGTTTTTGGCTTGAAAATTTGACCATTATTTTAAAAATGCAACTGTTTACGTTCGAAGTTGATTATTTTTTGTTTGAAAATTAGAGATTTGGTTGAAGATTCATCTTTTCGGTTTTGAAATTTAATTTTTTTTCAACCCATTCGACTTTTTAGCTCGAAAACCTCGTCGAAAACTCAACTATCTTGTTGAAAATTAATGTTTATTATTATTATATCATTAAGCCGTTTCCCTTTCGGGGTAGGCGCGAATTGCTCGGTTGGATAGTAGTAATGTGTGGATGGGTATATAGGTATAGGGTAGATAGGTATATAGGTGTAAGGTAAAAAAACGCAACTTTTTGCAATTATTCAAAGAGAATATTATTACAAATAATAATATTTTGTTTGAACAATTTTTATTGCTGGATTGCATTATTTATCACCTCAATCTAAGTGAAAACTGCATAAACAGTTGAAAATTTAAGAAACAACCGCAACTTTCTTACATTATTCATGGAGAATATTATTATAAATAATAATAAATTGTTCAAACGATTATTTTTGTTGAACCGAATTAAGTATTACCTCGTTTTAATTAAAGATTGGACAACAAAAACAATAATAAATTAGTATATAAACAATTTACGAAAATATCTAGTTATCAGTATAAAGTATTAGTTTATGAATTAGACACGATGTGCATTGAAAAACCGCAAAAAATCATAATTAGCGCCAAAAACTCGCAAACCCCAGTTTTTCACTTATGAGGTTTTTGTAGGACACTATAAAACATACTTATGGGGGTGTTATTTAATAATGAATATTTCACTCGTATTCTATGGCTAATTTTGTAGAGAAATATCAAGTTTCAACTCGATTCCCCTGATATAATTATTTTTCATATATCACCCTCATAAGTCTGTTTTCTAGGGTCCCAAAAAAATCCCATACGTGAAAAATTCGGTTTTGCGAGTTTTTGGCGCTAATTATAATTTTTTTTTCGGTTTTTGGAATACAAGTTGTTTTTCATGCATGACATTCTACTTTATACTAATAACTAGATGTTTAAATAAATTGTTGAAACAGTTTATTCTAATGTTTTTTTGCAAATTTTTTATTAGAATTTATTATTGTTTTAAGTAATATTCTCTTAAAATAATTCTAGAAACTTGCAGTTTTTTTTTTAATTTTCTACTTTTTGTCCACTCATTAATTAGCGTGGGGTCATAATTAATTAGTGTAAGCACTTATAATTGTTTAAATAATTCATTATGATTTAAATTATATTATCTTTGCATAATGATTGAATGCTCCGTTTTTTTTCTGAAATATTCCATTTTTTGTCCACTTTTCACTCAGAACAAGGTAAAAATTACCCAAATTTATAAAAAAATAATGTTCAAACAAATTGATATTGTTTATTTAACTTCTTCTATAGTAATGCTTGATAGTTGCTGTTTTTTGTGTGGAATTTCCAGGTTTGTTAACTTTGCACTTGGTGCGGTAATAATTAATGCAAGTTAACGAACATAATTATATAAATAATTCATTATTCGTAATCACTATCTTCTCTTAAATAATTGCTAGAAAGTTGCGCTCTTTTCTTGATTTTTAAATTTGCTTTGATTTTCTAGTTATAAACAAATAATAGATAAAGAGTGGAGAAAATTATTTTTCAAACATAATTTGAGGAAAAAATAGTTATAAACCATCAAAAATTGTTCAAACAATTATTTATTGTCAATTTGCATTAATTATTATCTCATCAAGGAAAAAGTCGACCAAAAGTTAAAATTTTTAGAAAAAACCGCAACGATCAAGCATTATCATAGGAGAATATAGTTATAAACAATAATAATATGTTTGTCAAATTTTGTTAATTATTACCACGCTTTAAGTGAAAAGTACACAAAAAGTTAAAAATTTCACAAAAACGACAACTTTCTACCATTATTGGAAGTGTCTATTATTGAAGATAACAATGAGTTATTTAAACAATAATTTTGTTCAACATAAATTATTTATTACTTCACTATAATTAAAAAGTAGATGCAAAGAGGAAGATTATAGAAAACAACTTGAACTTTCTTGCATTATTCTATGGGAACATATCATAAACAATTATAAACAATTATAAACAATTTGCATTCAAAAAACTGTAAGGAAATCATAATTTACGCCAAAAGCTTGCAAAACCTTAGCAAAAATAATCGCTCATGAACAAATTATTATTGCTGATAACTATCTTTATCTATAATAATGCCAGTTGTTTGAACAACTTATTATTGTTTATAACTATCTTCTCTTAGATAAATGCTATAAAAACTTCCGTTTTTCGAAAATATTTAACTTTGCCTTGCCTTTTTAGTTATTAACAAATAATAAATGAAAATGAGAGGGAATCACATTTTGAACAATACCTTTCTTTTTTATGAATATACTTTTATGAAATAAAACAAATATTTGAAATATTTTTTAAATGTTCTATATGGATCATATTAAATTTAAATTTTCCTTGAAATAATTACTAAGAGCCTTTATACTGAAGTTAATATTATTATTTATTATAGTACATTGTTTCGACAATTATGTTTCTTAACTTACATTTATTATTACATAATTGAAAAGTGGACAAGATGTTGAAGAGTTCCGAAAAACCCGCGAATTGTTAGCACTTCTCTAATAAAAAAAGTTATAAACAATAATAAATTGTTTAAGCAGGTGTGTTTCTTAACTTGCGTTTGTCTGGATAGAGTGCTGCTTTTGATAAGTACTTTTCTGTTGAGTGAACGTCCGTAAATGTGATATTTGTTTATTAGAAAATTGATGAATTAGACACATTGGTCCAATGTAACCTTGTAATAAAATTCTGAATAACTTCATTATTTCTTGTGCAATCTTTAATATTTTTTAGACAAAACCGTTTATCAGAAAAAAACGTTTTAGTTGCGAAATCAAAAGCTTTCAATGGCTTCAAATTTCTGATAGCATCATTAAAGATAGAATCAATGAAATTTATAATAACTCTCTCATCAGCAGAAAGAAAGAAAAGTTTTTAAACAATCGAAACCAATTTCACAGAAATCTGACTCTTCCTTATATCCATGGTTTATCAGAAAGAATTAGAGGTGTCTTAAAAAATTTTCACATAAATGTTCACTTCAAAAATTTTCATAAGATTGAGAACTTATATATAAACAAGAAGAATAAAGAAAGAATAGAAAATCTAATATTATTTACCTCATTAAGTGTGAATGTTGCAATACGACATATATTGGTGAAACTTGTAGACGTTTAAAAACACGAATAGCTGAGCATACAAGAGATTGCAATTTGGCCAAAAATAGCACAGGATTAGCTCGGCACGCGTGGACTTATGATCATTGTTTCGATTTTAGTTTCAGCAATATGAAAATTTTAGCTAGAGAGAACATAATGTACAAAAGGAAAATCATTGAATCCATTTTTATTAATGAATATGAGGACTTATCTGTAAATTTACAAACTCTACTGCGCTTCTTATTGCACATACTTAGTCTGAAGACACGTTATTCGACGTCACGACCTAGCCTGACATATATTATTTCAAAATGTCCATCCTTACCTACCATTATTTACAATGACAAACAAAGTATTGCTTATATTATTTTTGACATTCATGAATCTAAGGAGCACAATGTTGTTCAGGTATTTCTCTTAATTATTTTTAATGCGACACAATCATTATAAAATAATTTGACTTTTATAAGAGCCTATTATATTGAAAGTATGGAACGAAAGCAATTACTTTACGGAACTAGATCGCGATATATGGTTTTACTAAAAGCATTAAAATTACACGGATGATTTCTTTCTTAATTCATTAAAACAAGAAAAAAAGTGTTATTGATTTGACATTAAAGGTTTTATTAAAAGTAAAAGGCCATGTTTGCTAAAAGATGGTAGAAGGTATGAACTTCAATGCGATAAATGCTAATCTATTCCTTAATAAAATTGGTTATAGCACCTTTTTACTTCTGAACTAATCACAATTTTTTGAATTTTACAGTTAAATTTAACTATTCCATTTTTGGATCGAAATTGATCTTTTATAGTTAAAAATTCCACTATTTGGTAGAAAATTGGTCTTTTTTAGTTGAAAATTCAACTATTTTATGAGAAACTCATGCATTTTGTTAAAAACGGTCTTCTTTGGTAGAAAATTATTCTTGTTTAAAAATGAAACTACTTGGTTGAAAGTTAAACTCACTTGTTGAAAATTCATCTTTTTGGTTTAAAAATCATCTATTCCAGTTTATGATTCATCATTTTAATTAAAAATTAAGAAACTTTTATCGTGGAAAATTAATTTTCTTAACTGAAAATTAAACTGTTATATTTTTGGTTAAAAATTGATAGTTTTTAGTTGAAAATTCAAGTATTTGGTTGAAAATTAATGTATTTTGTTGAAAATTCGTTATTTGTTGTAGAAAATTAATCTTCTTTGTTGAAAATTCATCATTTTGCTTTTTGAAAAGTGAGCTTTTTGTTGAAAACTCGTTTTTTCTTTGGCTGAAAATAAATTTTTTTCTGAAAATTTAACTATTCCAGTTGAAGATTTATCATTGTAGTTGAAAATTCACCTTTTTGGATAAAAATAAAACTGATTGGTTGAAAGTTAAATTCTTTGGTTGAAAATTTATCTTTTTGATTGCAAATTCAACTATTTCAGTTAAACATTCATTATTTAAGTTGAAAATTCATCTTTTTTAATTTAAAATTCAACTGTTCCTGTTGAAGATTCTCAATTTTAGTTAAAAATTCATCTCTTTAGTTGAACATGAATTTTTTTAACTAAAAACTTAACTATTCAATTCTTGGTTTAAAAATGATATTTTATAGTTGAAAATTCGTCTTTTTGGGTAGAAATTAATCTTCCCTGTTGAAAATTCAACTATTCCAGTTGAAGATTCATAATTTTAGTTGAAAATTTATCAGCTTGGTTCAAAATAATTTTTTTACCTGAAAATTTAACTATTCCATCTTTGGTAGAAAATTGATTTTTTTTTTAGTTAAAGATTCAATTATTTGGTTGAAAATTTGTCTTTTTTAGTTGAAAATTCATGTATTTTTTTGTTGAAAAACCGTCTTTTTTGGTAGAAAATTCAAGTATTGCACTTAAATATTGATCATTTTAGTTAGAAATTCATCTTTTTGGTTGAAAATAAAACTAATTGCTTGAAAATTAAACTTTTGTTGGACATTCATTACTTTGTTTGCATTTTTTTTGTTGGAAAATTGATTATTTTAACTGAAAATTTAACTATTCCATTTTTGGTTGAGAATTGATCTTTTATAGTTAAAAATTGCACTATTTGGTTTAAAATTTGTCTTTTTTAGTCGAAAATTCAACTATTTTATGAAAAACTCACACATTTTGTTAAAAACGGTTTTCTTTGGTAGAAAATTAATCTTTTTTAAAAATAAAACTACTTGGTTGAAAGTTAAAATCTCTGTTTCAATCATGATATGATTCAGTTTACAATGCGTAATTAAAAAATCTTTCACTTAAAAAATTTCTATTTTAAATTCTAATTTTTGAGCGTACATTTTTCATTAAAAGAATTCTAAAATGCAGTTTTAAAGACATAACAATTTTTAAATTAGAATCATTTGAAATCGAAAATTTTGTACAAAAAATCTTTTTAGTTGATCAACTGTTAATATAAATTATAATGATTTTTAACATTGAACTGTGCATTAAGGATTATCAAGTGAATAATAATTTTACAAGACGATTCGAAATCAGTTCAAAATTTAAGAATTTCCAGATTTTAACGTTAAAGATTAAACTGTTTAAATTTGAAAGTCTTAGTAGTTTAACAAATGTAAACGCGTGATTGAAACTTTATAAACGATTTAAATTTTGAAATAATTGGTTGAATTTAAAAAAAAAGATTAAAACTTAACAAAAAACAGTTGAATTTTCAACATAAAAGTTAATTTTTAACCAAGAAAGATGACAGTCGACAATAAAAAATTAATTTTCTACCAAAAGATGAATTTTCAATCAGTTAAATGAAACGAGAAGAAAAACGAATTTTTAACAAAATATTTGAATTCTCAACCAAAAAGATGAATTTTCAACAAAGCAAGATTAATTTTCTAACTAAAAAGCCAGATTTTCAGCAAAGTACTATTCAAATTTTATAAAATTTAAATATTAAATAGAAACTCAGTCGAATTTATGGGACGACTAAAAATTCCGAAAAATAAAATTCCCGAATATAAATAAATACATTTTTTTATAAATATTATTTATTTATTAAAAATATAATAATCAAATATTTTTAACAAAAAAAAATGATTTTTAAAATTTTCATCCCAAAGTATTTTTGTCCAATTACTGTTATTTTTAATTCAAATAATATTTTTAGAAACTTTAAACATTACAAAATTATTTTTTTAATAAAAATATTTGATTCGGTATTATTATAATATATTCGGGAATTTGCCAATTAGGGAATTTTATTATCCGGAAATTTTATTATTCAGGAATTTTCCAATTCGGTTTGGTTGAAAATTCAACTATTTTAATTAAATTTCGTTTCTTTTCGTAGAAAATTAATCTTTTTGGTTAAAAATTCGGAATTCTGTTAAAAAGTCATTTCTTTACTTGAAAATTTGTCTTTTTCAGTTGAAAACTCATCTATTTTGGTTGAAAATTGATTTACTTCGTTGAAAATCCATCTATTTTGGTAAAAAATTAATTTCTTTGGCAGAAAATTAAACTATTTAATGAAATTTTTTTTTTGTTCAAAATTAATTTTTTTTAGCTGAAAACCGAAGTATATATACTGAAATTATCAGTTAAAAAATGTGTGTTTTTTTTTTTTTAGTTGAAAATTTGTCTTTTTGGTACAAAATTATTCTTCTTGTTTGAAAATTCATCTTTTCGCTTAAAAATTAATTTTGTACATTTGTTGAAAATTTAACCATTTTATTGAAACTCCTTTTTTTTGGTTCAAAAGGTTTAAAACTGGTTGAAAAATTACCGATTTTGTTGTAAATTATTTTTTTTTAACTGAATCATATGTAGTCAACTTCCATTTTTTTGAAAATTTATCTTTTTCAATTGAAAATTAATTTCTATAGTTGAAAATTATTTTGGTTTTCGTGACATATCCATTTTTGTCTCGTATCCAGTGCCATTCGGCCATTTTTTTAAATTTCAAAATGGCGGAAAGGCTCAGGGATAGCACTCGTGTTTTATACGTACACTTTTCAGGGAAAAATATTCCTCTTCTTTTGAAATCTTGTTGAATTTTATCTTAAAATTAATTTATCAAAATAAAAAATCATTTAAATTTTGCCAGGAATCTTAAAATAATTTGGTTATAATCTTGAAACCTTTCAAAATTCTTAAAACCCTACTTTTTCAAAATTTTCGTAATCTACATTTCGTTTTAAATTTTTTGAAATCGTTTTAAAGTCTTTGCAATCTTTTCTTAATTATTTTGGAACCTTTTCAAAACTTCTTTATATTTCTTGAATAAACTCGATTTTTAAAAATTTGGTAATCGCGCAAAAATTCTTCTACTTTCTTTTTCGAAATTTTAGGAAATGATTTGAAATCCTGCAAAATAAAAACAATTTCCCAACAATCTTCAGATTCTTAAACATAATTTTGGATATCTCTCGGAATATAATATTAAAATAATTTTTGAAAATAAAAAAAATAAACATTTTAAATTTCCTATGAATCTTTAGAAAAATGTTCCTGAGTCTCTCACTCTCTGAAAAAGCCTTAAAGCTTGTTGCTTTTTTATCTCAAAAAGCGTTATATATCTTAACCTTACGTGTAACTGTAACTAATTACATTTACGATATGAAGTAACTTCAGGTTAGCTAAAAAGTTACTTTTTTCACTTCCTTAATTTTATAATTTAAAAATAAAAATAACTAAGATAACAATTCATAAAAACGCAATTTAAAACGGCAAGACAACAACCATATATACTTAGAATAACATTCTGATTGAGTAATAGATGTATGAAAACATAAAAACAATGTAACTTTTCTTAAAAATAAAAGTAGATATTGATTAATCAATTACGGTCTTTGAAAGTTCGTTGAAAGATCAATCCATGCTTCTCGAAGACGCAAACAATTACATCAAATGCAGAACTATATCTCCAATATATAAAAAAATACTTTTATAAACAAGAAAACTAATTTTTTTGAAAAATTTAAAAACGATATTGGTGGGTTATGGTAGATCATGAAAAGTTCTTAATTTTGGCAATCGATGCGTCTCGAAGACGTAAACAAACATGTCACATACAGTACTGTAGTTCTACTAATATGAACAAAGTTTTTTTCATATAAACAGAATAAACCATTTTTTTAAACTTTATAATTCGGTACTGGTGCGTCATAAAAGGTTCATCAATAAATCAATCGATGCACCTCGAGGACGCGAACAAATACTCTATATTGAATATTGTCGTATTTTGAATATCAAAAAAGTTTTTTTCATGTAAACAGAATGAACCATTTTTTTAAACTGCATAAATCGGTACCAATGGGTCATAAAAGGTTCATCGATAGGTCAATTGATGCGTTTCAAGGACGCGAACAAATACTCTCGATGTCATATTGTTGTATTTTGAATATAAAAATAGTTATTCTAATAAGAACAGAATAAAACTTTCTTTGAATCTTCATAAATCGGCACTGATGTATCATAAGAGGTTCATCAATAGGTCAATCAATGCGTCTCAAGGGCGCGAACAAATATTCTTTATTCAATATTGTCGTATTTTTAATATCAAAAAAGTTTTTCTCATATAAAAAGAATGAACCATTCTTTTAAACTTTATAAATAGGTAATAGTAAATCATAAAAGGTTCATCAATAGGTCAATCGATGCGTCTCAAGGACGTGAACAAATACCCTACATGTGATATTGTTGTGTTTTAAATATCAAACCAGTTTTTTTCTTATAAACAGAATAGACCATTTTTTTTAACTGCATAAATCGGTACTGGGGGGTCATAAAAGGTTCATCAATAGGTCAATCAATGCGTTTTAAGGACGCGAATAAATACCTTACATTGAATATTGTCATGTTTTGAATATCAAAAAAGTTTTTTTCATATAAACAGAATAGACCTTTTTTTTTAAACTTCATAAATCAATACTGGCCAGTCATAAAAGGTTCGCCAATAGGTCAATTGATGCGTCTCAAGGACGTGAACAAATACTCTACATTGAATATTGTGTTATTTCGAATATCAAACAAATTTTTTCATATAAACAGAATACATCATTTTTCCAAACTTCATAAATCGTTACTAGTGGGTCATTAAAGGTTCATCAATAGATCAATCGATGCGCCACCAGGGAGTGAACAAATACTCTTCATTTGATATTGTCGTATTTTGAATATCAAAAATGTTTTTCTTATCGAAAAAGAATGAACAATTTTTGGAAACTTCATAAATCGGTACTGGTGGGTCATAAAAAGTTCATCAATAAGTTAATCGATGCATTTCAAGGGCCCGAACAAATACTCTTGATTTAATATTGTCGTATTTTCAATATCAAAGAAGTTTTCCTTATATAAACAGTTCAATTTTCAACCAAACAGATGAATTTTCAAGCAAGAAGATTAAATTTCTATCAGAAAAGATCAATTTTACACAAAAAATGGACCTAGTTAAATTTTCAGTTAAAGAAACGAAGTTTTAACTAAGACGATGAACCTTAAAAAAAAATGTATGAAGCCAATACTTGAATTTCCAAGCCAAAAGATTCAAGTTCCACCAAAACAGACAACTTTTCAACTAAATACATGAATTTTCTACTGAAAAAGATCAATTTTCAACTAAAAACAGAATAGTTAACTTTTCAGTTAGAAAAATAAATTTTCAGTAAAATAGTGGAATTTTCACATGAAACAGATAATTCTTCAACTTAAAATAGAATACTTACATTTTCAGTAACAAATTAATTTTCAACGAAATAGTTCAATTTTCAACAAAACATATGAATTTTCAACGAAGATCAATTTTCAACCGAACATGGAATAGTTCAATTTTCAATTCAAAAATTTAAACAAAATAGTTCAATTGTGAACAAAAAAAAAAGGTTTCTCAATTAAAATGATGAATCACCAACCAAAAAATTAATTTTTAACATAGTTCTACTTTCAATTAAGTAGTTGAATTCTTAACCAAACAAGAAATTTGCAGTAACAAAAATTGATTTTCAACCAAATAAAATTAATTTTTAACGAAATAGTTAAATTTATAATCAAACAAATGAATTTTCAACGAAAAGTGTAATAGTTGATATTACAACTAAAAATATTTTAATTTTAAATCAACAACAGTTGAATGCAATATAAAAGAATTTCCAAGAAAATAGTAGAATTATTAACCAAACCAAATCTTTAACCAAACAATTGTGATTTTGAACAAAAATAGATGAATTTACAACCGAAGAAGACGAATTTTCAAAAAATATTTCAATTTCACACCAAAGAATTGAATTTTGAACCAAAAAGATGAAGTTTTAACTACTGAGATTACTTTTATAATAAAAGACGAATTTTCTAAAAAATAGTTGAATTTTCGCCTAAAAACAATGCATTTTCATTTTCAAATAGAATACTTAAAGTTGCAGTAAAAAAAATTCATTTTCAACTAAGTAAAATTAATTTTTAACGAAATAGTTAAATTTATAATCAAACAAATTAATTTTCAACGAAAAATGTAATAGTTGATATTACAAATAAAAATATTTTAATTTTAAGCCAACAACAGTTGAATGCAATCAAAAATAATTTCCAACAAAATAGTTGAATTATTAAGCAAAACAAATCTTCAAATAAACAATTGTGATTTTGAACCAAAAAGGATGCAATTTCTACCAAAATATATGAATTTTCAACCCAAAAAGACGAATTTTCAACAAAATAGTTCAATTTCACACCAAAGAAATGAATTTTGAACCAAAAAGATGAAGTTTCAACTACTGAGATTACTTTTATACCAAAAGACGAATTTTTACAAAATAGTTGAATTTTCGCATAAAATCGATGCATTTTTAATTTAAAATAGAATAATTAAATATGCATTCAACAAAATTAATTATCAACCAATTAAAATTAATTTTTAAAGAAATAATTAAATTCATAATCAAACAAATGAATTTTCAACGAAAAATGTAATATTTGATATTACAACTAAAAATATTTTAATTTGAAATCAACAACAGTTGAATGCAATATAAAAGAATTTCTAACAAAATAGTTGAATTATTAACCAAAACTAATCTTTAACCAAACAATTGTGATTTTGAAACAAAATAGATTAATTTTCAACCCAAGAAGACGAATATTCAACAAAGTATTTCAATTTCACACCAAAGTATGAATTTTGAACCAAAAAGATGAAGTTTCAACTACTGAGATTACTTTTTCAACAAAGCAATTCTAAGCAATTCTATTTCAGAAATGTTAAATTACTGGCTTCTTCCTGATTTCAAAAATTTTGTATTTCGAATACTTTCTTCTTTAAGAATTTTTCAGTATCGGGAATTTTATTTTTCAATATTTTTCAGTCGTTTCATGTTTCCATAATTTAAAAAAAATATTACTGAAAACTTTTGATAGCAACGCAAGAACTTTAGAAATACTGTTTAGTTCGCATACATTTACAGAGGTAGATGTAAAGTTTTATTGTGCACATCGAAAAAAAAGCAGAAATTTGAAAAATTATCAATTCTCGCTTAACATATCAAAAATATTACTGAAACTTTTGACTAACGCTGGGAGGGATTAAGAAATTATTTTTATTTGGCAGCCATTTTTCAGGTGTATATAGTTTAATTGTATATAAAATTTTAGTGGAAAGATGGAACTCTGACGCAATATTTTGAAAAATAATGGAACTCAGAATTTCGGTAGAGATTAGGAATTTTGTGAAGATGATTTCATAAAATTTAGATATTTTGCAAACTTTGCGAGTTAAAAAGGCATATGTGTCTATATTGAACAATATTACTGAAACTACTTAATAACGCTGGACAACACAGAAAAAACTTTTTGCTTCGCATACTTCTTTTAGAGGTATATGTATACTTTTATTCAAAATTAAATTTTATCAATAAAAGTAGGCATTTTTTTATTTATCAATCTCACGGCAAAGATTTAAAATTCCCAAAAAACAAGTTTATTAATATTTTATATCTTCAAAACGTCGTACAGATTTTGAATACCGTAAATATAAAAAAAATATCAGTGAAACTTTCAATAACGCATGGAGAGATTAAGAAATACTTCTAACTTCACCTATATTTTCCAGTGGCATATAGTTGTATTGTATTCAAAATTTTATTAGAATGGTCCTTAGAGCTCGGACACCGCAATTTAGATATTTTCGAAATTCAAGATTTTGGATGAGATTAAGTATTTTCTAAAAACAAGTCCAGAAATTTCTTATATTTTAAAAATTTCGTATATCAAAACTGTATAAGTATCTGGGGGGACTAAAAAATCTGACAAAATAAAATTAATGACACTTCAGAATTCCCGAAAAAGAAAATATTATTTATTACATTATAATTGTAAATGAACATAGTTGAATTTTTTCGAAAAAGACCAATTTTCAACAAAATAGTTAGGTCGTCAACCATAACAGATAATTTTTCAACCAAACCAGAATCTAAGAAAAGCTTTTTTTTAACTTTCAAAATATCTAAAAAGCTACCAAAATTGTTCAAGACCATGAAGATTTTCTTTTAATCAGGGGAATATTTTTAAATGCTTAGAAATCTTGTTGTTTAAAAATTAATTTCTTTCAAATGAAAACTCATTGTAAATTTTCCCATGAATGATAAGAAAATTGTTTATTTTCCTAAAACCTTTCAAAATTCTCTAAAAACTTATTTTTTCGAAATCTTCAAAAACCTACATTTTGTTCTGAATTTTTTTTTCAACTTTTCTCAAGTTTGAAATTATTTAAATATCAGATTTCGACTAAAAATAAAATAGTTAAGGTTTCAGTTTAAAAAATTCGGTTGCAACAAAAAAAAACATTTTCAGCCAAATAGCTCCCAATCTACGATGTGATCGCCGTGTCAAGGGCTGAATAGTACCAGGGTTAACAAATCCTTGAACATCCCGGCCTGCCTCCCTCAGTATAGGCGGACCGGCGGGGGTCTCAAAGGAGGTGGCTCAACGGGGACTTGGTGACACCAGGTAGAATCCCGTAGTATGTAGACCCGCCCTTGCAAGCGGGGCTCTGCAGAGGGGGTTTCTAATTTCCCTGATTATCATGTATATCCAATAGATTACCCTGGATTATATGTGAATTGCAGTTATTGAAAAGTGGATTGTCCTGGATTATATGTGGATTACACAGAATTACAAGTGTATTACCCTGGATTATACGTGGATTACGCCGAACTAAAAATGGATTACCCTTTGGTTATAGGTGAATTGCACTGTATTGCAAGTGGATTATTCTGGATTGCAAGTGATTAGCCTGGATTAAAAATCGGATTAGGCTGGATTATACGTGGATTACTTTGGATCGCATGTGGATTACGCTGGATTATAGGAGGATTGTCCTGAATTACAAATGGATTACCCTAGAATATAGACGGATTAGAGTGAATCACAAGTGGATTACGCTGGATCAAAAGTGGATTGCCCTGGATTACAAATGGATTACCCTAGACTATAGAAGAATTAGAGTGAATCACAAGTGGATTACCATGGATTACATGTGTATCAAATGTGGACTACTCTGATTTGCTAATGGTTTACCGTGGGTAATAGGTGGATTACTCTATATTATAATTGGATTACTATGCATTATACGTGAATTCCACTGGATTACAAGTAGATTATCTTCACTTAAAGATGGATTACTATGGATTCCAACGATGACCTTCGTTCATAAGTGAATAAATCTGGATTACAAGTGGATAACAAGTGGATTATACGTGGATAAAGATGGATTACAAGATGTACATTGGTTACGGGTAGATTAACTCTATTACAAGTGGATCACTCTGGATTACTCTGGATTATGTGTGAATTATGCTGGATTACAAGTAGATTACTCTGAATTAAAGGTAGATTAATATAGATTATAAACCGAATAACTTGGTTTATAAGTGACTAACAGTGGATTACAAGTGGATTACACTGCATTGCAAGTGTATTACCCGGGATTATATGTGGATTACGCTGGATTGTCGAGGATTAGAGGTGGATTACGCTGGATTGCAAGGGGATTATCCTAGATTGTATCTGGATTACCTTGGATAACAAATGGATTACAGTTGGTTATATGTACATTACATTGAATTACAAATGGAATACTCTGGATTATATGTGGATTACATTGGAATACAAGTGGGTTACTCTGGATTATAACTGGATTACCCTGGATTACAAATTGATTATCCTCTGTTATATATGGGTCGCACTGGATTACAAGTGGATCAGCGTGGATTATGCGTGGATTGCTCTGCATTGTAGGTGGTTTACCCTGGATTACAAGTGTATCACCGTGGATTATATGTGGATTACACTGGATTACCAGGATTATAGGTGGATTACTCTGGATTGCAAGGGGATCATCCTAGATTTTATTCGGATTACCTTGGATAACAAATGGTTTACCTTTGGCCATATGTAGATTACATTGAATTACAAATGGAATACTCTGGAGTAAAGGTGGATAACATTGGATTGAAAGTGGATTACCCTGGATTATAGGTGGATTAACCTGGATTACAAATTGATTATCCTCTGTTATATGTGGATCGCACTGGATTACACGTGGATCAGGGTGGATTATGTGTGGATTGCTTTGGATTATAGGTGGATTACCCTTTATTACAAATCGATTACCCTAGATTACAAATCAATTACCCTGGATTACAAATCGAATACCCTGGATTACAAGTGCATTGGCGTTGGTTATGTGTGGATTGCTCTGGATTATAGTTGGATTACACTGGACTGCAAATAGTTCACCGTTGATTATATGCAGATGACATTGAATTACAAATGGAATACTCTGGAATATATATCGATTACATTGGATTACAAGTGGATCGGCGTGGATTATGTGTGGATTGCTCTGGATTATAGGTGAATTACACTAGTAGTATGTAAGATGGTGAGTTCATTGCGCTGACGATCCGTCTGAGTAGAATATCGTTTTCGTGGATTTTTGGGAGTCCGTAAAGTTTTAGATATGGAATTAGTAGGCATTGATTCAGATATTGTTTTGTTGTCAAGTTTAGAGTCTTCTAGGAGGGTTTTGGTTTTGATGACTATTGTTTTTATGGGGTCTTTTATCAGTTTGTTATATGTATCGTCAGCTAGAAGATCCATGATTTTGTTGTTATAGTCTTCTTCATTCATCATTATTCTTGTGTTGCCTTTGTCTGCAGGTAATATCAGGTCTTTATTTCAACCGAGGTTTTTTAATAGCTTTCGTTCTTCTTGTTTCGTTGAGTTTAAGGAGGTTTGTTGGGCTTGGCGTAAGAGCTTGGCCGTCCTACGTCGTATGTCATTCGCTTTTTCGGGTGAAAGGAAATCTTGTGGATTCCAAATAACTGATAAAGATCTTTAATCAGCTGGAATCGGTTAAACAAAATGTGGTCCAACGTAGACCAAATGTCAAATCTGAATGTGTTTGGTCGAAAAATGTGAAGTTTTAATAGTTTCTTGGAGGTGATGTGCATGACAAATTTAGCATGTGGTATTCTTTCTTTCAAGAGAAGCAAACTTGGTGTATGTGGAATTCATTTTGATTTAGACCGTGCCAAATGGTTTTTCAATATTGAAAATTCATGGGCGGTATTATTGTCCCTGCATAGTTTTAAGAAAGCTAAATATGTTACTAGCTTAGTTTAAGAAGACCTGAGCTTACCTAAAGTGTTAGTTTTAGTAACAAAACCATCCCCGTAGAGTTATTTATCAATATAATTAATTCTCTCACGATGATTCATAATAGTTTTTTTAAAGAAGACTTGACTGGCCAATCGAAATGAACAAATCTCCAAGTCGGGGCTCTCTGGCCAATCACAGACATCGTGGCGAGTATATATATATATAAAAAATAACCTGAAACTTCTGTTTTAAGTTAGCTCTCGAGAAGTGAACTACAATGTTCACGAAACGTCGGCAAGATTCGTAGTTTTCTACACGATTCAAACCTGAAACACCTCCTTTTATTATAATAAATCGTCGTGAAAGCATTAAATCTTTTACTCATAATTCTGAATTGAAGGATTTTAAATTTAGGCTAAAATAATGTGACAGAAAAAGAAGTTCATTAAAATATAAAAAATTGAAGACGTGAAAAACCAATGTACTGCTCAAGTATTGTGAATTTGACGAATTTGTGATCATATTGGGATTCAGTTGGACTATACAAAAATTCTCGACAGGAATTTAAGGAATTGAAATCAATTATATATTCGAATCCAGTTGGATTATTTATTGAAATTGTCGACAGGGATATAAAGAGTCAGAATTATAGAATTGTCAACATATAGGTAACAAAACTATTCACAAACTATAATATGCCTCTGAAATTCTTGTAGCTTTGCTTGCAATTATTATTGGGTCTTCCCAATGAATTTTCCCCGGAAATCTCTTTCAGCCTCTGGTCTCTATCGCATAAGTTAACTTAAAAGAAAATATTGCTTGTCGGTTGGGATTCGACTGAGCTTGGCCGCGCCAAGTGAAGGGCCGCATTTGTCAGTGAAGTATAAATTCAACTGTTATTTAACTATTTAAAATTTCGGCAAAATTCTAATCGGTCTCATTAAAGAGAGATTTAACTTGTATCACTTATAAATAATTGAGCTTAAAACTGGATAATTTGACAATTACAATTCATTTGCATTTAAAATGATCAGGTTACAAAAATTCTGATACAGAATTATTGACTTCTAAATATTTTGAAATTGTCCCATTTTCAAAATTTTAATCTGAATTTATTCGCGTTGAAAGTTAATTCTTTAAGTTAAAAAGTCTACCATTATATTTTTGGTTCAGAATTCATCTCTTTTGGTTAAAAATGTAAGTATTTTATTCAAAATTCAATTATTTAGATGAATAGTCATAATTTTTGGTAGAAAATTTAACTGTTTTGTTGAAAATTCTTTTTTTTTTATGAAATGTTCACGATTTTTGGTAGAAAAGTCATCTTTCTTAGTAGAAAATGAACTTTTTTGTTGAAAATTCAACTGTCTTCTTACAAATTCATTTTTGGGTCAAAAACTTAATTGTTTGGTTAAAAATGTAACTGTTTTTTGTTGCAGTCTAATCTTCTTTGTTTGAAGTTTGGACAATTTTATTAAAAATTCATTAATTTAGTTCTAAACGCTCCTGTTAGGTTGAAAATTTATTATTTATTTTTTCGTTGGAAATTCAGCTATTTACTTGATGTGTTTTGGTTGAAAATGCAACTATTTGGTTGACAATTTATCTGTCTGTGTTGAAAATGACCTATTTTGTAGAAAATTGATTTTTTCGGGATTAAAAGTCAAATGTTTTCGAAAACATTCGACTTTTTAGCTTTAAAACTCAACTCTCTTGATGAAAATGTATCTCTTTTGGTAGAAAATTAATATGTTCTGGTTAAAAATTCAACACTTTAGTTGGAAACTTAACTTTTTTGGTCGAAAATTAACTTTTTTGTTCAAAAGACATCTCTTTTTTGGTGAAAATTTCATATTTTTTGGTTAAAAATGCAACTGTTTGGTTGAAAATTAATACTCTGTTTTGTTTTAGGATTCAACTATTCTTTAAACATAAATTTTTTTAGCGGAAGATTCATCACTTTAATTGGAAATTCAATTCTTTGGTTGAAAATTGGACTATTTTGTTAAAAATTAGTTTTTTTTTGGTTGAAAATCAATTTTTTAAACGGAAATTTGACTATTTAATTTTTATTGCAAATTTATCTTTTTTGTAGAAAAAACTTAAACTATTTCGTTGAAAATTCATGTACCTTGTTCAAAATGATGTTATTCGGTAGAAAAATAATCACAATTGAAAATTAATCATTTTGGTTGAAAATTCATCTCTTTTAGCAGAAATTGATTCTTTTTTGTTTAAAAATGAAACTATTCAGTTAAAAATTAATAATCTGGTTTGGATGAGGATTTAAATATTTTATTAAATATTTGTCTCTTTGGTTAAAAAATGAATTATTACATTTTTCGTCGAGAATTCCTCCTTTTTGGTTAAAAGATGAACTACTTAGTTAAAAAATATTTTTTTTTGATTAAAGATTCATTATTTTTCTTGAGAATTAATCTTTTTTGTTAAAAATTAAACTATTTTGTTGAAATTGCAATATTTTTACTTGAAAGGTTAGGAATTTGAAGCGCTTCATGTTGAATTCAGTAAGGTTCTTACATTAATTTTATTTAAAGGGATTTATTCCTCTATTATTTCCCTATTTTCGTGAAAAATTACCCTAGTTACCCTGTTTCAAGAGAATTTTAGGCTGTGTCCGAAAAATTAAAATTAAAATTATTTTAATTTATAATTGTCTGGTTTTCTAGTTCCTATCATAAAGAATCGAAATTGTATAAATACACCAGTTGAGTGTCAAAGGTTAATTTAGCTTGTAATACAATTAATTGCAATTTTTCTGAACAATACGTGTGAAAAATGTTCTAGTAACTACGTGACCTTGGTTTACACCCCTGAATTTAGCAATGGAGTTTCATCTAATCTTATATATAATGTATACAAGATAAAATTATATTCTATTCTATTTTATTCCTTGAAAGCCGATAAATTAAATGTGTAATCGAATCGAAATTTTTGCGTAGATAAGTGTTTAATTAGTTCAAATCACAATCAATTATAGTGGAATTTTCAACCAAGAAGATTAATTTTCTATGAAAAAAGACATTTAATAAAAATAAAATTTCAGACAAAAAGATTAATCTTCAACCAAAAAGACGATTTTCAATCAAAATAGTTGAATTTTCAACCAAAGAGATGAATTTTCAATTAAACTGATGAATCTTCAACAAAAAATAACTTTTTAACAAAGTTAAAAGTTTACTCAAAAAGATTAATTTTCTACAAAAAAAAACAACGAATTTTTATAAAAATAGTTCAATTTTTAAGAAAAGATATGAATTTTCAACAAAAAAATAACTTTTTAACAAAGTTAAAAGTTTAATCAAGAAGATTAATTTTCGACAAAGAAAAAAACGAATTTTCATAAAAATAGTTCAATTTTTAAGAAAAGAGATAGATTTTCAAATCATGAATCTTCAACAACAAAAATTAATTTTTAATTGAGTATTTCAAATTTTAAACAATTAGTTCAATTTTCAACCAAAAAGATTAATTTTTCTACCAAAAAAAAAACGAAATTTAAACAAAATAGTCAATTTTCAACTGAATTGATGAATCTTCAAGAAAAGAAATTAATTTTCTATAAAAAAAGGTCATTTTTCAACCAAAGAGTTAAATTTTAAACTAAAAACGATAAAATTTCAACCAAAAATAGTATAATTAAATTTGCAGCTGAAGAGATCGACTTTCAACCAAAAAAATACTTTTTTATGCAGATTCTACCACCGAATTTTCAAAAAAAAAAGATAAATTCTCTATAAAAAAAAGACTTTAAAAAAAATGCATTCAATAAAAATAAAATTTCAAATAAAAAGATTAATTTCCAAACGACAATTTTAAATCAAAATAGTTAAATTTTCAACCAAAAAGATGAATTTTCAACTCAAATGATGAATCTTCAACAACAAAAATGAATTTTTAATAAATTAGTTCAAATCACAATCAAATATAGTGGAATTTTCAATGAAGAAGGTTAATTTTCTATAAAAAAAGACTTTTAATAAAAATAACATTTCAGATAAAAAGATTAATTTTCAACCACAAAGACGATTTTCAATCAAAATAGTTAAATTTTCAACCCAAAAAATGAATTTTCAACTAAAATGATGAATCTCCATTCTCAAAAAATAAAAAAAAAATTTAACAAAGTTAAAAGTTTAATCAAAAAGATTAATTTTCTACAAAAAAAAAAAGAATTTTGATAAAAATAGTTGAATTTTTAAGAAAAGAGATGAATTTTCAAATGAAATGATGTATCTTCAACAACCAAAATTAATTTTTAATTGAGTAGTTCAACTTTCAACTAAATAGTTGAATTTTCAACCAAAAAGCTCGCCAAAAAGATTATTTTTGCACCAAGAAGATTAATAATTCAATGAAAAAAAGAAAAAGAATTTTCATAAAAATAGTTCATTTTTTCAGAAAAGAGATTAATTTTCAACTTAAATTATGAATCTTAAAAAAAAATTAACTTTTCATCAAGTACTTCAACCTTTAAACAAGTAGTTAAATTTTAAACCAAAAAGATGACTTTTCCACCAAGAAAATTAATTTTCCTACAAAAAAAAACGAATTTCAAACAAAATAGTCAATTTTCAACCAAAGAGATGACTTTTCAACTGAATTGATGAATCTTCAACAACAAAAATGAATTTTTAATAAATTAGTTCAAATCACAACCAAGTATAGTGGAATTTTCAACTAAGAAGATTAATTTTCTATGAAAAAAAGACTTTTAATAAAAATAAAATTTCAGATAAAAAGATTAATTTTCAACCACAAAGACGATTTTCAATCAAAATAGTTAAATTTTCAACCCAAAAAATTTAACTCGAAAAAAAAGTGTATAAAGGCGCTCAATCTGTACATTGTGTGTTGACTCTATCACCATTAACATTTGAGGATGTTTTACCCTCTAAAAATTAATTATTGTTGGATTTTTTCTTTATGATACTTACTTTTACGCCTTCCTGAACTAATTCCACTAGGCCAATTTCAGAAGAAAAAAAATTTTTTTTTTTCATTTCGTTCATTTGAACGTTCGGAACTTCAGGTACATCAGAAACTTCAGAAATAAAATTGTTTGAGGGGAATACGTTGTAACTCACTTAATTGGTGTATTTAACTTCACGAAGTTGTAAAGAGGGCCAGTGCAATGAAAAACTACTATATTACAAGGAAATATGAAGGATAGAAAACAGTACTAAAATCTGAAGCCGGAAACAAGAAAGTTGGATACTATAATATTTTGTTTAATACATACCTGAAAGTTTTCATCTTCACTTTGTTCTGCGACTTTACTATCAGGCACATTACTTTCATCGGGATTTTTTAATTTTTCTCTGATATGATTTCTGTTGCAAGTTACATATGTATGAAGAGACGACGATGGAATTCCAATATTATTTGATATCGTTTTCGAAATACCATCATTTTTACTGCAAATTTTGTCATTTTCTAGAATAATACTATCCCTATGCTTCAGAATAATATCGTCTATTTCCTCGTACTTGCGTTTTCTTGGACGCCCACGAATCATTCTTTACCTTGCACTTCAATCAATCTTTCTTGGAGCACTTCAAAAACTGACTAATAAAGCCTGATACATTTCTTACAACATCAAACACTAGACTGCGAAAAAGTCGAGACAAAAAAGCATTCTGCTAACGTTTAAATTTCCGAGAAACTGATACCAATACGGTTTGTTTATAACGGACACGCTGTGGACCCAAGAACACAGATTCACAATATTGATCGAAGTATTCGTCTTCAATTCTCAGAATATGATTCTCCGAAAAAAGCGATCAAAACAAATGCCGTCCCATTTCTCCCGTAAAATATTGTCACAATGAAATGACAATAAAAAATTAAAAGAATGAGAAAAAATCCCAGATTATCACACCCTGTCATTTTGTCAACGATATTGTCTTCTTTTTTAATGTATATCGTTTCAGCAATCAGTCTTCTTGATCATTCATTTTCCCTATGAATTTTTTGAACCTTATTCCAAATCCCAATCAAAGACACTTTCACAATTCCCAATTTTGTGTTTCGTGATTACCTTATGGTTTATGAAAATCATCTAAATATTATTTTCATATTCTTTGTATCTTGTAAACTAGGTTTGTTTGGTAATTACTGTCGACTTTGTCTTTTCCTAATTTATTAAAACTGAATATATTGAGAAGATAATTTTTTTATTACAAATTAGTATTTACATTGCTTCACTCAAAATAATATTTCCATACAATATTTGATTTACATTTTTTTACACATATTAATAAATAATATTGTTTTTGAGAAAAAACTCTCTCCTCTCCTTCCCTTTGACCAATATTATCTTCATTTAATGATATAAATTATTCTTTTATGACATAAATTTAAATTTCATTTATAAATTTACATATTTATTTATATATTTATGGGCTAAGGGTTGTTTTTAATGTTAGGGGTTGCGAGCACAAAAATCAAAATCACTAGCATTGAAGAGCACATAAATCGTCGAGTGTAGCCACGTGTTCAAAATTTGGTAAAAGACATATTTATTGGCTAAGGGTTGTTTTTAATGTTAGGGGTTGCGAGCACAAAAATCGCAGTCAATAGCTTTGAAGAGCACATAAATCATCGAGTGTAGCCACGCGTTTAAAATTCTGAAAAAGACATATTTATTGGCTAAGGTCGAGGACACGAGATTGAACCACTGCCCCAGGTGTAAAAACCAGACTTCCCCGGAGAAGATGTGTTTTTTACACCTGGGGCATTGGTTCAATCTCGTTTTCTCGAGGAACTCACTCCAGAAACCCTGAAGTACTGAAAAAACCAGACTTCCCCGGAGAAAATGTGTTTTACACCTAGGGCATTGGTTCAATCTCGTGTCCTTGAGGAACTCACTTCAGGAACCCTAAAGTACTGGAAAAACCAGAATTCCTCGAAAAAGATGTGTGTTTTACACCTGGGGCATTGGATCAATCTCGTGTGCTCGAGGAACTTACTCCAGGAACCCTAAAGCACTGGAAAACATGGACTTACCCGGAGAAGATGAGTTTTTTACACCTGGGGCATTGGTTCAATCTCGTGTCCTCGAAGAACTCACTCCAGGAACCCTGAAGTACTGGAAAACGCTGAAATTCCCCGAAGAAGATGTGTTTTTTACACCTAGGGTATTGGTTCAATCTCATGTCCTCGAGTCACCTACTCTAAGCAACCCAAAGTACTGTAAAAACCATACTTTCCCGCAGAATATGTGTTTTTTACACCTCGGGCATTGGTTCAATCTCGTGTTCACGAGAAACTCACTCCAGGAACCCTAGAGTACGGGAAAAACCATACTTCTTCGCATGCAATGCGCGTTTTACACCTGGAGCATTGGTTCAATCTGGTGTCCTCGAGGAACTCACTCCAAGAACCCTAAGGTACTGGAAGACGCAGACTTCCGCGGAGAAGATATGTTTTCCACACCTGGGGTATTGGTTCAATCTCGTGTCCTCGAGGAACTCACTCCAGGAACTTCAGTGTACTGGAAAACCCAGACTTCCGGGAGAAGATGAGTTTTTTACACCTAGGGCATTGGTTCAATCTCGTGTCCTCGAGGAGCTCACTTCAGGAACCCCAAAGTACTGGAAAAACCAGACTTCCTCGAAAAAGATGTGTATTTTACACCTGGGGCATTGGATCAATCTGGTGTGCTCGAGGAACCTACTCCAAGAACCCTAAGGTACTGGAAAACGCATACTTCCGCGGAGAAGATATGTTTTCCACACCTAAGGTATTGGTTCAATCTCGTGTCCTCGAGGAACTCACTCCAGGAACTTTAATGTACTGGAAAACCCAAACTTCCCCGGAAAAGATGTGTGTTTTACACCTGGGGCATTAGTTCAATCTCGTGTGCTCGAGGAACTTACTCCAGGAACCCTAAAGTACTGGAAAACTCAGACTTCCTTGGAGAATATGAGTTTTTTACACCTTGGGCATTGGTTCAATCTCGTGTCCTCGAGCAACTCACTGCAGGAACCCTAAAGTACTGGAAAACCCAGCCTTCCCCAGAAAAGATGTGTGTTTTACACCTGGGGCCTCGGATCAATCTCGTGTGCTCGAAGAACTTACTCCAGGAACCCTAAAGTACTGGAAAAACCAGACTTTCCCGGAAAAGATGTGTGTTTTACACCTGGGGCATTGGATCAATCTCGTGTCCTCGAGGAACCTACTCCAAGCAAACCAAAGTACTGTAAAAACCAGACTTTCCCGGAGATGTGTTTTTTACACTTGGGGCATTGGTTCAATCTCATGTTCATGAGAAACTCACTCCAGGAACCCTAAAGTACTGGAAAACCCAGACTTCCTGGCAGAAGATGTGCGTTTTACACCTGGAGCCTTGGTTCAATCTCGTGTCCTCGACGAACTCACTCCGAAAACGCGAAAGTACTGGAAAACCCAGACTTCCCCGGAGAAGATGAGTTTTTTACACCTGGGGCATTGGTTCAATCTCGTGTCCTCGAGGAACTCACTTCAGGAACCCTAAAGTACTGGAAAAGTGGGAATGAGTCCTCCTGCCAATTACCCTATTGCTGAATACCTTTTTATCAAGGTATCTTCGTCTCATGACAGCATATTGGTGGGTGTGATTTACAAACCTCTTAATGCTTCCTACTGAAGGGAACTTGAGACTGACATTTTTGACCTTATACGTAATTATAATAACATTGTACTTACTGGTGACCTAAACACAAATCTTAGTGCCACCAACAATTTAACTAACTATTTAAAATCAGTAGTGTTCTTCGACGGATTATCTATAGTTCCCCATAGTACCACGCACCACACCGATCATTTTAGTATATGGATTGACTTGATGATTGTTGATGATGAAGACAAAGAAGATATAGGGTCAAGCTTGAAATATCCAAAATTGTTCAGATTGCCACCGGAAAAAAAATAGTTTTGTAGAGAAGGGTGAGAACAAGAAGGGGACAGAAGAAAACATAGCTGAGGCTAAAGATTCGATGTAAGAGGAAATATTGAAACAAACGCGCGAAATGGTGATAGAAGTAATGGGCATATATGAATAAAAGCAGCAGCAAAGGGGAGAGGAAATAAAGAAAGATATTATGCGGAAAATGGCTGAAAGGAAAGAAATGAGGAAATGGGAAGATGTGAGGGAGGAAATGCCGAGAAAAATACGACAAAGAATAGAAAAGAAAGAGAGAGAAGAAAGAGAAAGAAACATAGTGATAAAGGGTCTAAGGTTGGAGGGGAAGCAGATGTATTGAGGAGTGTAAGAATTACTAAAAAAGAATTGATAATATGGTAGGAATGGAGGAAGTGCGATGTGTAGGAAGGGAAAAGCGAAGAGGGGAGACAATGATACTAATGAAGCTAAAGAAATGGGAACATAAGAGGGAAGTGATGAAAAAGAAGAGGGTGTTATATGGAAGCTTGGAGAGAACAGAGGATGATTTGACGTAGGTAGAAAGGAATATGCAGTATAAGTTAACGAAAATAGCGGAAGAGGAATGAAAAAAGGAAAAAAGAACATGGGTTAAAGGAGGGAAGATTGGAGGATATGCTACTGGAATATAGCAAACTTGAAAAAAATGGATAGGGAGTTTATGAGAAATTTTGCATAATGGGATGTAGTAGTAATGATGCAAATGTGTGTAGATGAAAAGGGATGGGAAATAGTAAGGGGAAGACTACCAAGAGGTTACATATAGCAGGTTCAGAATGTAAAGAGGACGAATAAAAAAGGCAGAGCAATGGGAGGAATGGCGATGGGAGTCAGGAACGAATATATAACAGAGAAGGATAAAAAAGAGATGAAAGAACAAAAGGAAGGATTAATAGTAGAAGTGATAAATATGAGAGGAGAGAGGTGGAAGATAGTGGGGTTTATGTGAACGGTGATATGCAGGAGAAATCAGAGGAGATGAGATAACTGACGGATGAAAATAAACAAGAGATTAGGCCTATAATAGGAGGAGATTATAATGCAAGAATAGGAGATAGAGGAGGAAGGGAATAGGGTAGAGAATGAGGAAGAAAATTCCAGGACAAGATACTGAATGGGGAGGGGAAAAAATTGTTAAAGTGCGTAGAGGAGATCGGATGGTTTATCCTAAACGGAAATATAGAGGGGGATGAGGAAGGGGAGTATACACGTTCAGGAGGAAAAATGGAAATGGTAATTAATTATTTGGTAGTGGATAACGAGGTAAGAGAGAAGGTCCAGAAACAAGAGGTAGGAAATTATATAGATTCGGATCACTTTCCCATAATCGTGACATTGGATGGATGGATGGATGGATGGAAGGATGGATGGATGGATGGATGGATGGATGGATGGATGGATGGATGGATGGATGGATGGATGGATGGATGGATGGATGAACTAAATATTTTTCATCAATATAGAGTAAGTGATTCTCGATCAAATCATCTCTGCCCGAAGGATTTTGTGAAAAATGCGCTTGTCATATGCAAAACCACCTTTAAAATAATGCGAAAATTGCACCTTTGTTTATCCATTATTAATTATTATGACAATTCTGAAGGCGGCCGCTGTTAAAAAATAATTGGTATTGCAAACTAAATATTTTTCATCACTATAAAGTAAGTGATTCTCGATCAAATCATCTCTGCCCGAAGGATTTTGTGAAAAATACGCTTGTTTTATGCAAAACCACGCTTAGAATAATGCAAAAATTGCACTTTTGTTTATCCATTAATAATTATTCTGATAATTCCGATGGCGGCCCCTGTTAAAAAATAATTGATGTTGAAAACTAAATATTTTTCATCAATATAGAGTAAGTGATTCTCGATCCAATCATCTCTGCCCGGAGGATTTTGTGAAAAATACGCCTGTCATATGCAAAACCACCTTTAAAATAATGCAAAAATTGCACTTTTGTTTATCCATTATTAATTATTATGCCAATTCTGAAGGCGGCCACTGTTAAAAAGTAATTGGTATTGCAAGCTAAATATTTTTCATAAATATAGAGTAAGTGATTCTCGATCAAATCATCTCTGCCCGGAGGATTTTGTGAAAAATACGCTTGTCATATGCAAAACCACCTTTAAAATAATGCAAAAATTGCACTTTTGTTTATCCATTATTAATTATTATAACAATTCTGAAGGCGGCCACTGTTAGAAAATAATTGGTTTTGCAAACTAAATATTTTTCATCAATATAGAGTAAGTGATTCTCGATCAAATCATCTCTGCCCGAAGGGTTTTGTGAGAAATACGCTTGTTATATGCAAAATCACCTATAAAATAATGCAAAAATTGCACTTTCGTTTATCCATTATTAAGTATTATGACTATTCTAAAGGCTGCCCCAGTTAAAATTAATTGATATTGAAAACTAAATATTTTTCATCAACATAGAGTAAGTGACTCTCGATCAAATCATCTCTGCCCGAAGGATTTTGTGAAAAATACGCTTGTTATATGCAAAATTACCTATAAAATAATGCAAAAATTGCACATTTGTTTATCCATTATTAATTATTATGACAATTCTGAAGGCGGCCCCTGTTAAAAAATAATTGGTATTGCAAACTATATATTTTTCATCAATATAGAGTAAGTGATTCTCGATCAAACCATCTCTGCCCGGAGGATTTTGTGAAAAACACGCTTGTTTTATGCAAAACCACGCTTAGAATAATGAAAGAATTGCACTTTTGTTTATCCATTATTAATTATTATGACAATTCTGAAGGCGACCCCTGTTATAAAATAATTGGTATTGAAAAATAAATATTTTTCATGAATATAAAGTAAGTGATTCTCGATCAAATCATCTCTGCCCGGAGGATTTTGTGAAAAATACGCTTGTTATATGCAAAACCACGTTCAGAATAATGCTAAAATTTCACTTTTGTTTATCCATTATTAATCATTATGACAATTCTGAAGGCGGCCCCTGTTAAAAAATAATTGATATTGGAAACTAAATATTTTTCATCAATATAGAGTAAGTGATTCTCCATGAAATCATCTCTGCCCGAAGGGTTTTGTGAAAATTACGCTTCTTATATGCAAAAAAAGCTCGTTCAGGATAATGCAAAAATTGAACTTTTGTTTATCCATTATTAATTATTATGACAATTATGAAGGCGGCCGCTGTTAAAAAATAATTGGTATTGCAAACTAAATATTTTTCATCAATATAGAGTAAGTGATTCTCGATCAAATCATCTCTGCCCGAAGGATTTTGTGAAAAATATGGATAAAAAATCCACTATATATGCGTTGATTAAAAATAGTATAACAATTATTAAAATAAATACTAACATGAATAAAAAGTAAAGTATGGAAAAAAAATCGAATTGAAAATTTTTCAGAACAAATATATAATTTGATCTGCTTTGATGTTCACAAAATCATGAAGACAATTTTTTGCGAAATTCATTTTTTCGACCTTTTTTAATTTTGAACTTTTACCCTAAAACTAATACTTTTAAAATGTGGTAGCCGCTGGATCGGGAAATGAGCAGGATTTTTTTAACCTAGAAAACCGGAAACGACCGTGAATTTAGTGGTTAAACAAATGTAAACGTTCGATTGAAACTTTATAAACTATTTTCAATTTTAAAATAATTTAAAATGAATAAAGTCATTATTAAAGTCTTTTATTCAATTTCAAATTACATACGTTCAAATATTGTTTCAGTTTTAAAAATTCCATTATAACCCATTGCGAATTAAAATTTTAATACAAATGCCAGTAAGACCTAGTTTGCAGAGAAGTTGTAGAAAAAGCAGTGCTTTCTTGCATTTTCCTGCAAATGTTTCTCTGCATGGTGCTTTTTCCTGTAAGTCTCCGTCACGCCTAATTGACAGAGAATTTGCAGAACGAAGCAGACTTTGTCTGCTTCTTTCTGCAAGCAGTTCCTCTCGATAAATTTCTTCTAAGTCCTATTCTTGCAAATCTCGGTAAGACGTAGTTTGCGGAGAAATTGTAGTAAAGAGCAGAGCTTCCCTACATATGTCTGCAAATGTTTCTCTCTACTATTTGTCTACCAAAAAAGACGAATTTTCAACTAAAATTACGAATTCTTAATCGAAAAAATAAATTTTTGACATATAATTAAACTTTTAATCAAAACTGCGAAATAAAATAGTTTATTTTTCAACTAAATTGTGGAATTTTGAATTCAAGAAGGCAAATTTTCTACAAGGTAGCATCGGAAGTTCGACAGGCAACCAGGTCGAACTTCTGGGGTCGAAGAAAATGCATCTGGAAATTAAAAGAAGGAAGATGTCGTAGACGATGCCGGAGAAGATGCAGAGGACGACGACGACGATGACGAAGATTAAAACAGGAGTATGTTGTACTTGCGATATTGACGTGTTAGTGCTCACAATAATATTTGTTGTTCGCTCAAACTTTGGGAAATTCCGAAGATAATGAAAACGGATATAAATATCCTATTTCCATTTGAAATGATTAAATGTGAATTTCTGTATTACCAGTTTTATATTTTTTCGCTTCATATCGTTTTCCAAAGTTTCAACGAAAAATATTTATCATTGCCCTGCCGATTGAACGACACTGAAATGGCACTCAAACGGCACTGCCCAGTGCCGTTTCAGTGCTGCTCGCTTAAAGCTACTCAGCTTCAAGTTTGAAATGCGTGCAGAAGTTCCCTTTATACCTGCGACTGGGATACCAAGTAGACCAGCTGAAAGGGATTGAAAATTAAAATTAGTAAAATTTTGAAATTACCTCTGCGAAAGTTATGAATTCAGAATCTACGCGTTTGGATAATTTCAGATATCTAACTTTTTTTTGAGAAGCTTAAAATTGGAATGAATATAATGTGTCTCGTAAATGGAATGAGATACGCCAAAACAGACAACATTTTCGAATTAAACTGCAGAATAGTATATTAGTATATAATTTATAATTATAAAATATATATAATGAGAAAATTCATAGATTGAAAGAAGTGTTAATAATTTGAAGAAAAGTCTAAAATGGGATTCGGTTGGTGGCCGCCAACTACTGTAAATCACTCTGCCCGCCCGGTACGTGACGAATACAATAGGACCATTATATGACCGTCGCATCACTATTTTGTCAATGGGCGGTTCAGCAGATACAAGGAAACCCGAATTTCTTTTTTCGAGTACTGTTTACAGACGAGTCGTGTTTCTCAAAACCATGATAACGTTAATCCGCACAACATGCAATATTGGAGTGTACAAAATCCACACTGTTTGCGTAAAGTTGAGCTCGGTAGAGGAGGTCCTATAGATTACCCTGACAGATCGCCAGATCTTGCGGTGCCGGATTTCTATTTGTGGTGTTATCTAAGGAGTCGCGTGGATCAAGAAGTGCCCACAACTCGTGATAACATGATCGAGCAAATCAGGTCGGCTTGTGCGCAAATAACACCAGCCATACTTCGTAGATGTGTGGAATCTTTCGAAGCTCGGATTAACAAGTGCATCGAAGTGAGAGGACAACATTCTGAGCACTTATTGTAAAATGTGAATCGAAAACCATCACCCTGATTGTGAGAGGCGCCGGGACTTACCGAAATGAAGCACCTCGATGGTGAGAGGTGAAGGGACTCACCAAAATCAAGCACCCCGATGGTGAGAGGCGAGGGCACTCACAGAAATCATGCACTCCGATGGTGAGACGCAAGAGGACTTACTGAAATCAAGCACCCCGATGGTGAGAGGCGAGAAGACTCACCGAAATAAAGCACCCAGATGGTGAAAAGCGAGTGGACTCGCCGAAATCAAGCACCCCCATGGTGAAAGGCAAGGGCACTCACTGAAATAAACCTACCCCATGGTGAGAGGCGAGTGGACTCAACGAAATCAAGTACCCACAAGGTGAGAGGCAAGGGGACTCACCGAAATCAAGCATTACGATGGTGAGAGGCGAGGGTGCTCACAAAAATTAAGCACCCTGATAGTGAGAGGCGAGGGGACTCACCGAAATAAAGTACCCCGATGGTGAGAGGCGAGGGGATTCACCGAAATCAAGCACCCCGATGGACAGAGGCGAGGAGACTGAGCGAAATCAAGCACCTTCATTGTGAGAGGCAAGTGGCCTCACCGAAACCAATCACCGCCATGGTGGAAGGCAAGGGTACTCACCAAAGTCAAGCACCATGATGGTGAGAGGCGAGGGGACTTACCGAAATCTATCACCCCGATGGTGAGGGGTAAAGAGACTCACGGAAATATAGCACCCCGATTGTGAGAGGCGAGTGGTCTCACCGAAATCAACCACACCCATGGTGAGAGGCAAGGGTACTCACCGAAGTCAAGCACCATGCTGGCGAGAGGCGAGGGAGTCACCGAAATCAAGCACCCCGATGGTGAGAGGCGAGGGGACTCGCCGAAATCAAGCACCCCGATGGTGAGAGGCGAGGGGACTCACCCAAATCAACCTCTCCTATGGTGAAAGGTGAGTGGACTCACCGAAATCAAGCACTCCCATGGTGAGACGCAAGAAGACTTACTGAAATCAAGCACCCCGATGGTGAGAGGCGAGAAGACTCACCGAAATAAAGCACCCAGATGGTGAAAGGCGAGTGGATTCGCCGAAATCAAGCACCCCCATGGTGAGAGGCATGGGCACTCACTGAAATAAACCTACCTCATGGTGAGAGGCGAGTGGACTCAACGAAATCAAGCACCCACATGGTGAGAGGCAAGGGGACTCACCGAAATCAAGCATTACGATGGTGAGAGGCGAGGGAGCTCACAAAAATTAAGCACCCTGATAGTGAGAGGCGAGGGGACTCACCGAAATAAAGTACTCCGATGGTGAAAGGCGAGGGGATTCACCGAAATCAAGCACCCCGATGGACAGAGGCGAGGAGACTAAGCGAAATCAAGCACCTTCATTGTGAGAGGCAAGTGGCCTCACCGAAACCAATCACCGCCATGGTGGAAGGCAAGGGTGACTTAGTTTCCCTGCCCGACACAGATGGCGCTAAAAACGGAACCATTTTTCCCCCACATAGTCGACCTAGCCTGTCTTCTTCTAATTTACTTCTCTGCTAGCTATCAGTTGTCTTTTCACTCAAGCCTTGAAACGTTTCTTTAAAATACTTCCCCCATTCATCCGTGCTCATCTTATCCCCTATTTCTCTTTTTTTTCCTCATTTTATTAATAAACTTCCATGTCCTTCCTTCTGTTTTAGTTCGACTTATTTCCTTTAATTTCTTTTTCTTCTTTTCCTCTTTATGTTTACATAACTCACTATATTCCTTTCTGACTGCGACATAATTTTTCCTTTCGCTTTTTCCCGTCCAATATTTATATTCTTTTTTAAGCTCCCTTTTCTTTTTCTTACATTCATTGTTCATTGTTCATTCAGCTTTTCTTTTAACTCCTCCCATACTTTACTTAATACTATCATCTCAAACTTTGACTTTTCCGTTTGTTCTATATAACCTTTCTTTGCTTCCTCTGTCTACACTTCCTTTTGTATTAGTGACTGCGTAATCTATGACTGAGACGTGTTGCTTTTTACATACACATACATAATATGTATTACAAATTTGTGATTACAAACTTTAAACATTAAAAAAGTTTTTTCCTCAATATAAATATTTGTATATTTTATTTGAACAAATATTTGTTAACAAACAAATTTTTCAATTGTTCAAAAGCGGGAATTTTCTAGTTGAGATATTGTATAATTCGGAAATTTTCGAATTCGGTAGTACAGTGTCGGGAATTTAATTTTTCGGAAGAGGCGACTGAAAAATCCCGAAAAATAAAATTCCCGACTCTGTAAAATTCGCGAATTGCAAAATTCCCGAATAAAAAAATTCCCAAATTATAAAAGTGCCGAAATATAAAACTCCCGAATTGAATTTACGAATAATGAAATTCCCGAAAGTATATATTCCCGAATTTGACAATTCCCGACAGAAAATTGCCGAATTATAAAATATCCGAATTAGAAAATTCCTGAATTTAAACAATCTAAAAAAATGTTGTTCATCAAAAATTATTTATTTATAACAAATAAATAATAAAATACTTTTGTCAAAGAAATTTCTTTAATGTTTGAAGTGCATATATTTTTTTTAAATACGAAAAACGTTCTCAAAAATCGAACACTTAAATTAAACAAAATAAATAAATACAATTAATTTCTGTATAAATCGGTACTGAATTGAATCCTGCAAAGTTTGTTTGAAAAATGTTGTTAGGTTCGAAGAAAATTAGGGAGAAATTTTTTTTTCTTTTGAAGCACACGTGTTTTTGAATTTATTTTTTAATACAATTTGTACACAATCATTGTTCTTTTATATTCAAACA
This sequence comes from Andricus grossulariae, assembly GCA_011634705.1. NCBI lineage: Eukaryota > Metazoa > Arthropoda > Insecta > Hymenoptera > Cynipidae > Andricus > Andricus grossulariae. The sequence goes on from JAABKJ010075445.1 coordinate 143,949,805, forward strand.
ATGATTTAAAAAAATGTATATATTAAAAAAATTCTTTGATAAAAATATTTGATTATTGTATTTTTAATAAATGAATAATATTTATTGATAAACAATTTTTTTTTATGTTTAAATTCGGGTATTCCATAATTTGGGAATTTTTTACGTTGAATATTTTCTGTCTGGACTTTTCCAATTCGGTAATATTATAAACTGTTCGGGAATTTTATTATTTGGGTATTTTCAACTTTCCAATTCGGGATTTTTATACATCGACAATTTTATAATTATGGGAATTTTATTATTCGGAAATTTTCCAATTCGGCAATTTGATAGTGTCGGAGATTTCATTTTTTGGGATTTTTCAGTAATCCCCTCATCCCTTTCGGAATTTTTTCAGTCTTCCCATACTTTTATACCTTCTATTAAAATTATGTAATTTTTCAAAATAAAAAGTCAAAATTTAATGTCGAAATCATCAAAAGTATCAATTTTCTTTTACTAAGAGTGGTGAGTCGACGATCCGAGTGCACCGGGTCGTGCACCAGGTAGTTTAACACGTATTCTACGAGAACTTTTTTTAAATTTAACTTCTGCCAACATTCAAAATAACTAAGAGTGGTGAGTAGACGATGCTTTTGCACCTGGTCGTGCATCAGGTAGTTTGGCACGTATTCTACGAGAACTTTGTTAAAATTTAAATTCTGCCCAGATTCAAAATAAGTAAGAGAGGTGAGCCGACGATCCGAGTGCACCGGGTCGTGCACTAGGTAGTTTAACACGTATTCTACGAGAACTTTTTTTAAATTTAAATTCTGCCAACATGCCAAATAACTAAGAGTGGCGAGTAGACGATCCTTTTGCACCTGGTCGTGCACCAGGTAGTTCAGCATGTATTCTACGAGAACTTTAAAAAAATTTATATTGTGCCAACATCCAAAATAACTAAGAGTGATGAGTCGACGATCCGGGTGCACCTGGTCGTGCACCAGGTAGTTGAGCACGCATTCTACGAGAACTTTTTTAAAATTTAAATTATGCCAACATACAAAATAACTAAGAGTGTCGAGTCGACAAACCGGGTGCACCGTGTCGTGCACCAGGTTGTTTGGCACGTATTCTACCAAAACTTTTTAAAAATTTAAATTCTGCCAACATCCAAAATAACTAAGAGTGGTGAGTCGACGATCCGTGTGCACCTGGTCGTGCACCAGGTAGTTTAGCACGCATTCTGCGAGAACATTTTTATAATTAAAATTGTGCCAACATTCAAAATAACTAAGAGTGGTGACTCGACGATCCGGGTACACCGTGTCGTGCACCAGGTAGTTTAGCACGTATTCTACGAAAAGTTTTTTAAATTTTAAATTGTGCCACCATACAAAATAACTAAGAGTGGTCAGTCGACGATCCGGGTGCACCTGGTCGTGCACCAGGTAGTTGAGCGCGTATTCTACGAGAACATTTTTTAAATTTAAATTCTGCCAACATTCAAAATAACTAAGAGTGGTGAGTCGATGATCCGTGTGCACCGGGTCGTGTACCCGGTAGTATAGCACGTATTCTGCGAGAACTTTTTGAAAATGAAATTGTGCCAACCTTTAAGATAACTAAGAGTGGTGAGTTGACGATCCGGGTGCACCGGCTCGTGCAACAGGTAGCTTAGCACGTATTCTACGAGAACTTTTTTAACATTTCAATTCTGCCAACATGCCAAATAACTAAGAGTGGCGAGTAGACGATCCTTTTGCACCTGGTCGTGAACCAAGTAGTTTAGCATGTATTCGACGAGAACTTTTTTAAAATTTAAATTGTGCCAACTTTCAAAATAACTAAGAGTGGTGAGTCGATGATCGGGGTGCGCCGGGTCGTGCACGAGGTATTTTAGCACGTGTTCTACGAAAACTTGTTTAAAATTTAAATTCTGCCAACATTAAAAATAACTAAGAGTGGTGAGTCCACGATCCGTGTGCACCAGGTCGTGCACCAGGTAGTTTAGCACGTATTCTACGAGAACATTTCAAAAATTTTAAATCGTGCCAACATCCAAAATAACTAAGAGTGGTGAATCGACGATCCGGGTGCGCCGGGTCGTGCATCAGGTAGTTGAGCATCTATTCTACGAGAACTTTTTCATAATTAACATTTTGCCAACATTCAAAATAACCAAGAGTGTCGATTCGACGATCCGGGTGCACCGTGTCGTGCACCAGGTAGTTTGGCACGTATTATACGAGAACTTTTTAAAAATGAAATTGTGCCAACATTCAAAATAACTAAGAGTGGTGAGTCGACGATCCGAGTGCACCGGGTCGTGCACCAGGTAGTTTAACACGTATTCTACGAGAACTTTAAAGGTCAAACTGTTTTGTAACATTGTTACTATAAGGATACGTAACAGTTCTGGAATTCTGTAATGGAACTAATATGAAAAAGAGTGATAGAAGTATTACGTCACTAGAATGTGACATGTGTTACATTCGTCGGGCCAACCAAGAAGAAAATATTTTTTTTATAACAATTTATTTTTTAATTTTCACTTCACCATTTTTTTAATCCACCTTCTCATAATATGTCTAAAATCAAGAAATAATAAATATATAATCCTGAGAGGACGCTGGCTCTTTCAGAAAAAAAGCATGGCCGAGATTTTGTAACGAACGTTCAAGCGGTTCGATAGCGCCGTTGGCTAAGGCTTCGGCTAGGCACGTACGGTTAAGTAGTTTAGGTAGAGTTCGAATCTCCAGCGAGTGTAATTTTTCAACGAGTTTAAGCGTGAGACTATATGTGTAGGAGACCTTGCGTGAAATTGCGTTATTTAAAGTATGAACTAAGTAACAATAAATAAACAATTATCATACAATGATCAACACGTGTATTAATAAACTTGTAAAGTCGCCGCCCGGTGATCACCGGATATATAAACTTGTGCGCCGCCTCCACCCTACTGAAAATTTGCGGTCACAATTGCGGCCGCATTTGCGGGCGCGTATAGGAAACAGCATTTTCGGTCGCATTTGCGGCCACAATTCGAAATATTATAAACAGCTAAAAAATTTGCGTTAACTTAATTTTTATTGTCTGAGGTTTAATTAAATAAGGACAACCGTGAATAGTTATCAATTGAAGAACCAAGTTTATTGAAATATGTGGTAAAATTGCTCTCAGGAAATTTTCAAATTACACAAATGGTGTGTTCCGCAGAAATAGATACGTTTATGTGATACATGACATTTTTAAATTGATGTTAATTGATATTATTATTAATTAGAAAAAATGAGCCCGAACATGTGCTTATTAAACGGACAAGAACATCTTTTTGAAGAAACCTTACAGCAAATTTATCTAAAGATATTACTGCTGAAGAATAGCTAGGTTAAAAATAGTATTTTTCAGTACAAGTGCACGATGATGTTAATCCCCGCACGAGTGGGAGGGCGCAGCAGGAACCCGAAGGGGAAGTCGACATTAACCGGAGATGAACCGAGGGGTGAATGTTGTGCCTTCATACGAGTGAGTCATTGCTATCTTTGCGCACGAGTGCCGAAATCCATTTTTTGTTACACCTGCATCGGAAGTCTCTTTTGCGCGCCATGTACAGGCATCCTGAGGAGGCTTTGGCGAACAGTGCGAGAAAGTCTAGTTTCGGTGCCTGTAGATGGTGCGCGACAGGGCTTTTACGTGGAGGTGTTGCAAACAATATATTATTTAAAAATGTTTTTGTTTGTCAAATTTCTGGGATTTGAAACTGCTACAACGCGAAAAAGTAGTGTATTGGGATCCTAAAAAAGTATAATTAATTTAGAATAGATAAACATGCAGCTTGGTTACCGACACTAAAAAACTGTTTTAAAAATTTCAAGTTTGCAAATTATGGGGACGATGAAGATGACGATGTTAAAGATGGCGATAATGGTGATGAAGAAATCAATGAAGAATACTAATTTCCCGTAAGACTGGGAGAAGATAATCGACTGTTAGAAAATTATCTCGACGATGCTATGGAGACGTCCTTCCCAACAACGAATTAATCAGAGCCCTGCTTAAAATGACAGATAGGATCCGATAGAGACGGATAGGATTCGGAATTTCTTCGCGTCTATCTGAATTTTTATGCAGTATTTGTCTCTGGTTTTAAATCTGGTTCTATGCGGAACTTGGTCGGTGTATACAACATTTTCTATCTGGTTTTTTATCCGGTTGTAGTAGAACCGGGACGGCAAGCATGTTAGTCGCAGATACCTTGTTCAACGCCGACAGATTGGAAGACCAAATCTGTCGCAGAAGATGATTGTATCTGCTTCGGATAGACTCCTTTACTGATGTTACGTCCTGGATGCGGCTTTGAGGCACGCCCAGGTATGTATAGGTCTCTTCAGTGTTAAGATGTTTGATAACACTTATATCCACAATCTCAGGGTCTTTGGGTACGCCAACAATCTTTCCTTTCTTCAGATGAATTTTGGCACATTTAGCCAATCCAAAGTCCATCCTAATCTCTCCTGTGTACTTCATGACAATATTTATGGCATTTTGAAGTTTTCTTTTACCAGAGACATAAATCTTCAGGTCGTCCATATAAAATACATGAATGACCTTATGCTCGCGATGGTTAGTATCGCCACAGAGGTATATAGAAGAATTTCGCAGTGCGAGAGATAGAGGCAGAAGTGTGATGCAAAAAAGCAAAAGGCTCATAGGGACCTGGTAGATAGCGCCTTGTTCGCAAGAGTTACCTGAAAACCCCATCAAGATATCTCTTAAAAGTTTTCATAACATTATTATAATTATAACCACATTATATTATAATTATATCATATTTTATTATACTATATTATAAATAATTAGCATAATATATTATTATTAATTCGTATAATATATTATTCTAGAATTAACGTCATAATAATTTTTAATATATACAAACGTTAATTTTTTTTACATTTACTTATGTTAACTAAAAAAAAGTGGTGGGCGAGAAATATTGCAATTCGACATAAAGCCAAATAGAAGTACAAAATACGGGGTAGGCCCTGAGAGGGAAAAAAAGAAATTAGCCTGGAATTTTAAGCGCCGGGAAAAAGCCAGGAATTTTTTATATTAGTTTTCAATTTGCAATAAATATCGTCTCACTCTTCCAAAAACGTGTATTTAATTTTGCTCAGTGATGGCAACCATTTTTGTTAAAAAATCAAAGACCAGTTTAAGACATGAGAATGGCAACTCGATAAGGTCCATATGAGATTGGCACTTTTTTACATTTAAAATAACCTATTCGAGGTACGAACTTCAAATGGTCGTTATTCAATTGTCCTTCTTATGTCTGCAATTTATATTCAAGATTTAATAGTTGTTTTTTCCTTCAAAAATGAATATTCCTTTTATAATTTATACGTAAGAATATCAAGTATGTCTTGATGGTTTGTTCAAATGCTGAAGTTCCTTTTAGATTTGAGAACCAAAAGTTCTTCTTTAGATATTTAGAGTGAACAGAGTTCACTAAGGTGCAAACGTGTTTTCCGACGCAATTTTTAGCGTTGAATACAAATCTGGCCACAGAAAATGTCTAGCACATCGAATTTGTGAGCAAGTAGAGTTGAAACCTTTAGAAACCGATTTTTTTGCAATTTTTGAAATATCATAGTAAAAGAACCCGATGTGTTAGAAAATAGAAGAAAAGACTTAAGCCTGGACGAATATATTTTCATAACCTTCGAATTCAAGAGTGCAATCATTATGTTCGAAAAATCAAAACAGGACATCGAATACAGTTTTGTCATCATTTTTGTTACTTCTGTATTAAAATAGAAGGTTTGCACATTAATTGAAGCCCTTTATTGAGTCTCTAAAACATGGGGGCCGTTCACTAGGATTTTTCAAACTAGCTGTGAATTCGATCTGGAGTGTCTCCATTTTATTTGTATTCATATTTATATGGTGCTCATTTCACGAGCACTTTGCTTCCCGTTAGCAACTGTATCTTCTTCCTCATAGAGGAAGCATTTGTGGTTTTTTAAATAATAGACAAACTAAAGTTTTCATTTTGATCAATTTAAGAACACTACTTTCCAACCGAGCAATTCACGCCTACCCCGAAAGGGAAACGGCTTAATGATATAATAATAATAATAATGAAACAACACGATGAAAACTTTCGTATCTCTCAAACGCAAAAATTGCATAATTTTGAATATGATCTCATTTTTTGGAATTTTGTTTTAATCAAAAATTTCACGAGAACAATTTTTAAATATATTTAATATGTAGTGCAAATTTTTATTTTCTATTTATATATCAGAAATTTTATTTTTTTTTATTTTTTGGACATTCTCAAAATGTTGAAAACATAACATTTTTTCAATTTTCATGGAAATTAAAAATGCCATTAGGGTAATTTGCAAGTCTTTTTGTCATGTACCAGAAACTTTGCCAATAATTTCTAAAACTCTTAAAAAAATTTTGCTTCAAATTTTAAAAATGCTCTAAATTTTTTAATTTTGGTCGAAAATATCTGGTTAACGAACTTAACCTGCATTTTGAGACTTTAAAAAAGATCATCAAAGTCTGACTTAATTGGACAAATCCTTCAAAATTTAGCATGGCCACAACATTCAGGTAACCACACATACAGACATACATACATACATACAAACAAACATACAGAAAAACACCGACAAAATTGGATGATTCTCGGACTCCCATTAATTAAAATGTGGAAATAAATATTTACTCATTGCAAGTATTTTCTATGTGAATATTAATGTTCATGCTTAGAATTAATGCAAATACTAAAATATGAAACACAATATTATAAATGAAATTTCTAGTGCTACTCTAATCTACAGAATTGAAAGTCAATAAGAAATCATCCTCATAAGTTACGGCTATGAAAAAGTTATTGTTTATAAGTATTGTTATTAACAAAAACCCTCAAGTAAGAAAAATAAAAGATAATCATACTGCTTACAGTAAAATTAACGTTTGTAAAAAAGGTTATCGCTGAAAGCTTCAAAATCATGGATTTTATGGAGGCGTAGATTTATAAAAAATAGATTGTTTATAAGGCCGTGAATAAATAATGAATTGTTGTACAATAAAATATGTTGAGAGTGGAGTTCTATTTCATGCCATAATTCAATATAACAGTTTAAGAAAATCTATTTCCCTAATTGAAGGTTTATATTATTAACAATAGCTATAAACAATATGGAGCAGGTAATGAAAATGCTTATGATTATACTGTTTACGGTAATACACGTTATGAAAAAGAGTTATCGCGAATAACTCAAAAAGTCAGGCTTGTAGGGAGCGTAAACTTATGAAAAATATATTGTTCATAAGGCTGTGAATAATTTATGGTTGGTCGTACAAGAAAATGGGGTTTCCCATACCTCCTATATTATTTGAATTGGAAATACAAGATTTGGAGTCCTATGCCTTATCCAAATTTGATTTTGTAATTTTTGCTTATACACGTTTCTTGTCGATACCTTTTTGATTATTCCAATTGAAAAACTGGATTTAGTAATTTCCACTTTCAACTCTTTTCATCCAAGATTAAAATTCACATTTGAAGCTGAAGAAAATAATTCTGTAAACTTTTTGACACTTGAACTTATTAGAGACTCTAACAATAATATATTAACTAATTGGTTCTGCAAAAAACGTATTCAGGTAGATTTCTCATTTATTTATCGGATCATCCTATACATCACAAAGTTGGGTTGTTACAAACCTTGTTGATATCGCTATACTCCTTTCAGATAAAATTTTTTACATTAACATCTTGGATTGTTCCGTCGGAACAATTGTATTTTTATGATAGTTATTTTTGTGAGACTTGTCGAAAAGTAAAATTTATTTGAATTTAGTTTGAGAATCATATTTAGGAACAGCTGCTTTGAAAAGCGTGTGGCCATGTTACGATGAGTGACGGGGGTGGGGGGGGGGGTCGAGAAGTGTTGGGTAGCATTTTTTTTAAGTTAATAATTTTCGTTTTAAATAGTAAAACAATATAAGAGAATACAGCAGAGTCGCTGCGTAAAATATAATCTTTTAAAAACGTAAGACATCAACGCCGTATTAATCTGCTCTCCAAATTATTCAATTTCAATTGTACCCAATTTTCAGTAATAGTAACACAACTTTAAATTATTTCACTTAAGTACACACGTCATTATACGAAATTATGCTTAACGAACCTGATAATGTGAAACCAAAAACTCTTTGTCGTATTTCCGTCATTCTTTGCTGTTTAAATTTTCGCGCCAATGACAAGCACGCTGAACCGCCGAGGAGGCCGCTGCGTGGAAACATTTGCGCGGTGATAATTATACACAGGGTGCAAACTATTTGTCAAAATTCAATATCTGTTTCAATTTTTACCAAAAAACATTAAAAGTTGACCAACAAACACCGACGAACGATTTCGTGATGAGTTTTTGGAAAATATTAAAAATTAGTGCGCTAGCAAACATATATTTGGTAGTAGTGTGAAGTTTGCACCCGAAACTTTAAATATTAATAACTTTTGCAATTTTAACCGACAAACGTCGAAAGTTGACCAACAAACACCGGCAAACGACTGACAAACGATTACAAAAAGAAAAAATTGGATATTTCCAAATTGGTGAAAATCGGGGTGCTAACTTCACAAGGGTACCTCATAGCCCTTTTCATTTAAGAGAACGATGCTGCGCAAGCGCGAAAAATTTATAGCACTTCCTTGAGTTTCGTACAATTTTTCTCTGAAACGTATGTGACAATAGTAAATATCAGCGAAAAAAAATATATTTCGACCAATAAGAAGTTAAAACACTTCCCACAAAAAAATGTCTGATCCACCAGGATAAAATCTACTAAAACGAGGAAAAGTTAGTGCTACCAAGAAGTGCTGGTTTAGAAATTGTAAAAGTGACAGTCGCGGCGCAAGCCGTACTTGGAATGTAACTATTGTTTTATTTTATTTCCAAAACCCTGTTTAATATTTCGAAAGGGTAACATTCTCGATAATGCACGTGCATCATCGGGAATACTTAAAATGCATATTCAAAATTGCGCCGAATGGAGTAAAAGTGATATGTGGGTGAGGTTATGTGCGCACAGGGAAGTGTCTTTGTTTACATTCTTTATTCAGGAAAAATACTCGTCGACAAGTATTTTTCCAGCATAAACTTTTTGAATGTCGCATATCAAAAGCATGCCTAGTGTATTTTAGTTTTCAGAAAAAATGCCACTTTTTGTAATAGAATATTTTGTGTTTTGCATTTGTATTTTTATTCAGTATTTTTGGAGCTACATGAATTTCAAAACTAACAACCCACTTATAATGGTAGCTATCAATTAATTTTGAACTGAAAATGAAAATTTTGAAAATGAAAATGCTATATATAATATCAATAATATCAATAATATATAATAATGCTTTGAAAATGCTTCATCAACCTTTTTTATATATTTTTTTCATTATAGATAATTTCACTTTTACGTAAAACACTATTTTCCTACTATTCCAAATATACGACTATACAAGATCTATAAGATGTAAACATAACCTGCATTCTACATACCGGTCAACAAGTCCTTGCTTTTTCTCTTTGGTATATTTTTCTCTGCACTTCAACCACCTTATTTTCAACTGGCAAATGTTGTTTTCGTCCACCTGTTCATGCTGTAATTCAGCACCCGACACATCTTTTTCATTCAATTTTACATTAAAATTTGGTATCACAGTGTACATTTTAACGAAAATATGTCCGAAACCTTTTATGATTTTGGTTAAATATATTTCTAGATATACAATTTTTGGATACAATTTCAAGATTACAATATTTTATGATTTTTGTTGAATACATTTCTAGATATTGATTCAGTGTTGTAAGTTTCGGAATTATGTTTCATTCGTGACTCATACAATTTTCGTATATAATTTTCGAGAGCATAATTCAATATTGGTACATCATATAATACATCATATTTGGAGAAGTTATAGACTTAGGCTTAAAGTATAAAAGAAATTCCGATTTCGATGTGGTCACAAAAGGTGACACCTCCCCCTCGCTAGTTCGAACAAATAAGGGTGAGGATATTTGTTCGGATGAGGGTCCGTAGGTAGTTTACGAGTTTGAATTTCTCAAGTAATTCTAAATGTCGAGATTATATTTATGCTGTATTACAATTATTCCGACGTTGCTTGATATAATTTTGAAACGAATATGAAGTGAGTAATACTAGAAATTTGTTACGTTAAGAGAATTAAGTTTAGGCACAGTACAAAAAAAAAAAAAATGTTGTTCATTTTCTTTCTACATAAGATTTATTCCTTTGGTTGGCAGTACAAAATTTTGCTGTGTGATTTTGTGCTTAGCACTTTTCACAAATACATTCCCAGCGAAACAATTTTTCGCGGTGTAATTTTTCTGTGTTTCTTGAAGCTGTTAGATCATCATCTATTATAAATTCATATTTTTTATTTAAAATTTACAACATATTTTTTGCTGCGCTTCGTTTAGCTTCTATCTTTGAATCTGCGTAATTTCCCGACGTGACAAATAAATTTTCGTCTTTATTAATAGAGCAAATCCCCTTATATAATCCAATATCGTTTTCCCTGTGAGGTATATAAATCTCAGGTTGACTAGATATATTATAAGCAGGTTTGGAAAAACTGTATTGAATGCTTAGATTTTCTAATCGTGTAATTGCGCATATATAAGGTTTCTTTGGTAGTACTAGAGCATCTGGATCTGTTTCTTTAAGTGACATGATATAAGAAAATTTATGAATTTTTTATTTATAATCATTTATTTAACGGGTTTCAACCTCTAGCCCGTACGAAGAAGTGCTGTTGGTGTTGTGTCGGTGTTTTTCGGATTCCGGTTTCGTAAATCCCTATAAGAAGATACTTGTGGTAAGTATTTATTGAGGTTGAAACTCGTTATATGAATGTATTTAATTTTCTGGTTTATTATTGGTTTCCAGAAAAGTGAATGGTCATACGTTTTATTCTGATTAGGAGGATTAATTTCAGGAGCTAGGAAAGGAGATAAATGACACTTTAGATGCTTGGATGGATGCTTGGATGGATTATCAGAAATGTTGGTGCCATTTCACATTTTGTCCTTGACCTAGAACAAAATGGAAATATTGTTAGTAGTAAACTGTTTCACTTAAAGGAGGGGTGGATAAGCTTGTAAGATGCAACTTTATTGATTTTGTTTCAACTTTACTTTTCATGGGAGGAAATTCATATGTTACTTATAAAGTAAAATTGCAATTTGGACACTTCTTTTTTTCTTGAATTCGGATTTTAGTTACTAATCGATTTTGCACAATGTTGGGTGAGTTTATATTGATTGGGAGTGAAGAAAGGTTAATTGGGGATGTTGTCGGTGTTTGAGGGATAGCGTATTGACTTGTCGGATATGGGTGCCATGACCTTCGTCTAGTGGTACTCTGATTTTGTTCTTCCCAACGAATAACTCTTCGCGTAAGAAGTTGGATCATTTTGATTGCGGCTTGATTTTGAGCAATTAGAGCATTATTTGAAAGTCCTGTTGTTTTAACAAAAGCTGTTTTTGTTATTGCTATATATAGTGGTTCTGTGACTGTATCATTCATATTACAATCATCAGTTGACTTTCAACTGGCGAATGATCCTTTTGGTTACATCTGAAATTCAACCTACTTTTTTTACTGAAATGCAGATTCTTGTATTACTGTGTGGGAAGGCGAACCGGCCGGGGGAGTAACTATCTGAAAATATCGCCTCACCTTATAAACAGAGAAAACTTTTATGTATCCGCACTGGCGGTCTTTATACCATAATTTCTAAGATTTGACTATCCATAATAATTTTTTTAACGGGTAATGAAAGATAAATAATTAAGGTTTCCGTTGATGTACATATAGTAATGACTTACGTAGCTTATATAGTTGTAATGTTGCTGTGAAACTTCGGGCGTTTGGTTTAGCCGAAGGTTTAGAAAGAGCTATGGTGACTTCTCTGCCTTCTTAAGGTGGAGTTCCGTATCAGAGACAGAAGTCGCGCGAATCAAATTGCGCGTTTCAATTTATAACTGCTTCTCATTGGATCTTATGGCACCCTTTCGAATGACGCAAAACCCAATGCGCGACTGAAGAGATTCCATCGGCGGCTATAAGTCGCGGCGACTAGACTGCTTCTCCAGCAGTCTAGCCGCTCAGCCAACGCGACAGAGTTTTCGAAAGTACTGTCTATCATCTATTATAATCATGGATGATTCGAAATTAATCGAACTTTTACGGCAACATCCTTGCATCTTTGATGCAAAAAACAAATTTTACAAGGATCTACATGTGAGACAACGCGTGGGCAGAAATTGAGAAAGAATGTACCCCATGATTTTGTCTTCAAGTTCTCTACAACCAATGACAGAATGTAATTGAACTGGCTGATATTCAAGCAAAAAAATCTTGGGAACACTGTGTCATCATTATGAAGATGCCTTTCATTGAGAATTTTCTGGAATCCCTCCGATTCCTTTTTTAAAAAAAGTTCCCGTACTTCATTTTGACTGGAGTCATTTAATAAAAACATAAGAAGTGCTTCATTTTCTTCCTCGAGAAGATTTATTATTAACTGATCCATGCTGTCATGTGCTACTGTACAACCTACTGCCGCAGATGATCAAACTGTACTGACTACAGACAACACATTGAAAATTGACCTGGTCGCTTGCGTCCAGACGCCCTATCGGAAACCCACCATGAATCCCTGATCGCGCAAATCAAGTCGAGGGTTTCAGCTGCAATACGGAACTCCACCTTTAGGGGCGCGTAGAGATCCTCAAACGAGAGATGAGACACGGGATACTTCAATTCTGATTAGTGCCAATGTACCGGAATTAGTTGATCGTCTATTGAAATTGATTGACTTGAGTTGGCGCGATTTTCAAATCACAATTTTAATTGCAAGAGGATTTAATACAGAACAGAGACAACACCGATCATACAAAGGTTGTAAATTATTGGGAAAGAAATAATATTTATTTCTAAACAAATATACTTTGAAATTTTCAGAAACAAAAGAAATAATAAAAAATTAGACAGTTCGAACTTTTCGCGCCCCATGAAAATGTCAAGGTTTCGGTACAGCGGCGACCATTGGAGGGGGAAACATGCCTCAACTTTCCGTAAGTTCAGTGGATCTCTAGGGGGGCAAGAATACGGTATGTTAAGGGCAACCACGTTTCTTCATAACTTTCATCCCATTTATTGTGTTGGTTGTGTTCATGTGGATGCTTCTATATTGCTTTATGTAGTTTTTCCTCTCTCTTCTATTCTTTTTTGCCATAAGATGTGGTCACCGCTTTCACAGCATAATAATTGTATTTTTAGATTGTTGATTAAAATACCAAGGGTTTCTGCTGAATATGGTTACAATAATTAATAAGCAGTCGCGGACAATTGTCCAGGGATGGTCCCGAACAGCAAGACGCTAGCCTCAGTACCGGTTCCGGTCTTATGTATTTACTTTCTGCACAGCATTTCGTTAACTAATCCGCCTTTTTTTGCCCTTGATCCGTGTACTAGGTCCTCACACCATCTGACTTCGAGTCGCCTCCAGCGTAGCATGTTTCATATCCAGCTTAATAGCTGGTATGGCACATCACACCTCAATGCCTTTCGACAGATGACTTCTGTAGGGGAATTACTGAAGGTAATTTCTATATCTAAGAAGTTGCCCAAAGTATACCCTTCCCTGTTCGAGCTACTGCTCCAATTTTGCCATAATAGCATGAAGGGCCGTTTGCACCGAGCAGCCTGCCTGAAAGACGTGCTGCCCTCTTTGCAGCGGTGATGTTCAAAGCACCTCATGCCTGATATATCTCTCAGTCAGCTTCTCTAGTGTCTTTAGGATGAAAGACGTTGAGTTTATCAACTGGAAATCTATTGCAACAGTGAAGCTCTGATTCCAAGGTTTAGGAATGAGGACCACTGTGCCACCAAGTCTTTAGAGCCATTACCTATTTATTTCCCGGAAACCTTCAAAATATTTTTTAGATAGTTTGACTATACTGTTATATTCACCAATAGAATTGAAGATGATTGCCAAGGAGCAGACCAGAGTATGAACGATTCTCATTTTTTTCAAGTAGAGTTAAAAATGATTGATATACTAATGAAGAATTTGGTTAGCAGTCTTACGAAAGATTTCTTGAAGTACTTTATTTAAAATTATATGATATATACTATACTCCTCATCTCATGAATGATAGGTATTAGACTTGTCGTTCTGAAATATTTATATTTCAAGGATATTATAGTTTTAATGCAAAACCCATTTTTATTCACTTATTTTTATTTCCCTAAAATACATGGTCTTTTGCAGTATAAACATGTTTTGATGCACACCTAGAACAATTTGCTTATAACAATTAATTGAAGCATTTCATGAAATAATTTCGTGAATGTATTTAAAAACGAAAGATTAAAACTTATTAAGAATTGTCGGCTTTATGCTGTTTTGAGACAAATTTTCTCGTTTTGCCCCACTGTACAGGCTTTGACTCATTGGAGTGACCCTAGTGGAAAAATTGATTAGCAGTCTAGTGTAGGTCTGGCTCAAGTCTGGCTTTATCTAGACTATCAAGTCTGAAAGGTCTAATCTAGCTCAGGTCTGGCGCTAGCCTTTTCCAGATGTGACTTTAATTATGTCGTTTTATCTGTTAGGACTAGTGTGGCACAGGACGGGCGCTGATAAGACATACAAGAACAATAAAAACTATAATTTTGGTCAGGAAGGTATGCTCTAGCCCAGGACTGGCGCTGATCAGCTATTGAAGACCAAAAGCATTTGCAAAGTTTGATAAGTAAATTTTGTTCGGCATATTTTAAAAAAGTTAAAGGGCGTCTACAATGGTAGAAAATGAGAAATTCATACTTTCAATGCGACACTTTTTTCTTATCTCTTCGACAATCTGGTCTGGTCCGTGTTTGGCGTTGATCAGCTAAATACACTTAAGGTGAAGAATGTTTTTTTTCAAGCCATGAAAAGAAAAATAAACGGAATCTAGGCAGCAGCTGAAAAGCCTCCAAGTAGTAGCGAAACAGCCATTAATAATGAAAAATTAGAAATTCCATTTTGCGGTCAAACTATGCAAGACACAAAAAAAGGTGAAGATAAAAATATCGTGCAACCAAAAAAGGTCTACAAATTTATTCTTGATCACTTTTTGATAGGACGCGTAGTTGTTGTTTTGTTCGTGAAAAATAACACTTAAAATAAAAAAATTTAATGTTTTGGAAGACGACACAAGGAAAGAAAAAAAATAATATCTTTCTATTTTCAATTCATTCATTTACTATTGGATTTAAAACATTAGGAATTCTTTCTCACGAAATTTATACACTAAGATAATAAGATTTAATTCAATGGGTAGAATTCTTAAAATATTACATCTAAATACGCTCAAGTTCGTTATACTGAGAATAAAAAATCGTTATAAAAAATCAATATAATCACTGAAAGTGATAAAATGTTTAACCTATCTATTAACAAAATATCTGAAGCAACAAATCACTCATGAAACAGGGCTCAGATATTTATCATACTGCCCTGAGTTTTCGAACGACGTGCTTTGCCGAGATTTTTGCCAAATATTCCATAATGTAAGTTGGCCGTGGGGTTTAGTTGTTAGGGATAAAATGCGTTAGTACTTTAGGTAAGTTAGGTTTGAATCTCGCCGCAGCAATTCCGATTCTTCATAGCGATTAAGCGTGCGATTATGTAAGTAGTGAATAAATTAAGTATATATAATAATAATAATAATAATAATAATAATAATAATAATTGTACGCGTATTTCAGTATTTCATTGTATTTGATTTGTGTATTTAGTTCCTCCTACTGAAGGTTAAATCTTTTGATGGAGTGAGTTATTTTTCATATAGTCGTTTGAGATTCTCCTATGATTTGTATGACAACTTCAAAAGGTGTTTTCACTCTTTGGAATAAAATGTATTACTATCGTTTTAACTTCGCTTGTCAACTTTGATATAGTGAATTTAAAATTCTTGCAAGTTTTATAAGAGTTAATGCAACATCCTTTCCATTTGTTCAAACAAAAATATTAGTTTTGCCGGCTGAAAACGACTATATTAATTTTTGATACGCCAACCCTGTTTTCCCTATTTTGGAGCGATATTATACTAAATTCTCATTCATTTTTATCATTTATTCTAACAAAAAGTCTCTCAGTGTCGTGGTAACACACACGACTTAGAGCTTGGCGGTTAGGGTTTGATTCTCTGTACCTGCGAATTTTACCAACTTCCGCTATATTGCATTACATGCATGTTGCAAAATTCCAATACATGGTTAGAAAGATGACAATACCAGATTTGTAAACTACAATATAATGTATTGGAACGTTACCTTACGTCTCGGAAACAAAATTCTATACATTTAATGAAAAGTTCCAACCAAAATTTTTTACAGCGTAGATTTCCAACTCTTTAGTTTTCGCGAGGAGGTATACATTCACTCATCAAAAACTCGCACAGAGTTAATCCCTATTACGGTATTACACAACTATTTAACAGTTCACCTTGAAATTAAACAAATTATAAGGACCTATTTAAAATGGAAATATGTATGTTGAATTAATAGCTGAACTAGTTTTTAAACTTTTGTAGGATTTGAAAATGTGGATTAAAACTTATTTCATTTCTCCGAATTTCTTACTAAGCAAAAATTTAACTTTAAAAGAGTCTTTTAAAGCGTCTACCATCCCGTCTGTATCATACAGCATTCCACCTTTGCTGTTTCTCATGCTGACAAACTCAGTACTTTCACGTTTGTTTATCTCTTTATATATTATTTTCATGGTTCCTTGAAAGTCGTTTTGTAATTTCCTTTCCTCTTCTGTTCTGATTTTATCTTTATTTTCCTTGACTAGTCGTTTAACTTTTTTCTTTTTGTGTCTGTAATCATCTTCAAGTCTACTTCTTTTCTCATCGCTAAGACCTCTGATGTTTAACGTTCTCTCGCACGCTTTTTTCTTTTCCTGATGGGCTGCCTTAATTTCATCATTCCACCCTGCATCACCAGATTTTCAATCGCAGTTTTGATAATGATATCCCGTAACATAGTCCACGCGCCCTCTACATCTTCATTGATTCTAAGCGCCTGCCAATATTATTCAGAGCTTTTGGACAGATTCGATATTGATTTGAAGCAAAAACGACCGCATTTGTCGAAGAAAAAAAGTGCTGTTCCATCACGACAATTCAAGGGTGCACACGTGTGTAGTCACGATGCCAAAAATCCGTGAATTGGGCTACGAACTGCTACCTCATCCAGCATATTCTCCAGATTTAGCTTCCTGCGACTATTTCCTGTTTCCAATTCTAAGGAAATGGCCGGGCGGTAAGAGATTTGGGTCGAATGAAGAGGTCATCACCGAAACAAACACCTATTTTTAGGGTCTTGAGAGAACCTATTATTTGGAAGGAATAAAAAAATTGGAAAAACGCTGGACTAAATGTATCGAGCTAGAAGAAGATTATGTTGAGAAGTAAAACGCTCATTTCCCGAAAAAAAAAATTTTATTCGAAAAGTCACTGACTTATCAAACAGCCATGGTATCTTAGATTTTAACTTAATCACTTCCTTCGAGATCGACCCCAGGGCGGGAAAGCGAGAGCACACACTGGCACTAGTTGCAAACGAGCAGAAACTGAGCAACTTCTGTGCTGTAGCTCGGGACTTTGGGTCCCTCGGGGGATTGCGTTCCGTTCCGTGTGCGGCCCGGCAACCTTTTCGTGCATGGCCGTACCGAGTCCAGCGTTATGGTTACAATATTCTGTTACACGCCCCCTTCCCCGCGGGGGTTCGGGTGCATACCTGGAGTTTTTGTAATGTCTTTGTTTAAGTCTGATATACAGTGAAACCCGGATTTAGCTCCCCTGGATTGTGTCCTTCCGAAAATTGACCCCGCGCCGTGGGGATACGTAAGAGGCGTTTGCGGGGGGATTTGCGGTGTGCACTCAGGCGTGACAAAAGAGAGAGAGAGAAATAGGAGAGAGAT
This sequence comes from Andricus grossulariae, assembly GCA_011634705.1. NCBI lineage: Eukaryota > Metazoa > Arthropoda > Insecta > Hymenoptera > Cynipidae > Andricus > Andricus grossulariae. The sequence continues at coordinate 143,967,851 of JAABKJ010075445.1, forward strand.
AAAACAGGAGAAAGACAAAATAGTTCCGAGTGTCTGGATTTAACTTCAAGGTCAGCCCCAACACCGGCGCTAGATCCAGATTCGACTGTAGTTTCAAAAAAGGAATTTAAATAAAAGTTTGTAAATCTGATGTTTTTCTCTTGAGGTTTGCTTTAATAGTTTTATATCTAGTCAATAATTATGTTTCGGCTTCATTATGAGTTTTGTCTGTTGGAGTATGAGGTTGTAAAGTTTTTTTAAATATAAATTATTTTTCGTTGTCAGGAAAGTTATGTGGTATGTAAATAAATGCAAGTATCAATCCTTCGCCAAATCGATATTGTAGTTCTTTACAATCGTTCCTAGTTTTGTGCTTTAAGTTCCTGCTCTCGTTGTTGTTTTTTGTTTGTTTTTTGTTTTGCTTCTGATCCTCCTCCGTGGTTATCTTCTTCCGGAGTCGATTGTCCTTCGAATCTGTTGTTGGTTGAGTTCAATTGTTGTTTTTTTATTTAATTATTAATTATTATAATTTTAAATCCTATTTAAACTATGTAAGTTAATTTATTAACAAAAAGTTAGAGTCAATTTGTTTCCTGTTATAGAATTTTTAATTCTGCGTTCCACTGTTTGTACGTCTTTTTTAAGCTTTATTATTCTTTAAGTATTTCTTATTATTTTTTCGTCTTCTTGTTACTTTTCAAAGAAGAATGTTACTTCTATCTTGTCTTAGGAGTCAAAATGGTGTTATCTTCTAAATTATTTATTATAGTCATTTTAAAGTAGTTGTGTTCAGAGTATTGTTTACAGTTCTTTTCGAGTTATTTTCGAGTTCATTTGTTTCATTAATGCTATTGATCCAGTGCCATTTTTGCACTTGTTTAAGTATAAATAGTCTGACTTAAGGGCATGTGATACGCATAAATACCTACCTTACCGGCCTCACTTTTTCAATTTTCTGAATTTTTTTCTGAATCACGAGATACCTCTAAGAAGATGTCCATAACATTTGTAAATGTTTTAGAAAGGTCCGGATGAGAGTCAAATTTTTATCAAAGCGCTATTAAAAAATTGCAACATTGTTCACAAATTGGCCTCGATAGAGGTAATTAAATTTTGTTGCTTGAACTGGTTTATGAAATACAAATATTAATATTTCAGAGGGACAAGCTTGGCATTGATAACCTATGAGATAACGATTATGGTACCATTAGAATACTTTAATAAACAAACAGAATATTTATAAGATAAAATGTTAAACAAGTTTTTCATTAACACAATAATCAGTTCTGCCCCTAATTGATAAAAATGAGGATCGCTTATACTCTGGTCTTCACCTTAATGGTCATACTTAATTCAACTGGTGAATATAATAATATAATACTTTCGTAATAAAAAAACATGTCCTTTCCGCAAATAACTATTTGTACCAAATGAATACGAATTTATTCCGGTGGTATCGAGTCAGCCAGTGAATAGCTGATAAGAAAATTCTGACTGTTTGCTAAAATACAAATTGGGAATTCAATCATCGTCCAAATGAAGAAAACGTGTCTCTTGAGCAAACAAAAAATTCTCCCTTCACTTTCTGGAAACCTAATAATATTTTTCAATCAAGCTTTTTATGGTCCATTGTTTTTCTTGTGGAATAATATTCTTACATAGTATGCGCATATTTTGCGCAAAGAGTCAAAGAAATTTATATTACTGGACATTCTTCAGCTAAATTTTCTCTTCGAATGATGTTCGGATATTTTTGATATGCAATTACAAACATCGCGGGAGCGCTTTTTTAAAAAAAAGGTCTTAATTTTAATTTTTTGAATTCCCGTATTGTTGAAATAATAGGCTTCTTCATGCTCAAACGGTAAGTGAAAAATTATAATGAATTGAGTTCAAAATGGGAACTGTGTAATTCACAGGAAAAAGTACAAAACTCGAGGAATTAAATATTGTCAGATTTAAATTTTGGCTCGCAGGAGATTGCGCGCGGTCTTCATAATTCCCGTGCATTTGTGCACAGACCTTCCAAATGAAAATCAAATTTGAAATTGCACAATATCATGATCATTGGAAACTTTAAGAATTAATGAAATCAATTTTAAAACCTCAAAAAATTAACCAACTTCAAACTTCGTTTGAAAATTAAAGTATTTATGCATCGCGATTTTACAACAATTTTTATGAACAACTAGTTTCTCAATAGTGCATCATAGTTTTTAAAATTCGGTCATAAATCCAAAGTGCATAACTAATAACTTGCAAATCAACGATAGAGCATTTTCATGCAATGAGAACAACTTCATCTTACTTTAAGAAAGTGCGAGGAAAATTTTATTACAAGTCTAACTGACATATACTAATAAACGGTTACATTCACATGATAAAAAATTTTCAAGACAAAAAAAAAACACGCGGAAAGCTCGATGTGGAGTTACGTATAGGGTCGTCTAGAATTTTTGAAGTCAGAACTTGAAAAAACTGGTTACCAAGAAGAACGTATTCCAAACTAGAACTTACCGCGCCGTAAAGGCACTTCTCATGTGAATGCCGACGTATAGATGATGTTGAGAGGAACCAGGAATAATCGCGAAAAGATTATTTAGCATCAATCCACAAGATACATAATGTGCAAATTATGATGTTTGACGTTCGCGATTCCTTCGATCAGGAAGACTTGAAAGGATCGGCTTGCAATTTAGCCGCATGGAGTTCCTGATGTACCGACATAATTTAAAAGAGAATTAATTCGCTGTTTATTTTTGTAGAGATCAGTTCACAATTCGACTGCTTACCTAATGGGGACCCTATTCCTGGTGTTTCTCGTGGTCGGCAGGGCAGGGTCGCGGCCAATACCGTAAGAGCGACAAAGATGGTTATGAAGCACTCTTAGGGCCGCATTGTGTATGTAGATATAAGTGGTTCCTACGTGGGTGGGACACCCTGATAGTATGTGTTCTAGGTTTCTCAACGTGTGTATGACACGCTCTACACCTATCGCTTGGAACTTTTTGACCTAAAATGCGGTTACGGTATGCTAAGGTGGAAAGGACACTTTTCTGGCTTGCGAAAAATAAACCCTCTGTACCTGAATTAAGCCCTGATAAAACTTAAGTATTTCATAAAGGAGAATCTGAATCTGTGATAAAAAATTGGGGTTCCTATTTTAAATTAAAAAGTTACCCCCCCCCCCTGCCTACTGAGGGGCGGGGGTAAATTTGTTTTCAAGTAGCTTTTCCCCCTCGAAAATAAAAAGTTTTTATTTCGGATATTTTTTCATAAGATGCGTATTTTTTCAGATACTTCGATGTCTAAAGTTAAAAAAAAACACCCAGGATATATTTATACAGGGTGTTGAATTAATCCAAAGAGACCAATTTTCAGCAAAATAGCTGAATCCTCAACCAAAAAAGTTCTATATTTCAACCCAAGAAATTGCAGTTTCAATCAAAAAAGATTAATCAAAGGGAAAATAATTTTTAATACAAAATAAAAATGTTGAAGAACTACAGTCGAACTCGGATTTAACGTTGTTTTTGGGGCTGTCCTTGGACCTGACCCACCCTAACTAAACCGGATTTAGCTACGTTTTGTCACGCCTTCGTGAACCCCGCACACCCCGCGCAGTTCCTGTCAAGACTACCCGCGACGCAGCGTTAATTCTCGGAAGCGGTAAACACACGCCGCGCAGCTCCTGACAAGCCTACCCGCAGCGCGGCGTCAATTCTCGGAAACCGTAAATTCGGGAACGTTGAATCCGAGTTTGACTGTATTTGGTTGAAAAGTATTTCTTTAGTTGAATAATTATTTTTTTAGTTTGAGCATGCAACTGCTTTGAAGACAATGATTCTTCTTCTCTTGAAAATTGAAAGTAGACATTTTTTCAATTCTTGGTTAGAAATTAGACTTTGTTCGTTTCCAAAGTTTCCTCTCCTTGTGAAAAGATCGTATTTATTTTTGTAGAAAATTAAAGCATTTTGGTCTAAAATTAATCTCACTTTTACCGAGGATGCGCATTTTTTCCATTTCTCTTTTCTGGATGAAAATTTTACTACTTACTTGACAGGTGAACTGCTTTGATAAAACTTCAATGGTTTTAGTTGAGGATTCCTCATTTTCGCTGAGAATTCATCTGTTTTGGTTCAAAATTTACACTAGGTTGGTAGAAAGTTCAACTACTTGCTTGAAAAGTAATTTCTTTCGTTGAAAAGTCATAGTGTTAGTTTGACGATGCAACTGTTTTGTGGAAAATTCGTCTTTTTTCTCTGAAACTACAACAATGTCTTGGTTCTAATTTCGTTTCAAAAGTTGTCTTGTTTTTTAAAAAGTTTTCTTTTTTTCAAACTTTCAAAAAAAAAATTTCCAACCACAAAAAATGTTGGTTGAATGTATTATTTTTTTTCAAAATTGATCGTTCTTGGGTTTGGAGAAAAAACGGGATGCCGAAGTAACTTTGATACACAAAAAATGGTTGAATTTTGAAGCACAGGAAATGCGACTTTTCACCAAAAGAGATCGATTTTTAAAAGAACAAGCGGAATATGTAACCAAAAATTGAAAAACATTAATACTAAATTGTTGAATTTGTAAGAAAGAAGGCTAACTTTCTTCAAAGCAGTTGCATAATGAAAGTAACAATATCATTTTTCAAGAAAAGAGTTACTTTTCAACCAAGTAGTAACAGGAACCTATACTGGATCATTCAAAGGTTCCTTTGTCGATGCAGGTTCCTGTGCAGGATCATGTACAGTTTCCTTCACCAAATTTCTGCACAAGAACCGTCATGATTACCTTGTACACATTCGTGTACATGAACATATGCAGGATTCTCAGAGATTCCGGTACAGGAATTTTCAGCTGGGGACGACTCAAGGACATTCGCTCACTCCGAAAATGGTCTCAGCCTTTTGATTTTCGCGCGCATAATTGACTCGAAAAAAATAGACTATAAAATGACTATGAAAAAAAAATTGTCGATGACACTTGGTACTATCCAGAAGATCAAACTGACCGTTTAAATTTTGACACTCCAAGTTTGACTATCCATTTTTCTCCGTGCGTACTTATGTTATTCATACGATTTTGCGTAATGCCCCAGTACAATCGACCTATCGAGCGCTTAGCAGTCATCCCAGAGTCAGTCGGCTTTATATATAATCCCTTCACGTCATTACTAAACTTTTCCCCTCTCACTTTTTAGCAGTTATTTGATAGTTTTCGAAGAATCAGAGACTAACCCAATGTCCTGCCAGAAAATTTTCAAAGTCCCTTTTTAAAATTTTATCCATATTTATCAAATTTGATACGCTCCTTACTTTTATGTGTAAAATATTATATAAAACAATATTTTCGTGCAAGTAACCTATCTTATGTAGAAGATTGAGAAGAAAGTAATTGGCATTCTCCTGTTCCAACGGTTATAATTACATTTTTTAAGATTTTCCGACAATTGTACGTATAAAAACTTACTCTTTATAATCATTTATTATAGAAAATGTAACACATTTGTTTCATATTAAGAAAGCTGTGTTCCTTCAGGAACAACTTTTTACCAACCAACTTTGTACGCACAAAATAAATAAAATAATCGTTGGAGCGTTTTTTTTCCACATTTGTTATTTTGATATTCACTTTTGTATTAAAAATAATTTGATTAATCAGAGGTTTTTAATCGTGAAAAACAGAGTAAAAGTAAAAACGTGAAAAGATTTGATAAAACGGACCATTTTAATTCTAGCTATTGATTGGGCGAATTAAAATAAAAGGAGTTTTCTTTAAAAAAGTAATCTTGTTTCAAGACAAATTTTAATGAGCTCATGACTTCGAAATTGCGTAAAACTGATATTAGAAAGAGGCTCTTTGCTAACTTTGAGCAAACATAAAAATTAGTAAATTATTTTAGAACTAATATAACATAATTACTGAAGTTATTATTTTTCTAAAGATTATCTTCATTGAAATTTGAAATCATTATTTTGTTACATTGTAGAATATTATTATTCTAAGGATGTGATTTATTCAGGATAATGAAAGAAGTAACTTTTTCACTTCGGAAAATTCAGACTGAAACATATCCTTTGGCAGGAATGTGTATTAAATTGATGAAAAAGTACCAGATGCCTAGCCTATGATTTAAATACGAAACTGTTTCTTTATTATTGAAAAAAGATGCAGTTAAATGCTGGGTAATATTTTCCTATATACTGTAGGATGGACTCCCTTATTTAGAAATTATTATAGTTGAATCATCATAAGCCTTCAACGATTTTCTTCCTAAAATATATTCGTGAGAGAATAAAACTCAACTTTTTATCTGTCTTCGAGAAAGACAGACTGGGGAATTCATTAAAGATTAAAGCCTTAAGACCTGTAATACACTGTACTGACTCTTTTGATCACAAATAATATTATATTTAAGTTGTACATTGTTAATAAATCTAATTAATTATATGGCTTAATGTCGCTTAACCTTAGAATACTAAAATTCTTTACAATTGGACATCGAGTACCTAAGGGAGTTTGCTCGATTTCTTAACACAAACTATATTCTCTACTTTAATAGAATTTCTAGTAAATGCTTCCATTTTAGCAAATTTTATAGTTTAATCTTAATATTTTATTTTCAAAAAAAATTGATTAGAGATCTTAAAAGCTCTAAATTATACTGATAACATTAAAAAATATGATACAATTATTACATAATTTAATGAACTCCTTTACCAAAAATCTCTTTAATTAATTAGATCAGAAATTTCTTAATAAACTTTAATAGAATTTTTCGCAAATGCTTCCATTTTAGCAAATTTTATAGTTTAATCTTAATATGCTATTTTTACACAAATTGATTAGAAATCTTAAAAGCTCTAAATTATACTGATAACTTTAAAAAATATGATAAAATTATTACATACTTTAATGAACTCTTTACCAAAAATGGCTTCAATCAATTAAATCAGAAATTAAAAAAATATTTAATAAAAAATTACTACACTGAAAGACCTTATTTCATCAAAAATAAGAACAAAAATGAGCTCTACCTTCTATTCTTTTAGTTTTAATAAGCCGCTTTGTAAATAATCATTAACAACTAAATTTGATTGAAATTCTCGCATATAGATGTAGGAAATACAAACTTTATTCTCTACTTTAATAGAATTTCTAGTAAATGCCTCCATTTTAGCAAATTTTATAGTTTAATCTTAATATTTCATTTCTACACAAATTGATTAGAAATCTTAAAAGCTCAACATTATACTGATCACTTAAAAAAATATGATACAATTATTACATACTTTAATGAACTCCTTGACCAAAAATCTCTTCAATTAATTAAATCAGAAATTTTTTTAAAAACTTCAAAAGAATTTCTAGCAAATGCTTCCATTTTAGCAAATTTGATAGTTTAATCTTTATATTTTATTTTTACAAAAATTGATTAGAGGTCTTGAAAGCTCTAAATTATACTGATAACTTTAAAAAATATGATACAATTATTACATAATTTAATGAACTCCTTTACCAAAAATCTCTTCAATTAATTAAATCAGAAATTTTTTAAAAAACTTCAATAGAATTTCTCGCTAATGATTCCATTTTAGCAAATTTTATAGTTTAGTTTTATTATTTCATTTTTACACAAATTTATTAGAAAACTTGAAAGCTATAAAATTATACTGATCACTTTAAACAATTTGACACAATTATTACATACTTTAATGAACTCCTTTACCAAAAATCTCTTCAATCAATTAAATCAGAAAATAAAAATATATTTAATAAAAAATTACTAAACTGAAAGACCTTATCTCATCAAAAATAAGAACGAAAATGAGATCTACCTTCTATTCTTGTAGTTTTGATAAACCGCTTTGTAAATAATCATCAACAAGTAAATTTTCTTAAAATTCTCGCATATAAATATAGGAAATACAAACTTTATTATCCACTTTAATAGAATTTCTAGCAAATGTTTCAATTTTAGAAAATTTTATAGTTTAATCTTAATATTTCATTTTTACACAAATTTATTTATAAAACTTAAAACCTCTAAATTATACTGATCACTTTTAAAACTATGATGCAATTATTATAAACTTTAATGAACTCCTTTACCAAAAATCCCTTCAATCAATTAAATCAGAAAATAAAAAAATATTTAATAAAAAATTACTAAACTGAAAGACCTTATTTCATCAAAAATTAGAACAAAAATGAGATCTACCTTCTATTCTTTTAGTTTTAATAAACCGCTTTGTTAATAATCATCAACAAGTAAATTTTATTAATATTCTCGCATATAAACGTAGAAAACACAAACTATATTCTCTACTTTAATAGAATTTCTAGTAAATGCTTCCATTTTAGCAAATTTTATAGTTTAATCTTAACCTATATACCTATCTACCCTTCACCTATATACCCATCCACACATAACTACTTTACCACCGAGCAATTCACGCCTAACCCAAAAGGAAAACGGCTTAATGATATAATAATAATAATAATACTATTTATTTCCTTTATCCGTCTTTTTTGGTTCTTCGTTGCCTGGCCTAATCGTGTCGTCAGCCTACACACAACCGACGATGGAATACCCAGCTTCGTGGCCAAAAGTAGACAAATCTATTAAAATGTACAAAAAATAATTTCATTTATACCTGTATGTGTTTTTTAAGGTTGTTCATTCTGAATCTGCAGTCAAATTTTCAAAATAAAAAAAATGGCGACTCCAACATAGCAGGCGACTATTTAAAAAAAAAATAGATTTACTCGATATGTGTTATCTCGGGGGTTTCGAGGGCGCTGTTAGCGAATATGAAGTAAAAAATTCAACAACAAAATGGCGAATTCAACATGCATAGATGACAAGAACGTACTTTTCAATAACCAGGGCTGTATAAACCAGAATCTTGGGCTCCAGGAAAAGTTATTAATTTTATTTTAAATTTCCTTTATAAATAAACATCATCAATAAATATAATAATGCAATATGGCCATTTTATAAAATCGGTGTTCATAACAACTACGGTACTTCGTAGACATTTGTGAGTGATTACAGTGGTCGGTTGAAAAAACGATGTCGATGAATTGAAAAATGACCAAATATGTGTTTGCTCATAACAAATGTCTATTAATTAACAAATATTTTCGTCCAGTAAAGCTTTAGTAATGTCACTGTGGAGTTACTGATATTTAATATTGCTGACAATAAAGTCTATATGTTAAAAAAGGCTAAATTGTTAATTTTGTGATGAAATTTAGATAACTATATATATATATATATATATATATATTACCTAACGGTTTTTTGGACGATATTAAATCCTACCTCTTCCCTTGTAACGCTACAGTAACAATAGATAATGACCCCCCCCCCTCATCACATTGTTTCATAACTTATAGTAATCTGATACTTTCACTATAATTACAGTGTTTTCTATGTGTAAAAAAATTATTGTCAATTTTTAATAGTTCAGTTTTCGATAATTAATAAGAATATAAAAACATGTTTTGAAAAAATCATTTCTTATTAAGTTAGAATTTTTTTAATGTCAAGAAAAATATGACATTTTTTTCAAATTTCGATAATGGAACAGTTATTTAAAATGAAACGAAAAATCTTGCACATATCTTTTCTCATTTCATTTACAAAAACAACTTTTAATTATGTAAATTTTGCATTTTTTTACTATTTTGAAGTGGCCTGATACTTAATCTAAAAAATGCTTACTTTAAAAAAGCGGTATTTTTTTCGTTTAAATAGAAGAAATTTTATGAAAAACGATTTAAAAAAATTGCAAATAAGTCTCCCATTAACCAAATAAATGGACATATAAAAAATCTGCAATGATTTTTGAACACATAGAAAACATTTTTAATTTTTTAATCTTTAAGGACTTTCAACCCCTCTATGCTGTCCAAAAGTGATATTTTATTTTTTGACGGTTAATCCTGATAGGATAAGTTAACTTTAAAAAATACCTCAAAAACAGATTTAAAAAAATTGTTAACTCCTCCCTACCCTCTTATATTATTTTAGTTGTCAAGAAGAATTAGTACATTTAAAAAAATTGTAAATACTTTATTTGTGCCGGCTGTACTATACGGCAGCCAGACATGGACATGTCAAGAAAAGGACAAGAGTCAAATTAACGCGATTGCCATGAAACCTCTGCGCATAATGTGCGGGAAAACACTGATGGACAAAGTCCGAAACGAGATAATCCTCAAAGAATGTAAAATGCAACTGTTTTTGGTTGAGGTTAATCTTTTTTGTTTCAAATTCGATCATTTGGTTGTAAATTCATCTTTGTATGTTGAAAATTCGACAATTTGGTTAAAAATTTAATTATTCTATTGAAAATTAAATTTAAATTCGCTTGAAAATAGATAACTCAGTCAAATTTCCACCAATTATAATTTAAAAAAAATTTTGTTGAAGCTTAAAAAATGAGAAAGTTCAAAATATTTTCGATTTTAGCGTCGTGATTTTTCACCGTCATAAAAGAAGAATCACCAAGAAACGGGTGATTGACCCTAAAATCAGATCTTTGAGGCATGTCTCGTGAAAATGATCTTTTTACTGTAAAAAAATGAACCTTGTAAAAATAATTTTTTTGTCTTATACTTATACTTTTAAAAATAAATTATTTTGTGATATTTGGAGGAAGACATTTTTATTTAATTTACATAACAAAATTTTTTTTAAATTTTAATCTACTCGCACAGTCATCCGGCATTTTACCGGACCGTCGGTCATGCAGTTCGCCGAACGTCGTCGCTCCCGCCTGTCGGGCTAGCTATATAGCCATCAATGGTGTGCATATTACGGTGCATATCTACCGGCACGTCGGTCCGATCGATCGGACTGCGGACCGGCAGATCGCTTGCAGTCGGTGGGCATTTTGTTATCTGGGGGTGCTCTCTGTGAATGACTTTTTGTCTCCACTGCGTTTCTAATTCCTCTATTGTTTCTACCGAAATATTTCAGGCCTTCTCTCAGGACAAATTCAAAGGCGTGCTATCGAGATCCGCTTTACGGATGTTGTTGTAAAGCATAACACTTCGCTTCCCAGTGGGCAGAAAAATATGAACATCCCAAGAACGTCCTTGGGACGTTCCTAGGACGTCCAATGTCAGTCCAAACAACCTTTCTAAGACGTCTGATGTCCTAAACATGTCCTAAAGACGTCTTAAAGACATAGAACGTTCTCGGGACATCTTTCGAACTGACATTAGTTGTCTTAAGAGCATCCCTAGGATATCCAAAAGACATGTTTCAAAAGACGTCTTAGGGATGTCCCGAAGAGGTCTCTAGGACATCCTTAATTTTTTGCCTACTGGGTTGTTGATAAAATAGTCTCGTAATTGTATAACTTGTCACTTACACAGTTTCTTGACATTTACAACACTCTACTTCCTCTATGTCGTCACAGACCTGCCCTTTCAATCGCCAAATTACTGTGGTGCATTCGGTGCTTCGTCATTTCTACGCGAATGGTTCTGTTTAACCTTTCAAGGTCAGTGTTTGACCATTTGATGAGCCCAAAGAAGTGCGTAAGGACAGGGATGTCATATGTGTTGATTACCCTGATCTTGTTTGCCGAGTTGAGAGAACTCTTCAGAAACAATCTGAGTCTTGTAGTGAAGGCAGTCGTTAGGCTTTTCTTAACTATCGTATGCTTAATACCATCGCCCGCAGCCATTGCCTCGATGTCATTCACTTACGCGTTCTCTAGCTCTGCGGTCCTTAATTCTCCTCTAGTTGAATGCACTGCTCTACATCTATCTAGTCTGAATTCCATGTGGATATCATTAGAAAACTGCTTTGTGACATCGGTCACTTGCTGAAGTTTCTGGTCTGAACTAGCGCATAGCTTCAAGTCACGCATGTGTAGAAGATGGGTCAGTTGATGACCAGCCTCATCATAATGTATTGTGAACACTTGAGACATGCTATTTAGTGTTTTGCTCAATGCCCAGTGGACACGTTCTGTAAATTTTACATAACAGAAAGAGAACATTTATACATAACATTGTTACAATCGTGTGCCATAACAATTACAGAACATAAAGGTCACACTGTTCTGCGTGCTTCGCACTCGATTTTGTCCAAAATGCGAACTTTTCTACAATATGCAACACTATTATATCAAATGTATATTACATTTATCATCGCTTGAAATATGACCTTCACCTTTACCGTGTGCATGCTATTTGTCAATCAAAGTTTCAGTCCATTTGAAGGCTATTTTATTTGTTTGTATTATTCATTGTTTAAAGTGTACGCCTAACTACCACCTTTATGCGAGAAATTTATTTTGCGAGTCAAAATCATGTCCAAATTCAGTAGCTAGTCGCCATAGGGTGGAGAGTCTAGTTATAATGTCAGTCCCACCAAACTTCGGTTAATTAAGTGGGCGTGTAAGAACAGAACTGGAACCGAGAAAGTCATACTTGTTTGGTTTTTATACTGAAGTCACCAGCTCTTGTGACAATATTGCAGGGGTCCCATAGAAACCCCATAAGTGACGAAATGTATTTTGCGAGTCTTCGGCTTTAATTAGGATTTTTTTTGCTGTTTTTTATAGCACATTGTTTCTGATAAATAAAATAATACGTTATAATTATATTAATTTTTATTGTTTCGGTGGCGGTTTTTTCCTAATTTCCAACTTTTTGTCAACTTTTCACTTAGTGAGTTGATAATTAATACAAGTTCGAACAAATAATCAATATTAAATACTAATATACATTAAAACAAAAAAGCTCTCAGTAACTAATTCAAGAAAAATTTATATTTAATATGATCCATATAGAAAATGTACAGAATATTTCAAATATCTCTTTTATTTCAGAAAAATATATTTACAAAAAAGAAAGAGATTGATTGAAAGATGATTCTCTCTACTGTTTATTTATTATTTCTTTATAACTAAAAAATTTAATCAAATTTAAACATTTCATAAAAAGCCCCAGCTTTCTAGCACTTATCCAAAGGTAGATAGTTATTAGCAATCATAAATTGATTGAACAACCATTTTTGTTAACTTGCGTTAATTATTATCTCATTAAGGGAAAAGTGGACATAAAGGGAAAAACATTTCAGAAAAAACGCAACTATGTGACATTAATATGAATGACGATAGTTATAATCAATAATAGTTTGTTTAAACAATGAGTTTTGCTAAACTTAGTTATTTATTAAGTCACTTCGAATGAAAAATAGATAAATAATTAAAAATTTCAGCAAAACTGCAACTTTCTACCATTAACCAAAAATAACATCATTAACAATAACAATGAATCGTTCAAACAATTATGTTTGTTAACATTAATGAACTATCACCTTTCTCTAATTGAAAATTGGACAAACAGTGCAAAATTTTTGAAAACACTTCGACTTTCTCTCTCCATTCTAAGAGCAAATTGCTAAAAAGAATAATAAATTGTCTAAACAATTTATGTAGAAATATAATTATCAGTATGAAGTAGCATTTTATGTATTAGAAACAATTTTCACTTAAAAAATCGCTAAAAATTATACTTAGTGCTAAATTGTGAAAATAAATATTGAATTTCAACTCGATTTAGCCAAAATTGAGGATTCTGAATAAAATTTACAAAAACGTATTTTTACATTCTCATCCAGAGAAGGTATTAGATTTGTGTAAAATTTAACCTCCCTGTTTTTTGTCAAATGTCTACGTTTTGAGACCCCCTGAATAAAAAAAAAACAGGTTTTTACGAATGTGTCTGTCTGTATGTATGTATGTCTGTCTGTGAGCACGATAACTTTCGGAAGAATTGACCTATTAGATTGGCCTTTGGTATACTCTTTTAGTCTTGCAAACGAAAGCTCAAATTCGTTAGCCAGCCATTTTGGATAAAAATTCAAAAAGTGAGCGCATTTTGAAAATTTTTTAGGCCATTTTTTTCACAACGCGGAACGATGGCAGTGGGGGGGGGGGCGTGATAGTGCATTTGAGTGCAGTCGGCTACTTCCGTGTCAACTCGTATTACGGGAGGTTGGATGGCTAGGGGGGTGTTGTGCTGGGAGTCGATTTGATGGTGGGGTCGGGGTAAAGGGTGACGATGCGATGTGGTGCGCGCATGACGCGGCACGACGCGAACTCGACGACATTCGGGTGCCTTCGTGTCGAGTCGGGTTAGAACTAGATTATTAAAACGGAAGAGTTTCCCTTTGTATTGTGTGGACGGGGAAAAAGTCGAGTACGACCAAGAGTTACAAGACATTATATTAATGGGAACGAATTAATTTCTAGGCCTAATATATTAATGGCCGGTGAAAAAAAGTTGAAATGCTTGTTAGTAATTTATTTGCCATATTTCTATTTCTTTCGTCTTTAGTTCCTTACTCCTGACGATGAAAATTAAGCTGAAATAAGGCTTGGTTGAAAATTGAATAATTTTGTTGAAAATTTCTCTTTTTGGCTTAAGAATATATCTGTCTTGGTTAAAATGCATCTGTTTGCTTGTAAATTTAACTGTCTTGTTGACAATTGTAGTTGCGTAATTGAAAGTTAAAGTACTAAGTTGAAAATTCTTTTTTTGGGAGAATCGTAAATCTTTTTGTTTGAAAATTAAACTATTTTGTTTAAATGTTGTTTCTTCTTTTATTGAAAATTAATTTTTTACAACTTGAAGTTTAATTTGTCACCGTAAGTGAAAACATTTGTCTTGCTTCTTCTTTTTTTCTTCGTAGAAAATTAATATTCTTTGTTTCAAATTTTTCCAGAAAAGTCTTATTTGGTGGAAAATGCATATTCTCGGGTTAAAAATTCTACTTTTTTGAAGACAAATTAGTTTTTTGGCTTCAAAGTTTTTTTTAAAATTGAAAATCAATTATTTTAACTGCTTATGTCACCATTTCATTTGTAGATTCATCGTAACTTAAGTTGAAAATTCATCTGTTTGCTGGAAAGTTTCACTGTTTTGTTGAAAATTGTACTTTCGTAATTGAAAATTGAAGTACGTAGTTGATTTTTTTTTCTGATAATGGTTCATCTTTTTGGCTAAAAATTAAACTACTTTGTTTAAGAGTTGTTTGTCCTTTTATTGAGAATTAATTTTTTACAACTGAAATTTTAATTTTTCTTCTCATAAAATTTCATCTTTTTTGGTAGCCAATTAATAATCCTTGTTTCAAATTTCCTCAGAAAATTCTTATTTGGTGGAAAATGCACATTCTCGGGTTAAAAATTCAACTGATTTACAGACAGATTCGTTTTTTGTCTTCAAAGTTTGTTTTCTTTTTTATTGAAAATCAATTATTTTAATTGCTTATGTGACAACTTCATTTGTAGATTCATCGTAACTTTAGTTGAAAATTCATCTGTTTGGTTGAAACTAAATTTTAATTAATTAATTTATTGAATTTAATAACAAATAATGTGACCTGACAAGGTCTCCCAATAAAGACGGCCTTTTCTGAGTTACTAGCAGTGGATTTTCTGATTAAAAACCAAATTACAACAAAAATGGTTTAAAATGGAAAATTATCGTTCTTATAAATAGACAAAATTTTCTTATAAATAGAAAATTATCGTTCGTTAAATAGACATATCCGTTGAAAAGACAAAAAAATCAGCAGTCTGAACGAATTCTGAATTTTGAAAACAATAATATTCGTGTTGATTAATTTACAATGATTATTATATCATTAAGCCGTTTCCCTTTCGGGGTAGGCGTGAATGGCTCGGTGGTAAAGTAGTGATGTGTGGATGGGTATATAGGTGAAGGGTAGATAGGTATATAGGTTTAAGGTATAGATCTTGGATGACAACACAATTGTTCTGTAAGTAATTATTTTAAAATATAGCTGATTATTCAACCGATTATAATTGACCTTTTCAATTTATCACATATAAAAATCCTAATTCCTTATCCTATTGTTCCTTTATCATCTTATTTAATAGATAAGAAAGAAAAGCAAGGTGGGTTTCAATCCTTTAGATCTGGTAAGTCCCACATTTCCTAGTCTCTTAGCCGCTCGAGGGACTTGGATATTATTTTGAATTATAAAGAGACATAAATTAATTCTCAACCCTTTCATCGTCACGATTAACTCCGTGACGTAATATAGTTTAAAATATGAAAAATTGTTTGAGTATCTTTTTCTCTGGGAAAACCCCAACATTATTACGTCACAGCCCCCTGAACTCTTCAGTTGGAAATCTCCTATCTCGAGTTCTCCACCTTTTCCATTTTCACGTTTGGGAACTCCATGTGTGACGTCACTCGATCCAGAATCCCCCAGGCTGGGGTTCCCTCTCCCCCTCTCCAACTGCATAGATCTCGGGAAGCCCGTCTTATCGGCTGTGACGCGTCGGCGCCAGTCGCGGGGTAGAGAGGGGGATTAGGCCAAGCCCATAACGGCGCCCCATGGTTGCCCTATGCCTATACTACTGTTGAGTTTTCACCTGTTGAAAATTTCTATGATTTTCAGCGAATTTCCTATATATTCAGTCTTATATCTTGAAAAAGGCTCTTTAATAATCTTCCGAAAAATATTAGAGGCGGGAAAACCCAGAAGCACCTTAAAAACAACCTACTATGGAAATTACGAAAGAATTTTAGAACAAAACAAACGACACTCCGTAATTCTCATTCGCAATGTCATTCGTAATCTCGATAAAAGATTTCTCAATAATCAGAAAATCGTCAAAATAGCTTGAAGCTAAAATAATCCCTGATTTTATATCCTGTAAAAATCACTTCAATAATCCCGGCAATAATAGTGAGAAATCCCACATGATACTTGAAAATCAAAATTGATTAAATATGATAAAAAATGGTGAAAAACAACCGCACGGCAACAATATCTAGAATTTTTCAGTCGTTTTCGATGCTCAAAAATTCTAATTCGTAATCCCAACAGACAATTAAAGCCATAAAAAACTCAACAAACTCCCTAAAAATCACCCGAAATAAGAAAATAATTATAAGAAATCAGAAAATATTCAAGAAAAAAGCTTAAGGTTCGTAAATATTTCCTGATTTTATGACTCAAAAAAATATCATTATTAATTTTTAGGCACAAAAATTCTCAATAATGGTATCAATAATGCTGAAAACATATTATTTTATAGAATAATTTTCTTCCTTTGATGACCTAATTTGTATAAAAAAAATGCTGCTAACAAGGGTCGTAAAGAAATATTTCTTCAGTCTTTAAAATCTACGTGACATATTATCAATATTTTCCACCTGAAAAAAATTGGGTAAGAGTGTTTTCATATTTACTCTTTACACATTCTTAAAGTGTCGGAGATTCTCAAGCTAGAATAATATAGATACACGCTTTGACATCAGGCGAAATTATTTGAGTTTCTCAAGGTAAAATAGTTATAAACATCCTATGGTTCATCTGCTAATAAATAAATAATGTGATACTACTTAAAATTTTCCACGTCAACAAGCCCGAAAATTATCCATATACGCGATGTATGTTGAGTAAGAGGAAAAACCCAAATTTCTCAGAACAGTATATATGCATGAAATATCAGAATATTAATTAGTTTACTCTGCTCTCAAAATTCGGCATTGATCAATTTTTCCTACTTCTTGAAAAAATGAGGACTTTTTATACTCTGGTCTTAGCCTTGGACGTTATCCTTAATTGTATGGTCTAAGTATGTTCTAATCCTGTTACAGAACATGTTCTTTTGTGTTCTAGAACTGATACATCACAGTTATATAACAGTGTCCGCTGTGTAGCGGACCGAATGAACGGAACGGATAATGAAATTAATGTAAAGAATGTGGCGATGTTTCTAATTAGCAGGTAGATTGTAAAAAGTTTGTCGGAGTCGTTGAATTCTAATTTTTTACATTTTACAGGATCCGACTTTATCGACTGCGGTATTACACAACATACGAGATGATGAAAGCCGAACAAACGCACGATATAAAAAAAGTTAGAAGAAGAAAAACGTTGCTTTTTGTCCTCTTTGAAAGACCAACAAGATTATCATAAATACTTTTTGAATTTTCTTAAAAATCGAAAAATCAAATTTTTTGACCAATGGTTCTGGTTTTTAACACAAAAAAAATTAAAAACAAAAAATTCCTTTTTGTGGTGAAACTATGCAAAATACGAAAAAAGTTAATAAACAAACATTTTTAAGCCAATAAAGATCTATAAATTTGCTATTATCGATTTTTATAGGATTCGTAGTTTTCATTTTAATCGTAAGAAATAGCATTAAAAATAAAAAATCAAATGTTTGGAAAAAGGACAGAAGATACGGGGAAAAAATAAATCAGCAAAAGTTATTCAACCAAGAAAAATGTAAACATTTTTAAAAAATCGTTTTTGGATAGGATGCGTAGTTTCTGTTTTATTTCTAAAAAATAACATATAAAGGTAAAAAATTCAGTTGTTGAAAAAACGATACAAGCTACGAAATAAAGTAAGCAAGCAAAAGTTTTCCAGCCGAAGAAGACCTGAAAATTTGTTATCAATTGTTTTCTGATAGGATGTGTAGTTTTTGTTTCAATCGTAAAAAATAACATGAAGAATGAAAAAAATTAAATTTTTGGAAAATTAACACAAGGTTCAAAGAAAAATTAAGGAACAGAAGGTTATTTAACAAAAGTTTATTCAATAAAATTTTTTGCCTAAATTATATCTACACATTCCTTCGAAAATATGTTGACACATTGATACATTTTTTAGGGTACTGAGAAGAAAAATTAATACAAAATCGAGTACAAATATTGCAGTAATCATGAAAAACAAAACTTGTACTTTACTTGTCAATTTCGGAATAAGCAGCCACAGATCGAGGTACAGAAATAAATATAATATATATTTGATATAATCGAGTTGAACATAATGTAGAATAATTAGAATTTTGGACAAAGTCGAGTGCGAAGGGTGAGATCCAAAAGACGCAAGTTTCAACAAACAGTTGGATTTTCAGCGAAAATCGTAACTAAATTACAATGACTTTGTAACAAAATTTTCAAATTTTTAACAAAATATTTTATGTAAGACATGGTTTTCACCACAACCTAAAAAAACTTTACGCCAGGTGCGGCTCCAGAGGGGAGTTTACGATCCCAGTAAAAATAAACTACTTCGGGAGGATCGCGGCGAATTAACATGTTTAAATTTGCCCGAATTTGGCTTTCTGATTCGTTGAAACGAACTGAGCCAGCGCGAATTGAATGCGTGTCAATTTGCCTTGATTCGTGGTCAAGGTCATTTCGAACAAAAATTAATAAAAATTACATGCCTCAAGTCTCGAACCAGCGATACCAAGTGTATAGGTCCAGACGAGGACCGCTGAGCTACGGGAATCATTAATATATATTTACAACAGATCCTATATGCTCCTGCGCGTTAGTTCTACATTAAAAATTCAAGTTAATAGGTAACTTTTTAATTGTATTAGCGCTGGCGAATTCTGGCGAATTGGAGCTTGACTTAAAATCTCGCGAATTAAAATGAATTGGCCGACACTGAAATTGCGAAACGTCGGCAAGTTTCGTAGTTTTGCACACGATTGAAACCCGAAAAAGCTTTAAATTTAAATTTATCATTCTTTTTGTTTGTTTGGAAATTCAACTATCTGATTGAAAATGCAACTAGTTGTGATTGAATTTTAATCTTTTTTGTTCGAAAATTCAAACATTTGGTTGAAAAATCATCTTTGTAGGTTAAAAGTTCAAAATTATTTGGCTAAAAATTCAATTATTTTGTTAAAAATTGTTAGTCGAAAATTTAACAAGTTTTTTGAAAATTCGTCTCTTTTTTATAGAAAATTCGTCATTTTGGAATAAAAATTCATCTTTTATGGTAGAAAAGTCATTCCTTTTGGTTACAAATTCAACTTTCTTGGTTCCAAATAAATTTTTTTGTTAAAAATTAAAGTGTCTTCTGAAAAATTCGTAATTTTGGCTTGAAGATTCAACTGTTTGGTTGGCAATGCAACTGTTTTTGGTTAAAATGGAATTATTTTTGATTGAGAATTGGACCATATGGTTGAAAATTCAACTATTTGGTTAGAAATTAACTTATTTGATTAAAAAATCAACTATTTTCTAAAGAATTTAAATTTCTATGTTGAAAGCTCAAGTCTTTTGTTAAAAATTCGTCTTTGGGTTGTAAATTCAACTATTTTGTAAAAAATACAACATATTTCGACTTCAAATCTTAGGAATTGAAACGATTCGTACTTATATATTAATTTTATGAAAAAAGAATTTATGCCCCTATTTTCGTGAAAAATCACACTATTTTTCCTGTTATCAGAACATTTTAAACTGTGAAGTCGGTAGTTACCAAAAACTATTTTTATTCGTATGACTGAGAACAAATGTAAACAACCGGGGCCTTTTCTGAGGATAAAGGTGGTGGCATTTAGTTTCTGTAATTAAAGTTTGCGAAATTGATACTTTATTATAGTAAAGGTTTCATTCAGATGAGTTCAAATTTAATTGCTTTAATTTTTAGTTTAGTTTTGTTTAAATAAAATGAAAAAATCTTTTGCTTCAACTGTTTGAAAATTTTAGTCTTAAAGACAGGGAACAATTTTTTCGAACTGAGAAATGACGGGAAATTTTTCCCGGCGATAAAAGTGTTCACCCTGCTTACATCAAAATATTGACATTTTTGTTCGAGAGTTTTGACCCTAGACGTACGTCAAGACGTGATTATTAAAAAATCTGGTTTTAATTAAAGTCTTGCTGCGTGTAATGTAGATTGTAACCATAGGACGATATTTGCATGCATAGTGGACACTTGTACAGTCACTCGGTGAAATACATGTGGCTGAGTCTGCATTCGAACAGACAAATGGGGTTTTTTCCCTCTTTAGAACGGGAGCAAGGAAATATAAATGAGATTCCACTTTTACATGCACAACCCGTAGTCTAAATCTTCAGTACAAAAGATCATTTTGCAACAAAAGTATTACAAAATGAAAAAATAAATTAGGCTACATAATTGAGGGTCGTACTTAAAGCCCTTGTCCTTGGTGGTTCGGATCCCACCTTAAACTGCAGGTCCCCCTCCCACCACTAAGTAAGTGTGTGGGGTGTGTGTGAAGGAATAGGGAAGAAGTTCAAAGTGAATGTAAATCCTCAGGGGACACATTGGAAACTTCTATTCCATTCTACTTCCATTCCATAATTGCGTGCCCGGATCAAGTAACCGGCTGTACTATTGTTTGGATCAGAGTGTTCGGGGAAGGAGGAAGCTGAACTTCATCTTAGGGGCCGTACTTAAATCACATAACGGATTATAGACCCTCTCCAAGACCCTCCCTCCCCTCTGTAACGGATCGTAAGAAAATATTTCTACCCCCCCCCCCCCCCCCCCAACACTTGAATTTTCTAACAAAAAGATGAATTTTTAAACATGAAGATTAATTTTCAAATAAAAAGATTAATTTTCTACCAAAACATACAAGTTTTCATCAAAATACATGCATTATTAAAGAAATAGTTGACTTTTTAATTAAAGAAGACAAATTTTAAACCAAATAGTTCAATTTAGAACTAAAAAAAAAAATAATTTTCAACCGAAAATGGAAGAGTAACAGTTTTAGTTACCAAAAATAATTTTAAACCAAACATAAGAGTTTTCAGCTTAAACAATGAACCTTTAACTGAAATAGTTGAATTTTAAACCAGAAAGATGATTTTTAAACTAAAATGATGATTACTTAACTGGAACATTTGAATTTTCAACCAAAAAGATTAATTTAAAAACAAAAACATTAATTTTCAAATAAAAAGATTAATTTTCTACTGGAAAATACAATTTTTCAACAAAATACATGAATTTTTAACGAAATATTTGACTTTTTAATTAAAGAAGACAAATTTTCAACCAAATAGTTGAATTTTTAACTAAAAAAAAATAATAATTTTCAACCGAAATGGAACAGTAACATTTTTAGTTAAAAAAATTAATTTGAAACCAAACATAAGAGTTTTCAATTGAAACAATGAATCTTCAACTGAAATAGTTGAATTTTAAACTAGAAAGACGATTTTTTAAGTGAAATGATGAATCCTTAACTAGAATAATTGAATTTTTGTCCAAAAAGATTAATTTTCAACCAAGAAGATAAATTTATACCAAAAAATACGAATTTTGAACTAAAAAAGATAAGTTTTGACAAAAAATTTAATAATTAAATTTTCAGTAAGAAAAATGAATGTTCAACCAACAAGATTAATTTTTAACTAAAATTATGGAATATTCAGCTGGAATAATTTTCATTTTCAGTAGCAAAAACAACAATTTTTAGCCAAAAAACATCAGAGAAAAAACAAGTTTTCAATCAAACAGCTCATTTTTCGAACAAAGAAATTTTTTTAAAATTAAAACGATGAATCTTCAACAAAATAAGAAAATAATGTTTAACAAAAGAGTTTATCCTTTAACCAAATAATTTTATTTCCACCCTAAAAGATGAATTTCCATCTAAAATTATAAATGTTTAACTGGAATACTTGAATTGTTAACCACAAAGAAGAATTTTTAAACAAGAAGATTAACTTTCAAAAGAAAAGATAATTTTCGACAAAAAAAGATCGATTTTTCAACAAAGTACGTGAATTTTGAACGAAATAGTTGAATTTTCAATTAGAAAAGACAAACTTTTATCCAAATTGTTGAATTTTGTACTAGAAAAGATCAACTTTCAACTAAAAATGGAAGTTAAATTTTCAGTAAATGAAAGTAATTTTCATCCAAACTGATGTATTTTCAACTGAAATGATGAATCTTCAACTGGAATAGTTGAATTTTACGCCAAAAAGATGAATTTTCAACCATAAAGATCAATTTTCTACAAAAAAGACGAATTTCCCACAAAGCACATAAATTTTCAAACAAATAGTTGAATTTTTAAATCCAAAATATAAATTTTCAACCAAATAGTTGAATTTTTACGCAAAAAAAGATAAACTGGTTTTCAATAAAGTAGTTACATTTTCAACCAGAGAAGAATTGTTAATTGAAATGATGAATCTTCAACCAAAAAAATTGATTTTCAACCAAAGAGTTTAAGTTCTAACCAAGTAGTTAAATTTTTATCTAAAAAAAGATGAATTCGCAACTAACAATGTAAAAAAATTTCTATTATAATTCAAAAATATTTCTTCGTTGAAATACTACTTCTACCCTAAAAACTGCAACAGTAGATATAGTAGAAATTTCTGCGTAAAATCTATCCTAACAAAAATAATGGAAAGACTTGTGGATAGATATATCCGCTATAAGGTCTTGTCAATGAGGCTACTTCACAAAGAGTAACACGCCCATAGGACTGGTCACTCGACGACGACGGCCCTAAGCGGTGAAGTAAAGCTAATTTGAGGACAACTGAAGGAGAACGGCTTTGCGATTGGAAACTTTATGGAAATCGAAGGACTCTTTAATAATACCTCTGAAGAGGTGATCAGGGCGGCTATGATCACACATGGTGTGCCTACTGCAGTCGTGGAATGGACGTGCCACATATTGGCCAACAGGAATCTTACTACGACTAAGGGAGATACCACTTTATGTGGAACCGTTCACTCGGGATGTTTACAGGGAGGAGTTTTATCGCCCTTGTTGTGGTGCTTAGTAGTGAATAAACAGCTTCGTCTACTCGCGAGTCAGGGCCACCACGTCATAGGCTATGCGGACGATATACTGGTTATCGTGCGCGGCCAATCCCAGTAAGACAGAAGCGGTTGTTTTCACCAGAAGGTATAAGTGGGGAACCACGAGTACACTGAAACTTGAAGGGCAACAACTGGAAATCGAAGAACGAGCTAAATATCTAGGAATCATTCTGGATAAGGAGCTGTTATGGAACGAGAACCTGGAAATCAAGGACAAGAAGCTAGTAGCGAGGAGGCCGACCCTGAACATGCTCAGGGACGAAATGGCCACTGGCTAACTCTTCGAAAAGTAGTATCGAGTTAGCCTATCCACGAAGAAGGAATTGGTTGACGGCGACGCTCACCTGCCCAGTGATGAGGACAACTGGTTTACAGATGGCTCCAGGAATGAGGAGAATGCAGTAGCCGGTGTATATCGTAAAAGGAATGGAATGGGCTTCACAATCGAGATGGGGTCCTACGCCACAGTTCTACAATTTGAGATTATGGCCATACTCCAGTGCGCCTACAAGGCAAAAGAGTATGAGAACAAAAGGAACATCCGTATCTGCTCAGACAGCAGTGCTGCTATGTTGGCCTTCAATGGAATAACGACTACGTCGCTATTAGTATGAGAAAAAATTAATAATATCAACTAGAGACTTGAAAAGTTGTGTGCGTTGACTATTTTTAATTATAATTTTTTTTTAGATTTTAGTTGGGGTTTTAAAATATTACTGTGAGGATAGATATATCAACTAAAGGTTTGGAAAGTTGTGCGCGATGATTATTTTTCCTTCATAATTTGTTTGCGCCTTTAGTTGAAGGCAGCTGGGACTTGGATAGTTAAATGTGATAGGGTTAGTTCCTAGGAGTTGATTAACATTACTGTGGCAATATATACATTGAATAGAGTCTTGAAAAGTTGCTTGAGGTAAGTATTTTTTATTTCAAATTTTGTTGGTATGTTTAGTTGAAGGCATCTTTGACTTGGTTCGTTGAATGTGATAAAAGTATTTCAAAGGGGATGTGTAATATTACTATGGAGATAGATATATTGACTAGAATCTTGAAAGTCGTCTAGGGTGATTCTTTCTATTTTGAAATTTTTTGGCGGTTTTAGTTGAAGGCAGCTGACACGTGGTTCGTTACATGTGATAGGAGTAGCTCCTAAGGGTTGTTGAATGTTACAGTGGAAATGAGGATATGAAAAAGAGTTTTTGTTTTTTAGTTATTGCTGTGGGGTTGTGTATGTAGTATAGAGTTTTGTGAAGGTGACTAGTATGATTTTTTTTTCATTTAGAGAATGTTCGGCAGTGTTTCGCGAACCCCGTAAAATCCTTAACTGTAGTCTGTAGTATCGTATAGGCACGATAACTTTCGAAAGATTGATCAGATTAGATTGTGCTTTGGCACACTTTTAATTCAACTATTTGGTGGAAAATTCATGCATGTATTTAGTTGAAAATTCGACTTTTTGATAACAAATCCATGTATGTTGTTGAAAATTTGTCGTTTTTTACATTTTTAACTATTCCAGTTAAAGATTCGTCATTTTAATTGAAAATTATCTTTTTTGGTTGAAAATTAATTTTTTACGGAAAATTTAACTATTCCATTTGAAACTTTAACTGTTTGTTGGAAAATTCATGTATTTTGCTGAAAATTCGTCTTTTTGATATCTTTAACTATTCTAGTTAAAGATTCATCATTTTAGTTAAAAATTCATTTTTTTGTTTCAAATTCAATTATTTCAGTTGAAGATACATAATTTTAGTTGCAAATTCATTACTTTGGTTGAGATTTTTTTTTAATTATTTTTTTTTTTAACTGAAAATTTAACTGTTCCATTTTTTATTGGAAATTTATCTTCTTCAATCAAATATTGAACTATTTGGTGGAGAAGTGATCTTTTTCAGTTCAAAATTGAACTATTTGGTGGAAAATTAATGTATTTAGATGAAAATTCAACGTTTTGATAAAAAATTCATGTATGTAGTGGAAAATTCGTCGTTTTTTGATATCTTTAACTATTACAGTTAAAGATTCATCATTTTAATTAAAAATTAAACTATCTTGTTGAATCTTTTTTTTAAATAATTTTTTCAACTGATGATTCATTGTTTTAATTGAAAATTCGCTTTTTTTGGTTGAAAATTAATTTTTTACTGAAAATTTAACTGTTTCATTTTTTATTGGAAATTTATCTTTTTCAATTGAAAATTCAACTATTTAGTTGAAAATGCGTCCTTTTTTATACCTTTAACTGTTCCAGTTAAAGATTCATAATTTTAATGGAAAATTCGCTTTTTTTGGTTGAAAATTAGTTTTTTTACTGAAAATTTAACTATTCCATTTGAAACTTTCACTATTTGCTGGAAAATTAATGTATTTTGCTGAAAATTCGTCTCTTTGATATCTTTGATTATTCTAGTTGAAGATTCATCATTTTAGTTAAAAATTCATCTTTTTGTTTAAAATTCAATTATTTCAGTTGAAGATTCATAATTTTAGTTGCAAATTCATTACTTTGGTTGAGATTTAAAAAAAGTGTTTTTTTTTAACTGAAAATTGAACTGTTCCATTTTTATTTGAAGTTTTTCTGTTTTAATTAAATATTCAACTATTTGTTTGAAAACTGATCTTTTTCATTTCAAAATTCAACTATTTGGTGGAAAATTAATGTATTTAGTTGAAAATTCGACTTTTTGAGAAAAAAATCATGTATTTTGTTGAAAATTCGACTTTTTTATATCTTTAACTATTCCAGGTAAAGATTGATCATTTTAATTAAAAATTTAACTATTTTGTTGAATTTTTTTTTACTAATTTTTTAGCTGATGATTTATCGTTTTAATTCAAAATTCGATTTTTTGGTTAAAAATTAATTATTTTACTGAAAATTTAACTGTTCCATTTTTTATTGAAATTTATCCTTTTTAATTGAAAATTCAACTATTTGGTGGAAAAGTGATCTTTTTCAGTTCAAAATTTAACTATTTGGTGGAAAATTCATGCAAGTATTTAATTGAAAATTCGACTTTTTGATAACAAATTCATGTATGTAGTTGAAAATTCGTCGTTTTTTTATATCTTTAACTATTACAGTTAAAGATTCGTCATTTTAATTGAAAATTAGCTTTTTTTGGTTGAAAATTAATTTTTTTGCTGAAAATTTAACTATTCCAGTTGAAACTTTAATTATTTTTTGGAAACTTCATGTATTTTGTTGAAAATTCGTCTTTTTGATATCTTTAACTATTCTAGTTAAAGAGGTCATGGCCCCGCAAACAAAAAAGCCTGCTGACAAAACCCCAAAAAATTGTCAGATTTTCGTCTGCACCAAGTCAAAGGTACCCTTTCAGACCAGCATTCACGCTACATGGAAGCTACTGGCGCTACGCTCACTGGAGACACTCTACACTTCGCAACTGTGACCTTTTGTGGATCATGACCGTGCGAAAAAAAAATTCTGCTGACAAAACCCCAAAAAAGGGACAGATTTTCGACTGCTCCGCGCCAAAGGGAACCTTTGGAGTAGCATCCACGCGACATAAAAGCTATTGGCGCGACGCTCACTGGAAACACTTAGCACTTTGTAACTTTGACATCGTGTTGACCATGGCCCCGCGAACAAAAAATCTTGCTGATGAAACCCCGAAAAATGGACAGAGTTCCGTCTGCTCCGCGCCAAAGGAACTTTTGGAGTAGCATCCACGCAACATAGAAACTATTGGCGCGATGCTCACTGGAAGCATTAAGCACTTTGTAACTTTGACATTTTCTGGACCATGGACCCGCGAACAAATAATCCTAGTGACAAAACCCCGGAAAGTAGACAGATTTCCGTTTGCACTGCGCCAAGGGGAACCTTTTAGACCAACATTCACGGTACACAGAAGCTGTTGGCGCGACGCAAGAAATCATCGGTAAGTCCTTGTCGCAGCTTGCATAAGAACATTAGAAGGTCCTGCTTTTGTTACGAACCTACATATTACTACCTTGACAACTTACTGGATCAAAAAACGTTAAAACCTCAAGAAACTGTTTCTTTGTGATAGAAGAGATAGAGTGTTCATCTGTAACACTGTGTTGATCATCAAATTTCGTTGAATTCACTGCCACTCTGCAAAGTCCCTGCAAAAAAATATAAAGCTGCTAACCGGGTGTAATGTAGGGCCTGTTAACGAATAGTAAGCCAGGCGATAACGACGATAAAATTAGGCCTCGATCATCTAAGTAATGTTGGCAAGATCTCCCATCTTCTTGAATCTAAATATTCAGTGATAAAAAAACGTTGTTTCTGCATTCAACTGGAACCTTGTGTATATCACGTATACCATTACATGTCACGCTCCATTAAAATATTTCATTAAGAATGGACTGATTGTAATTAACGCATAGTATCGTTTGCACAGTTACGATAAGCCCTGCTAAGTGAAATGCGTCAGGTCGACGAATTGCAAGTTCGCGGACAGCACCATGTTCATCCCTGTCTATTCGCGCCATTTGTTGTGGAGCAAAACGCCTTTTGCAAACATCACAGAGCAAACGGTACCTGAACGCCATTGAAAAATGGTTCCACTGTACAGAAGCTTAATCTTGTATCAAGGAAACTTGAAAAAAAGTTAGGAATTCTATTCCGCAATACTGGTAGAATTTCTGAATCACTTTGATGAAAGTGACAGAACTATTGACAAAAACTGTTGCACGAGTACTATAGCAAAAAAACTTAAGAAAGATTATTTAATGTGCACAGATATGTTCAGAGCATTCATTGGTTAACAAAAATAAAACAATAACGCGCCAATGCTATGAATACATCTTCAGATATAAAAAATGCAGAGCATTGACACAAAAAACTATTGAACCGTCACAATTATTATTCAAAATAAATGTTGATAACAATAATAATAATGAGCAACGTAAACGAGTGTTGAAAAAAGCAGGACTACTTTCATCGTAGCGAGAACTCTTTACAAAAAGCTGTGGCTGAATGCTCTGAATACATCTTTGGATATGAAATAATCTTTTTTTTTATTTTTTGCTATAGCAACCAATAATCAACTTGATTAATCACTGCTACTGAGAATTCCAAAAAGGCTTTGAATACGTTTTCGCTTCAGAAACCTTTCAAATTATCAAATTACATATTGAAAGTTTTTAAAGATACAGGATTAGAAATGAACGTCTTTTAATACTTAACTCATTATTTTAGAACGGCTTAAATCGTATAACTTCAGATACATTTGAAAGCAGGACGATTGAAAATTTAAGATTGCTTGAAAGAACTGAATAAACGTTTTACTCTTTAAAAGGGTGCTTTTTCAATTTTTATGTATTTTTCAATAATTTGGTATCTGGATAAATTGACTCTATTATTATTTCTGATTTCGTTCTATCACTCATGGATTGTATTTTTAATACAAAACATTGAAATCAGATTTTTTCATGTTTATAAAATAATAAATTAAGGTTACTCGAGGCAATTTTCTGTACAAAATATTGATTTTGAAAGAATGTTTGTGAAACTATAGAACGGATTTCTTCCCCCCAAGATAGAAACCTAAATTACACTATAGTAAAAAAAATGGAAAAAATAAGATGTAAGCCAAATTTTGCAAAGAAAATTAACATTGGTCGACCTATAAATATATTCTTTTAATTCTAAAAAGAGTTACAGATTATATAATTCGAGAAGGGATCATTTTTAATTGAGCCAAATAATTTTAACAAATAAAGCTTAAAAATTCACAGCAAAACTAACCCATTTCCACGCCACCCAGGAGGTAGAGTTACAACACTTTTTTTTTAAGTGGTTCATCGAAGGGACAGAGAAGGCATGACTTACAAATTAACAATTCACGAAATTTTTAATAAGATTTTGAATTAATAACAAATTTGTCGTTTTTTTGGGTAAATAACTTTGATCTATTTATTTTTTTCCTATCTTGTGTCGTTTGTCCAAAAAATTAATTTTTTTATATTCAATGTTTTTTTTTCACAAATAAAACAAAAACCTACGCGTACTATCAAAAAGTAATTAATGAGAAATTTGTAGATATTTTTTGGGTGCACAATTTTTCTCTTCTCATCTTTTATCGTAACTTGCACAGTTTGACCGCAAAATTGAATTTTTGATTTTTCATTATGTTTGGTGCGTTCCAAATTTGAATTTTTGGTTTTGCAAAAAAATATGAAAAGTTGTTATAATAATCTTGTAGGGCTTTCAAAAAGCAGCGCTTTTTTGCTCTAGACTTTTTGTCATATCGTACGTTTTTTAGCTTTAACTTTTCATTTTCGTTTGTTTTTTTTTTAATTTTTAAAATGCTATAACTCTGGTAATTTTCTTTTTATCAAAAAAAGGTCTGAAAAAAATTGTCTCAAAAATTTTGAAAATGCTGTAACTTTTTGAGTTTTTATCGAAAATAGCTGGCTAACGAACTTGACCTTCAGTTTTCGTATATGATATTTCCATTTCAGCGAAAAAATTGTTTAAAAATGTTAAATCATTGGATTTTTTAATACAAATTTAGACACGCTTGGAAAATTGGATTTTTCGAAATAGAAAAAAAAATTGTAATGCACATCAAATCGGTTTGATTTCCTTAAGCTATTACAATTTTTGAAATCAAAATAACTTCTTTTTTTTTTGTCAAAAAATGAATCCAAAAGTAGGTGTCGAAACTTTGAAATTCGATTCATTCGAATATTCGAACAAGTCGAATTTCGATATTCGACTTCACTTTTGGATCCATTTTTTAACCAAAAAAAAGATGTTATTTTGATTTTAACAATAGGGTTGTTTCGCAATTTTAGATAACATAATTTTTTAATGCATAGTTTTAATCTAAACTCAATGTGCGTTCTAAATTTTTTTTCTGTTGAGTCGTTCAACAGAAAAAAAATTATTAAAAATTGAAGGCGGGAAAACACTTATTCAAGTTGGTGTCACGTGGGTGTCACGTGACTCAGAGGGGAATCTTTTAAAATACCCCGAAAGTCTTCGAAACCTGTTTAATTCGTAAAAATTTATTGAAAATGGCTTGGTATCTCTCAAAATACCCTAATCATCTTTGGAATCTCTTAAATTTGCATAAATTTATTGATCAAGGCTAGGAATCTTTCAAACTACTCTGACAATTCCAAATCATTTGGAATCTTTTTATATCCCTTAAAATTGTGCAAAGCTATCAAAAATTCCTTGGAATCTTTTAAAATACCCCGAAAGTCTTCGAAACCTGTTTAATTCGTAAAAATTTATTGAAAATGGCTTGGTATCTTTCAAGCTACCCTAAACAATTAAAAATCCGTTGGAATATTTTCATATTTCTTGAAATTTTGCGAAGCTATCAAAAATTCTTCAGAATCTTTCAAAATACCCTAAAATTCTTTGCAACTTCTTAAGTTTATAGAAATTTACTGAGAACGGCTTGGAATCTTTCACAACGCCCTAAAAAACTTCTAAATCCATTGGAATATTTTCATATCCCTTAAAATTTGTTAGAACTCTTGGGAAAGTCCTTGGAATCTTTCAAAATATCCTAAAATTCTTTTGAATTCCTTCAATTTGATCAAATATTTTGAAATTGCCTTGGAATCTCTCAAAATACTTTAAAATTCTTTTACATCCCTTCAAATTATAAAAATTTATTGAAAATGACTTGAAATCTTTCAAACTACCATAAACAATTCCAAATGGTTGAAAATCTGTTCATATCTGTTTAAATTTTGTAAAGCTCTTAAAAATTCCTGACAATCTTTTAAATGTCCTGAAATATTTCTAATCTTTTGAAATCTTTTGAAATCTCTAGAAATTTTGCAAAGCTCTTAAAAATTCCTGGGAATCTTATCAAATACCATAAAATTCACTGAAACCCCTTCAACTTATAGAAATTTTTTTAAAATGCCTTGGAATCTCTTAAAATACTCTAAAATCCTTTGAAATCCCTTTAATTTATAGAAATTTATTGAAAATGGCTTGGAATCTTTCAAACTACTCTGACAATTCTAAATAATTTGGAATCTTTTTATATCCCTTGAAATTTTGCAAAACTAACAAAAATTCCTTGGAATCTCTTAAAATACCCTAAAAGTCTTTGAAACCTGTTCAATTTGTAAAAATTTATTGAAAATGGCTTGGTATCTTTCAAGCTACCCTAAAAACTTAAAAATCCGTTGAAATATTTTCATATTTCTTGAAATTTTGCAAAGATATAAAGAATTCTTCAGAATCTCCAGAAATACCCTGAAATTCTTTTCAACCCCTTTAGTTTATAGAAACGTATTGAAAATAACTTGGAATCTTTTAAAACGCCCTAAGAAATTCTAAATCCATTGGAATATTTTCGTATCCCTTAAAATGTTTCGAAGCTCTTGGAAAAGTCCTTGGAATCTCTTAAAATACCCTCAACAATTCCAAATCCTTCAAAATTTTTTCATATCCCTTAAAATTTTGCAAAGCTCTTGAAAAGTCCTTGGAATCTTTCAAAATACCTTGAAATTCTTTGAAATTCCTTCAATTTAATGAAATTTGATGAAAATGCCTTAGGATCTCCTAAAATACTCTAAAATTCCTTAAAACCCCTTCAATTTATTGATATTTATTGAAAATGACTTAAAGTCTTTGAAACTACCCTAAACTATTCCAAATCTTTACAATCTTTTCATATCCCTTTAAATTCTGTAAAGCTCTCAAAAATTCCTTAAAATCTTTAAAAATACCCTAATCATCTTTGTGACCTCTTCAATTTGCAGAAATTCATTGAAAATTGTCAGGAATCTTTCAAAATACCCTAAAAAATTCCAAATTCCTCGAAATCTTTTCACAAATCGAACTCTAAACTTAGCTCTGCAACAGAAAATAATTATATTTTTAACGTCGGTATTTCATGAACTGTTGGAAATGTAAAATGTTCTCAACACTTCTATGAAGTGAAGTTAGCTCATCCTATTTCTGAAATATGTTTCTTTACAGTTTTTCTGTTACGTTATTTCTTGTTTAATCACTAATCTGTTGAAGTTTTTTCTGCATGAACTTAGATTTATATCTGTAATCATAAAAATCTACGATAAATGTATTTCCACACGGTATCAGAGCGCGGTTGGTGAAATAAATAAAGTATATAGTTATTATAATGTAATCAGTGTCCTCATCGTATTAGATACCGGTGACTAGAAAAATAATACATTATGAATCCCAAGCTTGTTTGACCAACGCTGCCGTCGAACTTCGGACAAAATAGTTAAATGGAAAAAGTTATGCTGAGGCGAGAGCGGTCATTAGTTCCACTCTAGAAGAATTATATCCTTCAATAATGAGATCATGTTCAACTGCTCAAGAAATACAGGTAAAGTTAAATAGCCTTTTTGAACGAAGTTCAACAAACATGAAACTTCTTTCCCAACAAGAATATCCTGTATATAGATTTTCTAGAGGCACTTAAGTTTCAACACATATCAGTAGGCTTAATATAACAATTCAGAAGTTGAGGGCACTTGCAGAAAATATAAAAAATTCTATCATTGCTGAAGTGATAAACGATCTTCCCACTAAATTTATACATTTTGAGCATTCTTGGCATTTAGCATTTGCTGCAAGTGCTTCAAGCCTTCTTATTTTGAAAGAAGCATGCAGGAAAAAATTGAAGGGCGTCCGAAAGAAAGTTTTACTTGTTTCCACTGTCAAGAAGGAGTTATATTTAAAAGACATTGCCGGACATCTTTTCCTGGAGATGCAAATTTATTTTCTATGCCACATGCATGTGTGATAGGTTTAGGAATGTTTCGCAATTCAAAAGTTATTGGTTCAAAAACTAAAGAAAAACAAGAAGTGCCTGTGAACATCCATTATTGTAAATACATGTGTATAAAATTTTACATTCATGAAATTAAAGAATTATTATATTTTAAAGTATTAAATCGTAAACTTATTTTCCATTGAACTAATCATATTGGGTACGATAGAAAATGAAAAGGTGGCGTCTTGCACAAAATCTTCTTCAATTTTTTCGTTGAATTTTCAAAAATTGAAAAGAATATTGTTTAGAAATCCTCCATATTTTTGTTTTTTGTACAATACAAAAAATGTTTCGGCTTGTGTAAAGAACGCATCCTATCCGCTTGATGAGGGCTAAGTCCTTTTCTAAGTCAGGATCATTTTTTCCTGAAGATATAATTTCAGAACTTTTCTCGTGAACGATGCCAGCTATCAAAAAAAAAAGCGAAAATACTTTTCGTAGAAATTTACCAAATGTGTAAACTTTTATGCTAAAATCGGAGAAATACGTGTCGTCTAATTTCCTCT
This sequence comes from Andricus grossulariae, assembly GCA_011634705.1. NCBI lineage: Eukaryota > Metazoa > Arthropoda > Insecta > Hymenoptera > Cynipidae > Andricus > Andricus grossulariae. Next base: position 144,001,764 of record JAABKJ010075445.1, read on the forward strand.
GAAAAAAAATTCATTAGTAAGGCATTTCACGACTTGAAGTGTGGAACCTGCCTGATTTGTAATGGATTAAACCTTAAGTATAGTTCGAAAAAATGAGCAATTGTGATTGAAATCGGATTACGTCAGGCAAGTTATTTGCGGAAAGCTTAAATATATTTCCTAAATTATTGTGAAAGGGTAAAATTGAAATACCTGTCACTTCAATTGATATCCAGGATTCGAGCTTAAAAAAAAAGAAAAGTTAAAATCATGACCAAGAACGAAAGTCACACCTCGACCAGGAGCACTCACCGATAAATATTGTTAATTTTGGTTACTTATTCCTCGAAATGTCTGTTTTCATGTTAACTAACCTCCACCTGTCAAATCTGAGATCATTTTTTTACTCACAATTCTGACATCACAGAAGTATTTTCAGGCGTCATCCTATATCCGAAGACCCACAACTTGATGATGGAGAACCTCATTTTTGTTAAATACGTCGCGAAATGGAGAAAAGTGGGTACAAAATCGAGATTTCCTCCCAGTGGGCAAAGAAGTCATATGGTCGTCCTATGAACGTAATTTTTCTAACGTCTTTAGGACTTCTATTAGTAACGTCTTAAAAATGTTTATAAGAAATGAAAACGTTCTCAGAACGTCTGTTTAACGTCCTAAAAATGGTGATTTTTACGTTTCTAGATCGACCAAAGGACGACTTAATGACGTTTTCAATACTTGAAATGTCCGGTTTTAGTAGTCCTTTAGACGTCCTCTCGCAAGGACGTTTATGTTACAAAATTAATTTGGAAGTTGTTCAAAATTTCTAAATATAGTTTGAAATGTGTTACATTAAAAATTTTTTTTTCAAAGTTCTGCAAAATACAAAAAATTGCCTTAAAAGTTCTCGAATGTAATTTTGGAAATATTTTGAGATAATTTTCAAATTTATCATAAATATAATTTTTCAAAGTAAAAAATCATTTTTTGAAAAATTAGAAAAAAATTGTAATCTTGCAAAATTCAAAAATTTTGCTTTAAAATTTTCTACATTATTTTTTGAAATTTAAGAGAATCATTTTTTAATATTCTCTTAAAATTAATTTACCAAATAAAACATTATTTACATCTTCACATGAATGTTTAGAAGATTTTTTTGTTCTCTTGGAACCCTTCAAAAACTTAAAAACCCTTTTTTTTGAAATTTTCAAAATTCTTTATTTTTTTTTATTTTCTTGAAATTGTTTCAAGTTTGAAATTATTTTTGAAATCTTTTCGGAAATAATTTTTTTTTAATTCAGCAAAAAAAATTGCTTCAATATATTCCAGATATTTTTTCGACCATGGTGGAAATCTTTTAAAATTGTTAAAACTCTTTTTCAATTTTCCCTTCAAATTAATATTTTTAAATAAAAAATCATATACAGGTTTTCCAGGAATCTTTAAAAGAAAACTTTTTTATTGCCTTCAAAGCTTTCAAAACTCAAAATGCTCCTCTTTCGAAATCTTCAAAAATCTACATTTTGTTTCAAATTTCTTGAAATTATTTTGGAAATTATTCAAAATTTCTAAATATAGTTTAAAATGTGTTACAATTTTTTTTTAATTTTCAAAATTCTTCAAAATACAGAAAATTGCTTTAAAATCTTCCTAATTTAATTTTGGAAAGATTTTGAAATAATTGTCAATTTTGTTTCGAAATTAATTTTTCAAAGTAAAAAATCATTGTTTGAAAAATGACAAAAATTTTGTAATCTTGCCAAATTCAAAAATTTTGCTTTAAAATTTTCTACATTATTTTTCGAAATTTAAGACAATCATTTTTTAATGTTCTCTTAAAATTAATTGACCAAATAAAACATTATTTAAATCTTCCCAGGAATTTTAAGAAGATTTTTTTATTCTCTTGGAACACTTCAAAAGTTTAAAAAACTTTTTTTTCTTCAAATTTTCAAATTTTCAAAATTCTTCATTTTTTGTAAATTTTCTTGAAATTATTTTTGAAATCTTTTCGAAAATAATTTTTTTTTAATCTAGCAAAAAAATTGCTTTAATATATTCCAGATATTTTTCGACCATGTTGGAAATCTTTTAAAAATGTTAAAAAGATTTTTTAATTTTCCCTTGAAATTATTATTATTATTATATCATTAAGCCGTTTCCCTTTCGGTGTAGGCGTCAATTGCTCGGTGGTAAAGTAGTGATGTGTGGATGGGTATATAGGTGAAGGGTAGATAGGTATATAGGTTTCATTTTTTTACATAAAGGGAGCCCACTTATTGAGAATTTGGATTAGGTTTGACTAATGAAGGTTCTATGAATTGTCTGAGTGCATCAAATGCTAGTCGCTAATTTATATGTCCTTCTGAATTATTTGTCTTTCACAACTCTTTTTCTTCCTCACTGAATTCATGAAAATAGTTCAAATTGTTGACATTATTATGTGCAATTTTGAGGAATCAAAAGATTTTGACCCTGTGGAAAGACAAACAATATGTTGTGAGGCAAGATAAAAGTAGGTCAAATTCTTGGTTAAAAGTAATCTAACAAATCAATGCACATTTTGTCTTCTTGGTTACAATGTCTATTCATGAAATTAAATCAATTTAAAAAAAATTATTTTTTACTACAGATTCATTATGTAAATAAGTTTGAGACTAATTACTTTTCAATAGGATAAGCTATTCTTGTTTTATTTGTAATGAACAGCATTAAAAATAGAAAAATTACATTCTTGGACAATAAACACAAGCTACAAAAAAATATACCAAATTCGTTCATCCAAAAAGAGCTACAAAGGTATTAATTATTTTCTGATAGGATAAGTACCATCTGTTAGATCATTTTTGTCATTTTGAGAGATTTTTTCAAAATTTCAGGAAAAATTTGTATCATTTAAAAGATATTTGACAACTTCAGAATCGTTGAAGAGAGAAGATTGAAAAAATAGACAGTTATCTGAAATTTTATTTTTGCATTGAAAAGGACTTTTTCCTTTAAATTTTAATTTGGGTAAACGATTGTATCGTTCTTGGCTGATTGGTTTCATTGAAAATTATTCTTTTTCGGCTGTGGATTCAACTATTTGATTGAAAATTTGTTTCTTCTAAATTAAATGACGTGTTTGGGATTTGACATTACCATCTGTTTTTGTTGAAATATCAATTATTCATTAAATTTTTCGTTGAGTATTCGTATTTTTTGGTTTCAATCATTAACTTTTTTGTTGAAATTTTGATTCGACATATCTGAAATCTTCAAAAATCTTTGTGAAGATTATATTTTATATATTCATACAAAAAATGATGTTAGTGTTATTAAAATTCATATATGATATGCATATATTTTTTATTTATCTCTATAATGTATCACCAAAATATCGTAAAAATCCTGCAGATTCATGACATTATTATATACAATTTAGAGGGACAAAAAAAAGTTTTTACGCAACGGAAAAGTAAATACTTTTTTAAAATAATCTGAATATTAATAATAACACAATCTGATAAATAATTTGCAACACTGGCAAATTCACTTTAATTTCATCATCATACAATATGCATAAACCGTTCTCTTGCAAAAAAATTATCCAATAGATATACGGAAAAAAGCTTAAGATGTGCGAAATTGATGTTCCGTAAAAACTGCTTTTTTTGTTGAGCAGTATCAATTGCTGCATTATCAGATTTTCAAAATTTACAATAGCTGGTACAATATGGCTACTAAAATAATGAAAAAATTCATGAATGTTTATAAAAATAAGCCATTGTTTTTCGTGATTGCTAAAAAGTTTCAGCTTCTCAAACTGCAGATTCCCAAGCTTCAGATTCCGAAACTACAATTTCCGAAACCACAAATTCAAAAGAAAAAATTTCTAAATAAAATTAACACTTTTTTTTAAATATGTCAGAGTCGAAGATATCACTTATCTTGAGCTGAAAAATATAGAGTAGAGTTCAAAGTTTGTACTTTTTGTAATGCAAATTACATTGTTGCTGCCCTTTTTTTAATGTCAAGCAACTTCTCTGTTCTTGTCGAATGCACGCTGATAAGTAGGAGGTATGGCTACGGGAATCGATAGGTTGAAATATAGCTTTTATTGAAAATATTCAATTTGAAGATTTCAAGAATGAATAATAATTCTAACTGAAGCGTTAAAAATTAAACGATTTGAAATTGGAAAGTTAAGAATTGTAATGCTTAAATCCAAAATAGATCAAAATAAACCCGATTGAAATAGATATCTCATTATTTGAATGATTTCTTAATTTCAAATGGATACAATTTTAGAGTTCTTAATTTTCATGTTGAACGCTGAATTTTCAATTTTTCTCTTTCATAATTTTCAATTTTTCCCAGTTAAAAGTACTTCATTTGGAGCTTTTTTTTAGAATAGTTCAATTTTAAAGGTTTATAGTTCAAAACTTTTCTATTTTGAACTGTGAAAATGACGGTGAATTTATTTTCTGATCTTAAAGCCAATTATTTTGGATCAATTTTGATGTTGAATTTTAATTTTTCATATGATAAGCAAAATTATTTTCCAAGAAATTGAGAACCTTTGACTTTGAAACATTCAATTTAGTTTTAAATTTGAAATTGTCAAATTTTAATCGCTTCGAATTAGAATTTATTTAAATTAAAAACTTTTCAATTTTTAATCATTCAATTTTGAATGTTTTTGGATAGAAATGATACAATTTCAATTCCTTTAAATATTATTTTTTTAATTTCAGACGCCTTCAATTCCAAAATATTAATTATTATTTCAAAATTAAAAAAAAATCTTATCATTTCGAAGTTTATTTAATAATGGATTCTTAAATTGCTTCTGTTTGTAATAGGATGAAATAGAATTCTCGGGTCGTGAGAGCGTACTACTAGTTATCTTATAAAGTTATAAACTTCAAACAACGTATTTATTTAAATACCTTCATTGTCGAAGATGAGTTTTTTTTCTTCTAGGCGTTTTTTCGATGAATGGCGTTTCACTGAAATCCCACACTGGATCTGGAAAAGTGGTTCAGTTTCATGTGCACTGCTATTCAGCTTTCATGGGCAAATAATGATCCACGCATAAATAATTCTCTTCTTAATTGTTATATGGGAAAAATATATTAAAATTTTCAGATCGGTCGATCTAGAAATAAAATCAGCTAATGAATGTGCAATTTATAATATCACAAGACAGTGTCGTGAACAATAATGTTAAATATAAATTACAGAATTTTTAAATGTTGTAAACAAATTTGTCAAAGATTGTAAGTATTTAAAATTGAACTTCAAATTTATGCATTTACAAAATTGCGATAATTATATAGCATTATTAATTTATAAATGAAAGTTATCAAAGTTAAATAATGTTTACATTAAGACCTGCCCAAATTACAAATTAAAATACTGGGTATTCTAAACTGAACATTTGTCTGTTTAAAGCCTTTCGAATTACAACAACTTATATTCCCAGAGTTTCAGTTTTTTTTTACTTTTAAATTTGAAGTTTTTTTAAATTGTGATCATCAGAATTCGTTTGATTCATAATTGCATGACTATTGAGGCTTTAAATTAGAAATTATGAAATTTGAATGGTGGTTTAAAATTTGTATTTTTTAATATTAGAATGTCAAATTATTATTTTTTAATGTTTTCACATGATAAAAAGTCGGAATATTGAAGGGTTCCAGTTAAAAAATAAACATATAGAAACATATAAAATTCTTTGATTTTTGATGTTGTCAATGTGAAATTGTTCAAATGTGTAATCCACGAAAGTATAAAGTTTTAATGTGAAATTATTGAAAATTCATTGGAATAAATTAAGAATTCAACTGTTACGGATTCAGTGCAAATCTTGAAGTATTTTATAATTTAAATAGAAAATGCAATATTATCGAATGTTTGAATTTATAAGTATTTAATTTCAAGCAGCTTAATAGCCAATCCTTGAAAATGTCTCTTGTTGAAGTCTTTGAAATTCTTAAAACCTTCATGAAACCGTTTGAAATTATTGAAATATTTGGAAACCTTCGTGAAATTTTTTTAAATCTTCTAAAAAATTTGGAAATCGCTTAAAATCTTTTGAATGTTTTGAAATCTTTCACATCTCGTGTCCCTGGTTGAAATCTTCAAAATTCTTGGAATCTTTCGAAATCATCATGAATTCTTTGTAATATTTGTGAAATCTTCGACAAAATGTGGAAATCGTTAAAAATCTTTGAAATGTTTTGAAATCTTCGACATCTGGTGTCTCTAGTTGAAATCTTTGAAATTCTTGAAATCTTTTGAAATCCTCATGAATTCTTTGGAATATTTGTAAAATCTTTTTTATTCGTTTGAAATCATTGAATTATTTAAAACCTTTGTGAAATTTTTTAAAACCTTTTAAAAAATTTGGAAATCGTTTAAAATTTTTGAAATGTTTTGAAATCTTTGGCATCTGGTGTCCCTTGTTGAAATCCTTGAAATTCCTTATTTTTTTTTGTAATCCTCATGTATTCTTTGGAATATTTGTGAAATCTTTCCGAAATCTTTTGAAATGTTCGCAAAAATTTGGAAATCGTTTAAAATCTTTTGAATGTTTTTGATATCTTTGAAATCTGGTGTCTCTTGTTGAAATCTTCAAAATTCTTGAAATCTTTTGAAATCCTCATGAATTCTTTGGAATATTTGTGAAACCTTTTTTATTCGTTTGAAATCATTGAAATATTTAAAACCTTTGTGATTTTTTTTTAAATTTTCTAAAAAATTTGGAAATCGTTTAAAATCTTTTGAATATTTTGAAATCTTTGAAATCTGGTGTCCCTTGTGGAAATCTTTGAAATTCTATAAATCTTTTGAAATCCTCATGAATCCTTTGGAATATTGTGAAATCTTTTGAAATCTTCTTAAAACTTTGGAAATCTTTTAAAATCTTTGAAATGTTTTTGAAATCTTTGAAATCTGGTGTCCCTGGTTGAAATCTTTAAAATTCTTGAAATCTTTTGAAATTCTCATGAATTTTTTGGAATATTTGTGAAATATTTCTGAAATATTCGAAAAAATTTGGAAATCGTTTGAAATCTTTGAAATGTTTTGAAATCTTTGGCATCTGGTGTCCCTTGTTGAAATCTTTGAAATTCTTTCAATCTTTTGAAATCCTCACGAATCCTTCAGAATATTTGTGAAATCTTTCTGAAATCTTTTTTATTCGTTTGAAGTTATTGAAATATTTAAAACCTTTCCGAAAAATTTTTAAATCTTCTAAAAAATTTGGAAATCGTTTTAAATCTTTTGAATGTTTTGAAATCTGGTGTCTCTTGTTGAAATCTTTCAAATTCTTTAAATCTTTGAAATTCTTAAAATCTTTTGAAATCCTCACGAATCCTTTTGAGTATTTGTGAAATCTTTCTAAAATCTTTTTATTCGTTTGAAATTATTGAAATATTTTTAAATCTTTGTGAAATCTTTTGAAATCTTCTAAAAAATTTGAAAATTTTTTTAAATCTTTGAAATGTTTTGGATTCTTTGAAATTTAGTGTCCCTTGTTGAAATCATTGAAATATTCAAAATCTTTGTGAAATTTTTTGAAATCTTCTAAAAAATTTGGAAATCGTTTTAAATCTTTTGAATGTTTTGAAATCTGGTGTCTATTGTTGAAATCTTTCAAATTCTTTAAATCTTTGAAATTCTTAAAATCTTTTGAAATCCTCACGAATCCTTCAGAATATTTGTGAAATCTTTCTGAAATCTTTTTTATTCGTTTGAAATTATTGAAATATTTTTAAATCTTTGTGAAATCTTTTGAAATCTTCTAAAAAATTTGAAAAATGTGCAACATCTGAATTGGTATATTTGTTTCCTTTAGCATTAACTAAAATGTTTTTGGGCGCTTTCAGAGTGAAATCCGTACTGAAATGTTATGCAAAAGCACTTAAGAGGTTTCAACTTACATTTTCGCCTGTTTTTGGAATTCAGCCGTTGCGGGTCTCGAGAGAAATCGACAAAGGGGTGGAAAATTCAAAATTTAAACTATTCTGGTGAAAAATTTGACTGTTTGCTTTAAAAATGCGTATAGTTTCTGTTGACAAAAATACTTCCTATGAAAATGGTAACTATTACATTTCTATTTGATGATTCTTTTCAAATCCTGTTAGAAATCGTATTGAATATTGCGTCAATTGAGCTCCGAAGGAAGTATTTTGACCTTTCGGAGAGAATATGCTAAGTAAGAAGTTTGAAAAAACATTCAAGAATTTCTGAAATTTTATACCTCTACTTTAACTTGTGGTATGACCTCGGAAAGTTGAGGCAAACATCCCAAATTCATACCACTTAGTCTTTGAAGTCATATCTTTAATTCAAGCCAATAAAAGGACACAAAATATGAAAAAAAAATCAATAGACAAAAGTTATTCACTAAAAATGATCTACAAATTTGTTATCAATTATTTTCTATATTTTTTATAAGAACAATTAAATTTCTAGAGGAAAGACACAAGGTACAACTAAATGTTTAATAACAAAATTGATTGCCTGAATTAGATCTAAAAATTTGCATTCGACCTTATTTTCTCACGAGGCATGTGATGAGAATGTGTTCGTTCAAGCCGAAGGAGCCTTAGCAAAAGAGAATTCACAATCACTAAATTTTAATTGTCGATTGTTTGACATTTTTAACTTATTGGAACAACAAGAAAACCCTGTTGAAGAATTGATAACGTGACCTAGTCTCCTTCCATTTAAAAAAAATTGCCTTCCGATTATTCAAACAAGCTTAAGAAAAATAAAATTTTTTCAGAAACTATAAATTACAATGGATCAATATGGGATCAATATAAATCAAAATATTGATTAATGATACTCATTTAGGATTTCTCAGACAATACTTTTTAACAGAGTTCTGCTTTCGAATTTCACCATTTTTTTTTATTAGATGCGCTCGCATTTGCTTGGACGTTTAGCAAAAGGAGTGGAAAACTATAGAAAACCTTTCCTGAGCGCAGTCGGTTACCGAAATTTAGTTCCTTTTAACCATTCTGTTAGCTTGACGATTATTTAATGCCTGGAGAGGTTTAACATTCGACACGTTTTCCTCTGCCAGCTTTATATTCCTGAATGTATTTAGCTTAAAAAAAAGTTCGGATACAAAATGATAGTAGTAAATAAAATATCATATTCATTTTCATACATATTCTCAACTGATATAGATTTTACCAGGTTCTTGGTAATAGAAATATGAGCATGATCTGTGACCCAAGTCACAGATTCCGGGCAAGGTGCGGATAATCTGAAGAACATTCGAAAATAATGTAATCTGTTAATGATGGCTTCGGATTATCTAGAATACTTGCTAAGCGAGTCGGGGATGATTTTGCGTCAAGACAAATCCTGATGAAACATCATTACAAAAAAATACAAAAAACTAATATCTTTTATATAGATACATACAAATGACTTCCATACATTAGAGTTACAATTACTCGAAAGTCTGACATGTTAGGTATGGTTGGATCAAGAATTTAGTTTGGTGGAAAATATTACCAATAAGTTTGAGCTACAATGCTTCGTTTATCAATTATTAGGAAAAAAGTGAAGAATTAAAAATCTGTCGAGCGAAAAATCGTGGGGATGGCCGACAGCCCTATGGGGCTTGGTCGACACTTGACTATAATGTATAATAATTGTCAAATAATGAAGCTTTTTAAGACAAGGCAGAATACAAATTTCATCCAAATTGTTAAATTTTGAAGCCAAAGACGAATTTTTCGTGAAAAAGTTGCATTTTCAAACCGAAAATATGAATACAAACGAAAAAGATTATTTTTCTACTAATAAAGACGAATTTTCAAACTAAAAAGATCTAATTTTAACAGAAAATGGGAGTTACATTTTCAAGTAAGAAATTAATTCTAAATAAAAAATAACGAATTTTCAATAAAATAATTCAATTTTAAACCTAAGAAATGAAACTTCAAACCGAAAATTAATTTTCAACAAATTGGTCCAACTTTTACGCAAGTAATTGAATTTTCAAGTTAAAAAATACATTTTTAGCCAAAAATGGAGAAGTTACATTTTTCGATACAACATTAATATTTTTTTAAACAAAAAATCAGTTTCAACGAAGTAGTTCAACTGGAATTGTTAAATTTTTAATTCAAAAAATTAATTGAAAAGAAAAAAATTAATAAAATAGTTCCATTTTGAACCCAAGAGATGAATTTTCAAACAAAATTAATTTTTAAGAAAGTAGTTCAACTTTTATCAGAGTACATAGTTGAATTTTTAATTTAAAAAAAAATGAATTTCAAGCCAAAAATGGAATAGTTACATTTTCAACTTGAAAGATTAATTTTTCAACAACAAAAAAAGTTTTTAATTAAGAAGTTGAATATCCAACCGACGAAATGAATTTTCAACAAAAAGAATTAATCTTCAGCTGTAATAGTTCAATTTTCAATTTAAAAAATTAATTTTCAGCCAAAAAGATGAATTTTTAACTAAAATAATGAATTTTCTAGCAAAAAAGATGATTCCAGGACCATGAGCTAAATTTAAGGAATTTTCCAGGTAAAAAAAATTCAAGGACCTGAAATTCCTTGAATATTCTGAATGCCTGAAATTCCTGTAATATTCTGAATTCCTGAAATTCCTTGAATATTCTGAATTCCTGTAATTCCTTGAACATTCCAAGGTCCTGAAATTCCTTGAATATTCTGAATTCCTGAAACTTCTCGAATATTCTGAATTCCTGAAATTCCTCAAATATTCTCAATTCCTAAAATTCCTTGAATATTCTGAATTTCTGAAATTCCTGGAATATTCTAAATTCCTGAAATTCCTTGAATATTCTGAATTCCTGAAATTTCTGGAATATTCTGAATTCCTGAAATTCCTGAAAGATTCTAAATCCCTGAAATTCCTGGAATATTCTGAATTCCTGAAATTCCTCGAATATTCCGAATTCCTGAAATTCCTTGAATATTCTGAATTCCTGAAATTTCTTGAATATTCTGAATTCCTGAAATTCCTGAAATATTCTAAATCCCTGAAATTCCTGGAATATTCTGAATTCCTGAAATTCCTGGAATATTCTGAATTTCTGAAATTCCTGGAATATTCTAAATTACTGAAATTTCTCGAATATCCTGAATTCCTGAAATTGCTTGAATATTCTGAATTCCTGAAATTTCTGGAATATTTAGAATTCCTGGAATTCCTTGAATATTCTGAATTCCTGAAATTCCTGGAATTTTCTAAATTCCTGAAATTCTTTGAATATTCTGAATTCCTGAAATTCCTTGAATATTCAGAATTCCTGAAATGCCTTTAATATTCAGAATTCCTGAAATTCCTTGAATATTCTGAGTTCCTGAAATTCCTTCAATATTCCAAGGTCCTGAAATTCCTTGAATATTCTGAATTCCTGAAATTCCTGAAATATTCTGAATTCATGAAATTCCTTGAATATTCTGAATTCCTGAAATTCCTTGAATATTCTGAATTCCTGAAATTCCTTGAATATTCTGAAAAATTTAACTGGTGAAACTTCAATTTTGAATATTCTTCAATTTCCAACTGTTGGAAATTCAATTTCAAGCGCTGAAAAATAAAATTCAAATTTTAATTTTCAATGTTCTTCAATTTTTAACAATTGAAAATTTGCTGAAAATTTAATTAAAAATATTCTTTAATTTCCAGCTGTTGGAAAATCAGTTTTTAACAGTTGAAAATTAAAGAAAATTGAATTTTAATTCTCTTTGATTTTCAATTTTCTTTAATTTTGAACAGTTGCATTTTCAATTTTTGAAAATTCAAGTGTTAAAAATGAAAGAAAATTGAATTTCCAACAGGTGAGAATTTAGATTTTCCATTTTCTTAAATTTTCAACAGTTGAAATTTTAACTGCTGAAAATTCAGTTTTGAATATTCTTTAATTTCCAAATGTTCGAAATTCGGTTTTCAACAGTTGAAAATTAAAGAAAATTAAATTTCAATTCTCTTTAAATTTCACTTTCCTTTACTTTTTAACAGTTGCGTTTCTAATAGTGGAAAATTCAAGTGTTAAAAATGGAAGAAAATTGAATTTTTAACAGGTGGAAATTTGTCTTTCAATTTTCTTCATTTTTTAACAGTTGAAGATTTAACTGCCGAAAATTCAATTTTGAATATTTTTTAATTCCCTACTGTTGGAAATTCAGTTTTCAACAGTTGAAAATTAAAGAAAATTGAATTTTCACCTGTTGAAAATTAGATTTTCAATTCTCGTTTACTGTCAATTTCCTTTAGTTTTTAACAGGTGAATTTTCAACAGTTGAAAATTCAAGTGTCATAAATAGAAGAAAATTGAATTTTTAACAAGTGGAAATTTTATTTTCAATTTTCTTAAATTTTCAACTCTTGAAAATTTAACCGCTGATACTTCAATTTTGAAAATCTCCAGCTATTGGAAATTCAATTTTCAATGGTTGAAAATTAAAGAAAATTGAATTTTCACCTGTTGAAAATTGGATTTTCAATTCTCTTTGATTGTCCATTTTCTTTAGTTTTTAACACTTACATTTTCAATAGTTCAAAATTCAGGTCTTAAAAATGGAATAAAATTAAATTTCTAACATTTGAAAATTTAATTTTCTTCAATTTTCAACAGTTGAAAATTCAACTGCTGAAAGTTCAATTTTGAAAATTTCCAACTGTTGGAAGTTAAATTTTCAACAGATCAAAATTAAAGAAAATTGAATTTTTACCTGTTGAAAATTGAATTTTCAATTCTCTTTAATTTTCAATCTTCTTTAGCTTTCAACAGTTGCGTTTTCAATAGTTGAAAATTCAAGTGTTTAAAATAAAAGAATATTGAATTTCTAACAGTGGAAAATTTAATTTTCAATTTTCTTCAATTTTCAACAGTTGAAAATTTAACTGATGACAATTCAGTTCTGAATATTCTTCAATTTCCAACTATTGAAAATTTAGTTTTCGACAGTTCAAAATTAAATAAAATTGAATTTTCACCTATTGAAAATTTAATTTTCAATTCAAATCAATTCTTTGATTGTCAATTTTCTTTAGTTTTCAACAGTTGCATTTTGAATAGTTGAAAATTCAAGTGTGAAAATGGAAGAAAATTGCATTTCTAACAGTTGTTGAAAATTTAATTTTCAATTTTCTTCAATTCTCAACAGTTGTAAACTTGACTGCTGAAAATTCGATTTTGAATATTCTTCAATTTCCAACTATTGGAAATTCAGTTTTCAACAGTTGAAAATGAGAGAAAATTTAATTTTCACATGTTGAAAATTGGATATTCAATTCCCTTTGCTTGTCAATTTTATTTAGCTTATTAATAGTTGCATTTTCAATAGTTGAAAATTAAAGTGTTTAAACGGAATTTTGGGCTTCGTCGTAGTTGACGGGGTGGTCACAATTCAAGGAACAAAGGGGGTAATCAAAAAGTAAAATCCAATTGTACAGCGCAATTATAATAAAAGAAAGGGTAATAAAAATGGGTAAAATGACATTCTATGTTAGGGTCAATATTATCGGGGCGGTCGTAATTAGTAAAGAAAAAGGGCAGCCAAAAGGCGTAATCAAATGTGCAGTCAGAATTTGAATTGCGTTCATGATTATCGCGTGTAGTCGCATTCAATAAAAAGGGCTAGCCAAAAGTGGCTAATCAAAACGGTAACCACAATTTGAATTGGGGTCATGATTATCGGGTTTTGTTGCAATTACCAAAAAGGGTAAGCTTAAGAAGGGTAAGCTTGAAGGGGTAATCAAGAGGGTGGTCACAATTTAAATTAGGATCATGATTATCGGGTGTAGTTGCAATCAATAAAAAGGTTTGGTCAATATGGGGTAAACAAAAGGGTAGTCCCAATATACATAAATTGGGGTCACGATTATTTATCGAGTTTCATCAATATTAACAAAAAAAGGTTAGCTGAAGAGGGGTAATCAAAAGGGTAGACGCATTTCGGGTAGGTCAATAATTAATAGGTGTGGTCAGAACGCAAAAGTCAGAATAAATCAAAAGGGGATCATCCAAAAGGGGTAATCAGAAAGGGGTTAATCAGAAAAGGGGTAATCACAATCTAAATTAGGGTCACAATTATCGGGTGTGGTCCTAATTAATCAACAGGGTAGTCAAAAGGGATACTCAAAAATCACAGAAGGGTAACCTCAAAAGCGGAATCACTCAAAGGATATAATCATCACAAAATCTATAAGACAGAGAAAACAGAGATCATAAAAATCAATCAAGAGCATAATCATAAAAAGAATTAGTAGATTTACGAGACTCTATGAGTAGGCCCAGTCATTGAACCGTGGCTGGACCACGTGCCCTAACAATTTTCCCGAAGAAAGCTCAAAACTCTTAAAGCTTAAACTTGCCTCTTCAAAACCGCAAAAACTACATTAAAATCCGCAAAAACAACAAAAATAGCACGGGTTGGCCAAGTTACCTGACTGTGTCTAATACGAGCAACTAGTCTTATCTCCTACGTAGAAAAATAGCCTCCAAAATGGCGATCTCCGAGAGTAACAAAAACGGACAATATTTCAGATGCGACTGATGACCTCGGGAACACCAGCGGAAACAGGGCGATTCTCAGCGTGCTGCTCAAGCAGTTTATTCAAATCTCCGTATTTAACATGTTGACCTATAAAGCAGTTATAAGAAACCCGACACCCTACGGCTCTGCGGGCCGCCCGTGACAAGGAGTGGAGAGACGTCCCACACTACTCTGTTTCACAAAATCTCAACACACACCAGTCTCGAGTTGCACGCCAACCTAATTAGGCAGCTACATTTTTGCAGGGTCTTCGCTGACTTGCCCGTATGTCTCAGCATCCAAATCCTTACCCAATCTCACGTAGTTTGGCTTCAAATTTTAATTTTCTAATTTTTTCATAGTATCTTCGATAAATAAAACCAAAATGACGAATCCCATGAGAAATGTGTTTTTTTTTTAGAATTTGTTTAGAATTTTTAAAAACTCTGATTACTTTTTGAACCTTCTTCCTATATTTTGCGTCGTTTGGCTCAAAACTTGAATTTCGGATTTTTCTCATTGTATTTTATATAAATAAAACCGAAATATCAAATCTTATAATCTCATAAAATCTTATAAAAATCTTAAATCGTTTGCAAAAAATTTAAATTTTCGATTTTTGAAAATAATTTTCGATGGATAAAACCATAACTGTTGGTCAAGGAATGATACTTAACGAACTATTCAATTCTAAAGATCTAGAATTGAACACTTGACTTTTGATTTTCAAAATCCTAAGAATGGAAAAAATGTATGTATAGATCTTTAAAATTGAAGAGTTTTCAATTTTAACTCTTCAAATTGAAAAACGTTGAATTGTAAATATTTAAAATTGAAGAATCTTTAATTTTGAAAATTTATATTTAAAAGTTATTCAAGTTTCAAGTTATACAATTGAAAAATCTGTAATTTTGTAATGAAGATTCGAAATTTCTTTAAAATGATAATTTTGAATTGAAAATTTAACTTTTGATCTTTAAAATCAGCCAAATTTAAGAATTTTTTTTCATAGATCTTTAAATTTAAAGTCTTTTTGAATTTAGAAATTCATAATTAAAAATTATGCAAGTTTCAAATTAAAAAATTAAAAATGTTGTAATCCTAATTCTTCACATACGAAATTTCTTCAATTTTGAAAATTCAGAATTGAAAACTTGACTTTTCATCTTCAGAATCATCAAAATTAAATTTTTTCAAATTTATACACCTTCAAAAATGAGTTTTCATTTTTCAAAATTTACCATCAAAATGTATGCATGTATTAAGTTTAAAAATTAAAATTGCTGTAATTTTGATGATTTACATTCGAAAATTCTTAAAGTCAGAAGATTTATAATTGAAAATTTGACTTTTGATCTTCAATATTATCCTTCAAGAATTTTTATTTATAGATCTTAAAAATTCAAATGTGATTAATTTTAGAAATTTACAACAAAAAATTATGCAACTTTTAAATTTTTAAATTAAGAATACTGTTATCCAATGTTTTATACTCGAAGTTTTTCAATTTGGAAGATTTAGAATTGAAAATTCTGCAATTTTTTTGCTTTAGATTGGAAATTTTTTTAATTTGGAAGATTAATAATTAAATATTAGACTTTCTGTGTTAAACATTCAAGAATTTTTATTTTTGAATCTTTAAAATTGAAGAGTTTTCATTTGTATCTCTTTTAATGGTAGAATTTTGAATTTTAATTGTTTAAAGTTTAATTGTTCCAAATTTTGAAAATTCACACCTGAAAATTGTGCAAGTTTTACAATAAATATTCTGTAATTTTTTGATTAACATTCAAGACTAATTTCTTCAATTTGTGAGATACGAATAGAATAATAAAAAATAATAAAATTTCCGAAAAATAAAATTTCCTAATAATACAATTACCGAATAATAAAATTCCCGAATTCAAACAATTATTAAAAATAAAAAAAAATTTATTTATGTATTAAAAATACAATAATAAAATATTTCTATGAAAAAATTATTTTTATTTTTAATGTTATTAAAATTATTTTCAGAATTTAAAATAATAATAATTGAAAATAATTTCCATCAAGAAATATATTATTCCACATTATTGTTATTTTTAATTCAAACAATAATTTTAGAAACTTTAAGCATTAAAAATAGTTTTCATTTGATAAAAATGCGTGAATATTGTATTTTTAATAAATGAATAATATTAATGAGAAACTTTTTTTTAAATATATAAATTCGGGAATTTTATAAGTCGGAAATTTTCTAGTTTGGATATTTTATAATTTGGCAATTGTCTGTCAGAAATTTTAATATTCGGGAATTTTCAAATCCGGCAATATTATAAACTGTTCGGGAATTTTATTATTAGAGTATTTTGCAATTTTTTTATTTTATTACTCTTGAATTTTATGATTGGCAATTTTATTTTTCGGGAATTTTCCAATTTAAGAATTTTATCATTCGGGAATTTTATAATTTGTGAATTTTATTATTCGGGGATTTTCCAATTCGGAAATTTTATTATTCGGGAATTTTCCAATTCGGGAATTTTATTATTAGTTACACTATAGCAGTTCGCGGAGCGGCAGCCAAGCGCAAGAACCCTGTTTTAAGTCCAATAGCAGTCTCATCCCCACTTTCTACCCTAGGTGATTTTCAAGGAAAAAAATCTAGAATTTTTCAAAAATATTTCCCGAAAAATTCAAGGGGCCACATTTGAAGAAAAATTAAAAAATATGTTTAAAATGGGAAAACGAGCATGAAATAGTTTTTTGATTCCAAAATCTTTATTTTCATCCTGAAGATCACTTAACACGTTCTGAGAACATTCTTGTATAAGTGAAATTGATCAACTTTAGCGGAAGTTATGATAAATGAAATAACAGCGTGCGAGGTAAAGTATTGAAAATTCCAGCCCCTGTATTTTGACAACCAATATTTCTGTAAGTCCTTTATTTGAGGAATTGGAAGAGATCCACAAGGACTGCAACATAGGGGAGTTTCAAGAAAATCGAAGACAACACATTTTTTGTCGGCTATGCTCAAAAAATTTTGTTTCCATAGGCTCAAAGAACATAAAAGCCTTGAGAAGATGCAAGAAACACTGCATTGGTTTCTGCTCTGAGGTACTCTAAAGTCTTTTGTTTGTTCTGAAAAAATGTATTTACTTTTTTCGGAAGTATCTTCCCTGTCGTTCTGTGTTATTCGAATAAAATAAATATGTGAGCAACTGCCATTTATGAAAACAACACCGGCGATTTTTTTCCTTCTTGGCTGTGATGGTTTATACGACCGGATCCGGGAATTCGATCACGAATATAATTCGTTTCTCGAAGTCTTGGAGAGCGATGTCAGGCCTTGAGTGTGCAATGGGGACTGCTGTCCAAAAATCGAAATTCCAGAAAATAAGGCACTTTTTGTTTTAGACGGTAGTAGAGGACTCTTAGGGCCGCATAATATCTGTGGATATATGTCGTTCCTGCATGAGTGCATGGCACGCTCTGCACCTATCGTTGGGAACTTCATGATGTGAAGTGTGGTCACGGTATACTAAGGTTGAAATAGCACCATCCTGGCATGCGAAAATTAAACCCTTTATACATGAATTAAGTCATGAGGATCTGAAAAAAGCAAAAGTTTGCTCCTTCGACACGGACTGATCTTCTACATTTTTGTGAGAATTTCCGTGCATTTCCTCGTCGAGTAGATCTTGACGTAATTTTTTAACATCTGCTTTCTTTACTTATGCTTTTAGAAGTGGGAAAACTAGATGAAGTAATACACTTTCTTCACTTCTGATGTTCAAATTCAGGCCAACGGTCTTGGCCGCCTGCTTAACGGTTTTGTAAAGGAACGCTCTTTTGCCAACAATCTCGCATTTCCTGACTTTTAGTAGGAGAGGATCTCTTCCATGTTCAGCCATGTGAGGTGTACCCAGAAAAATTTGTTTGTGAAGACATTGTAGATTTAAAAGGTTGCGCCCGCCTTGACGGTGCACAGTGGTCCGGATGGTCGAAAATGTGATCAACAGTCGAAATATTATCCGATTAGCATGAAATTCATTTTGTAAATAGTTTTTGGGTCCCTGATTTTAAATCTGTTTTCAAACTTCCAAAATGACAAATGGCGGACCCAATATGGCAGCTGACACATTCTAAATATGACTACAATTTTATGAAATCCATTTAAGAAACATTGCATGAGTTGCTGGTTTGAAATATCTCATAAAAAGATCGCAATTCAAAATGCGAAATCCAATACCTTGGCCAAATTGAAAAAAAACCCTATGAGAGCATGAAATTTATTTTACAATAGTTCTTTGAATTTTTGATTTCGAACCTAATATTCAGTTGTATCGAGTGAAAGGTCAGTCAGTACTGATGAAATCATAATTAGGTAAGAAAATAAACCCGGCAATTTTTTTATTGAATTTTTGATCATTTGGAATAAGTTAACATAAATTTCATGCTTCTTTATTCAAAATCTAGTATGAACTGAAATCATGACTGTATTTCGAAAAATGTCTGAAATCATCCATTTGTTATAAAAAAATATCGTATGCGCCGTTTTTCGTTGAACATTTATTTATTATTAGTTGAAAGTTGTTATATTTTGTAAAAAATTCGTATTGTTTGGTAGAAAATTAATCTTCTTGGTTGAAAATTCGTATTTGGGTTTGAAAATTCAAATATTTGGTTAAAAATTAATTTTTTAACTGAAAATTCATATATTCTGTGGAAAATATATATTTTCTGGTGAAAAATTAATTTTTTTTAAATAAAATTAAGGTATTTTGTTGAAAAATCGTTGTTTTTTAATTTAAAACTTTATTTTCTAACTGAAAATTTTAACAATTCTAATTAAAGACTCATAATTTTAGTTGAAAATTGGTCTAATTCGTTAAAAACTCATCTCTTTGGTTAAAAATGAACAACTTTGTTATTAATTTCTTTTTTTCTTCAAGCTTAATTTTTTTACCTGAAAATTTAAATATACCGTTTTTCGTTGAAAATTGATCTTTTTTAGTCGAAAGTTCATTTATTTTGTAGAAAATTCGTCTTTCTCGGTAGAAAATTCATTTTTTTATTGAAAATTCGTCTTTTTGGGTTGAAAATTCAATTATTTGGTTGAAAATTAACTTTTTTTTAAATTCACGTATCTTGTCAAAAATTTGGAGATAAATCATTTTAGTTGAAAATATATCTGTTCGGTTAAAAATTTAACCATTTTTTTAGAAATTCGCCTTTTTAGTAAAAAATTATTTTTTCAATTTAAAATGTAACTATTCCATCTTTGGTTGAAAATGTATCTTTTTTATTTGAAAATTTATGTATTTTGTCTAAAATTCATATTTTTCGGCAGAAAATTAATCTCCTCGGTTGAAAATTCATGTTTTTGGTTAAAAATTCAATTACTTGGTTAAAAATTAATCTTATTTATAGAAAATTTAACAAATTTGTAAAAAATGATTTTTTTTCTTGAAAATTCGTCTTTTAGGCCTAAAAAATCATGTTTTTGGTTAAAAATTTAATGATGTGGTTAAAAATAATTCTTATTTGTGTAAATGTAACTATTCCATTTTTGTTTGAAAATTTATCTTTTTTAGTAAAAAGTTCATGTATTTTGTCAAAAATTCATATTTTTCGGTAGAAAATGAATCTTCTGGGTTGAAAATTAATGTTTTCAGTAAAAAATTAAATTATTTGGTTAAAAATTAATCTTATTTCAACAAAATTTAACAATTTTGTAAAAAATTATTTTTTGTTGTTGAAAATTCGTCTTTTTGGGTAGAAAATTAATATTGTCGGTTAAAAATTCATGTTTCTGGTTAAAAATTGAATTATTTGGTTAAAAATTAATCTTATTTGTAGAAAATTTAACAATTTTGTAAAGAATTATTTTTCTTCAAAATTTGTCTTTTTTGGCTTAAAAATTCATGTTTTTGGTTAAAAATTTAATTACTTGGTTAAAAATAATTCTAATTTGTAAAAAATTAACAATTTTGTAAAAAATTCATTTTTTGTTGAAAATTCATTTTTTGTTGAAAATGAATTTTTTGTTGAAAATTCGTCTTTTAGGCTTGAAAATTCATTTTTTTGGTTAAAAATTAATCTTATTTGTAGAAAATTTAACAATTTTGTGAAAAATTATTACTTTTTCAAGAAAATTTATCTTTTTGGTTTAAAAATTCATGTTTTCGGTTGAAAATTTAATTATTCGGTTATTATTATTATTATTATATTATTATTATTATTATTATTAATAACGGTGAGACTCAATATATTTTTGCAATAATATTATAGATATAATATTACTACTGAAGGGCAATACCGTTCAAAAATTTGTTGTATTTCGTGCGCGCATAAACGCAAACACTACCAATACAACCAACGGACAGCACCGCCCTCACACTGGTGCTGAACCGAGTTAAAATAAATTCCAAAACATTCTCTCCCGTCATTGATAATAATACCTGACGGTAGACTTTGAAAAGTCGTCTGTGTAATGTACATTGACATTATTTCGTAACTAACTTTCTTACTCTTATAGAGAGTAGAAGCAGTTGTGACTACACGCTCGGAATCGAGTGAGTCGATGCTCTGTATTATAAGCGGATTGTTAACTCATCATTGAGAAGATAACAAATCATCGCAAAACGCCTACTGGCGCTCGCCACGTAAAGGGCCATTCGGTCTAGGACACCGACCCGTGGCAATGCTGTGCTTACATAGAGCCAAACGATCCAAACTGACGAATGGCGACAGACGGTTTTTAACACATGTGGAGATGGGTGGCAAACTCTTGAAATAGTCATTATTTTCAGACGGTCTCTATGAACTTTACTTGAAATATAAATATTAAAAGTATTTTATTTTCATAGAAATTCTGATTTACACACATTATTAGACACTTTATCAAAAAAAGAAAAATTCTCAATCAGCTAGACCTTCCCGTATTCGGGCCTGGTGAGGTATCCAATGTTGGAAGCTCGCGCTGCCTCGGTTTTTTATATATGTAGACAGTAAATTATTAGACAGATTGCTTCATTTATGTTATTTCAATGTAAGATTATAGTCGAAAAATATATCTTGACAAATATCTCGCGACTAAGTTTGTCAAATGCCTCGCGACACAGTTAATGAAATTCTCTCATATATACAAATGTAGCTCGCGTATCGGTTTATCATATATAGCAGAAAATTGTCTCGCGGCTAAGTTATTCAAACGGCAAGTGTGAAAATTATAGTCAAGCTGTTTCCATTATGGTTCATTTATGGTATCCAGCGCCCGAGATTTTCAAAGAAAAATCATTATCCAGGTGATACATTGTAAATTATTAATGACAGTAGCTCGCGTCTAAGTTTATTGAAATTTCAAGAGTATATAGCTGGCGCCTGGGTTTGTCAAATGCCTCGCGACATAGTTAATGGAATCCTCATATATACAAATGTAGCTCGCGTATCGGTTTCTCATATATAGCAGGAAAGTGTCTCGCGGCTAAGTTATTCAAACGCCAAGTGTGAAAATTATAGTGAATGAAAAAATATTATCCAGTTTTATGCAAAGAACACCAATTATCTTGATAATATATTGTAGATTATTAATTGCGTCTCGTGACAGAGAATGAGAGATAGAGACAGTCGGAATCTCGTTAATTGAATAGTAAGCTATTGTAAGTTGTTGACAAGGTACCTGACTATCATAATATGGTCGCATTTACTCCCGCCGTTTAAAAGATGATGAGTAGAAAATGTCTTGAAACGTAAAATTGTTTTGAAAAGTCTTAAAGTGATAAAATCTGTCTATACCTCTATCGGGAGAGTTAGGGACAGTCGGAATCTCGTTAATTGAATAGTAAGCTATTGTAAGTTGTTGACAAGGTACCAGACTTTCATAATATGGTCGGATTTACTCCCGCCGTTTAAAAGATGACGCTTAAAAAATGTCATCAAACGTAAAATTCTCTTGAAATGTCGTAAAGTGATAAAAACAGTCTATACCTCTATCGGGAGAGTCAGGGACAGTCGGAATCTCGGTAATTGAATAGTAAGCTATTGTAAGTTGTTGACAAGGTACCTGACTATCATAATATGGTCGCATTTACTCCCGCCGTATTTTTAACGTTTTGACATTTTCCTTTTTTCGTTTTTTTTAATCAGAAATAATTCGATTTCGTGTTTTTTCAATTAAAAAAAAAAAAAAATTAATTTTTAGCGCTTCGACTTATAAATTACACAATATTATTTAGGTTCTTTTTCTAATTAAATTGTCCAAAATCATTCTATACATATATTTAATTTTTATTTTTTTATTTCAGACGTTTTCAGTTAGAAATGATTAATTATTGTTCAAAAAATGTTTAAAACGTAATACTGAAAAATTGGTTTAATAACGGATTTTTAAATTGTTTATATAATTGAAAATCAACAGATTTCTTGCGAAAAAGTTTGCTGATGCTTATAGAGTATATTTTTTTTTCTAAACCGGGCGAAATCACGAATTTTTGGTTGAACATTTAATTAGTTTTTTATTATTATTTTTTTTTTGAAAATTAATTAATTGACAATTTAGGTTTTCCATTTTTGGTTGAAAATTTTTTTTAAATTAAAAATGCAACTGTTTGGTGGAAAGTTAAACTACGTTATTAAAAATTCATTTTTTTAAATTGAAAATTGGACTATTTTGTTTGAAGTTCAACAATTTTGTTGGCAATTTAACTATTTTGTTGAAAATTTATGTATTTTGTTGGAAATTCATTTTCGTCTGAGAATTCATCTTTTTTATTGAAAATTCAACTAATTTGTAAAGAAAGTGACTTTTTTGGTTAATTCAACTACTTTTAATTTTAATTTAATATCTTTCTGGATTGAAATATCAAACATTACATTTTTCGTTGAGTTCATTTTTTTTGTTACTTGAAATAAGTTAAACTACTTTGTTGAAAAGTTATTTTTTTCACTAAGCGAACATTTTAGTTTATTATTTTAGGCCGAAAATGTAACTATTTTGTTCGAAATTCATTTTTTTAATTGAAAATTAATTGTTCCAACTATAAATTTAAGCATTTAATTTTTGGTAAAATATTCGTCTTTTTTATTTGAAAATTCAACTAATTTATTAAAAATTGGATTTTTTTTATTGAATTCCACGATTGTCAATTTAAAATTGAAATCGTTTTTGCTCAAAATTTCATTTCTTTTTCTTGAAAATTAATTTTTCAACTAAAAGCTTAACTATTCCACTTTTGGCGCTAATTTTTTTTTTTTTTTTTTTTTTTTTTTTTTGAAAAGGCATGTATTTTATAGAGAAATTGTCTCTTTTACTAGAAAATTATTCTTCTTTGGTTGAAATTTTCAGTATTTTGTTGCAAATTCGTTTTTTTTTATGTCGAAAATTAATTTTGCTTAAATTGCAAATTTAAATATGTATTTCATTCTTGTTTAAAATTGTATTTTTTTTTCACTTGGAAAATAAATTCTTTATTTGAAAGTTTAACTATTCCATTTTTAGTTGAAAATTAATATTATTATTTCCAAATTCTCGTATACTATTAAAAATTTATCTTTTTTATTTGAAACTTGAACTAATTTTTTGAAAAATTGATTTTTCAAGGTTGTTCAAGGACTTTTAATTTAAAATTAATATCTTTCTGGATTGAAATATCAAAGATTACATTTTTCGTTGAGAATTAATTTTTTTTTTACTTGAAAATGCAAGTACTTACTTGAAATAAGTTGAACTACTTTGTTAAAAAGTTATTTTTTTAATTAAGTGAAAATTTGACTTTTTTATTTTTGGTTGAAAATTCATCTTCTTTTTATTGAAAAAGCAAAAACTTGGTTGAAAGTTGAACTACTTTATTAAACATTAATTTTTTGTTTGAGCCGAAAATTTAACTATTTTGTTCGAAATTCGTTTTTTAGTTGAAAATCAATCGTTCGACTATGAATTTAATTATTTAATTGTTTGTTGGCGATTTTAGATGAAGGCAGTCGAGACGGGGTTCATTAAATGAGGTAGGGGTAGTTTTTGAGAATTTTTGAATATTTCTGTGATTATAAGGATATTTAATACAGTATTGGAAATGCGTATCTTGTTATTATTATCAATTTAAATTTTTTTGCGATTTTAGATGAAAGAAGTCGAGACGGGGTTCATTAAATGAGGTAGGGGTAGTTTTCGAGGGTTTTCAAAAATTTCGGTGGTTATGAGGATATTTAATACTGTCTTGGAAATGCCTGTCTTGTGATTATTATCAATTAAACCTTTTTTTGCGATTGTAGATGAAGGCAGTCGAAACGGGGTTCATTGGATGAGGTAGGGGTAGTTTTCGCGGGTTTTTGGATATTTCTGTGGTTATGAGGATATTTAATACAGTCTTGGAAATGCGCGCCTTGTGATTATTATCAATTTAAATGTTTTGCGGTTTTAGATGAAGGAAGTCGAGACCTGATTCTCTAAATATGGTAGGGGTAGCTTTTGAGGGCTTTTGAATATTTCTGTGGTTATAAGGATATTTAAAAAGTCTTGGAAATGCGTGTGTTGTGAATATCATTCATTTAATTTTTTTGCGATTTTAGATGAAGGAAGTCGAGACGGGGTTCATAAACGAGGTGGGGGTAGTTTTCGAGGGTTTCTGGATGTTTCTGTGGTTATAAGGATATTTAATACAGTCTTGGAAATGCTTATCTTGTGATTATTATCAATTGAAAATTTTGTTGGCGGTTTTAGATGAAGGAAGTCGAGACCTGATTCGCCAAATATGGTAGGGGTAGCTTTTGAGGGCTTTTGGATATTTCTGTGGTTATAAGGATATTTAAAATGTCTTGGAAATGCGTGTCTTGTGATTATTATCAATTTAAATTTGTTTGCGATTTTAGATGAAGGAAGTCGAGACGGGGTTCATTAAATGAGGTAGCGGTAGTTTTTGAGGGTTTTTGGATATTTCTCTGGTTATAAAGATATTTATTACAGTATCGGAAACGCGTGTCTTGTCCTCATTATCAATTGATTTTTTCTTGCGATTTTAGATGAAGGCAATTTAAACTGCGTTCAATAAAGTAGGTAGGGGTAGTTCTTGAGGGTTGCTGGATATTTCTGTGGTTATAGGGATATTTAATAAAGTCTTGGTAATGCGTGTGTTGTGAATATCATTAATTTAATTTTTTTGCGATTTTAGATGAAGGAATTCGAGACGGGGTTCATTAAATGAGGTGGGGGTAGTTTTTGAGGGTTTTTGGATGTTTCTGTGGTTATTTGGATATTCAACACATTATTGGAAATGCGCGTCTTGTGATCATTATCAATTTAAATGTTTTGCGATTTTAGATGAAGGCAGTCAGTACGGTGTTCATTAAATGAGGTAGGGGTAGTTTTTTAGGGTTTTTGGATATTTCTGTGGTTATAATAATATTTGATACAGTCTTGGAAATGCGTGTCTTGTTATTATTATCGTTTTAAAATTTTGTTGGTGATTTTAGATGAAGGCAGTCGGGACAGGGTTCACCAAATGAGGTAGGGGTAGTTTCCGAGGGTTTTCAGATATTTTGGTGGTTATGAGGATATTTAATACTTTCTTGGAAATGTGTGTCTTGTGATTATTATCAATTTAAATTTGTGGGCGATTATAGATGAAGGAAGTCGAGACGAGGTTCATTAAATGAGAGAGGGGTAGTTTTTGAGGGTTTTTGGATATTTCTGTGGTTATAAGGATATTTAATACAGTATTGGAAATGCGTGTCTTGTGATTATTATCAATTAAATTTTTTTGGCGATTTTAGATGAAGGCAGTCGAGACGTGGTTCGTTAAATGAGGTTTTGCTGTTGAAGATTCATAATTTCAGTTGAAAGTTCGTCTCTTTTAATTGAAATTTGAACTATTTTGATGAAAATTTGTTTCTAGTTTTTGGTAGAAAATTAATCTATATAGTGAAAGATTGATCTTTTTTATTTCAAAATGATATTGAAAACTTTTTAATAAGAATGATGTTATTTGTTAAATGTTTAAACATCACTCAAAGAATATAACGCAATAAATTAAGCATTTTCTTGGGTAAAAAATTCACTTTTATTGTACCACATGAAATTTCTGCTATAGACTTTCCTCTCAATTGTATTTTCTTTGGATTTTGTTATTTTGATTATTAAATATTTTTCTCACGTAAGATTCAAATCCATATGGTAGAAATTCTGTATCATTAGAGACACTCTTCGAATTCAATTTTTTTAACATACACACACAGACATTCTGGATCCTCCCGGAATAAATTCATATCAAATTAGTACTCATTTCGGACAAACTCAAATAAGGTTTAAAAGAAAAAAGCAATTAAGATAAAATGTATAATAAATCGCACTTATTCTAATTTGCTTATGCCGATAATCTAATATTTTTTGGTCCTTCGACACTCGAAAATTATTTTTTTTATTTTTTTGTGACTCATTACGATAACAATTCTTGATAGTAGAAGAGCAGAAAAGATACATTATTTGGGTTCAATTTGGAAATTAAACTTCTAGGTTCAAAAGCGAAGTTCCTCAATCAGTATTGTTGAAATTTGGTTATATTTCGAAAATCTAACATTTTTTTGTCTTCTGATACTCCAAAAATGCTCTTCTAATTTTTTTCTCATTAAGGTACGTAAAATACTTGTTTTTGATAGAGGCTGACAAAAAAAAAACATAATTTGGGTTGAATTACAAAATTAAACTTCTAGATTCAATATAGGAGTTCTAAGGTCATTGTTATTTAAATTTTGTTGTATTTCGAAGATATAAAATTTTCTTGTCTTCCGACACACGAAAATTGTTTTTTTTTTATTATTTTTTTTCACCTAGTGGGAGAATATTTTTTTATAGTAGGTAACCCTAAAAGGAACATAGTTGGGGTTTAAATAGAAAATTAAACTTCTAGGTTCAATAGCGAAGGTTCATGGTCAGTTTTATATAAATTTTGTTGTATTTCGAAAATCTAACATTTTTTGGTCTTCTGACACTTGAAAATTCTTTGCCTATTTTTTTCTGTGTCATTGGGGTAATAATTTTTGATAGCGTAAACCAGAAAATGTCCACAATTTGGGTGCAATTAGAAAATTAAACTTCTATGTTCAATAGCGATATTTTTGATTTTTGAATTTTTTTCTGACTCATTAATGTAATAGTTTTTGATAGTGGATGACAAAAAGAAGTACATAATAAGATCATGCACCCTTCGGCCCGATGATAAGAGAAGCAGCAATGACACCTGCCTGGATACTTGAAATAAATTTTCGGGATTCACAACTGTCTGCCTCATCTACCCAATCAATATGTTGACATCCCATATCATAGCTTTTGCCTTCAGAGGAGGAGCCGAACCTATGGCTTTCAACATATGCTTCACTATCGGATGAAAACTCATTTCATCCCCTCTTGTTGCATTTGCAAAGGTCGCTATAACTGATGTATGCATCAAAATCGTGCTATAGGAAAATATCTTTTCTACATGTAAATATCCAAAATATTTTGCCACCTTTTGCGGGGATGGATTATTAATTGAAATTCCATTTTTTGTAGCTCATAAAGACCAGGATTTCCAGGATGCAGAGTAAGTTCTTTTAGTTGATTCGCGCTATGATGACTTCAGTAAAGCTATATCTTCTTCAGTCCATCCTTTTGTCTGGGAAATCCTTCGGAAGCCCCTCTCATATTAGTTCCGTTATCCGAATACAATTTTCTCGTATATTTTCTTCTGGCGATCATTCTTTTGAGGGCCATGATCATCGAATCCGTTAATAGCGATGCCGCTATTTCCATGTGCACTGCTCTTATCGTCAGACAGGTGAAAAGCACTCCGTATCTCTTTTCTCTCCTTCGACGAATTGTCACGTAGAGCAGTCCGAAATAATCAACGCCTGTGTATTCAAAGGGTTGAACTCGCGCCTGACAGCGCACGGCTGGTAAAGGTCCCATCATTGGAGCTACTGGTAATGTTCGCCGTAGTTTACACAAGCGACAGTCATTCCAGCTACCTTTTACCACGGTCCTTATCTTCGGGATGTAGAAACGTTGACGCAGCTCGTTCACGACTCGTTCTCTCCCGTGATGTCCTGATTTCTTGTGATAATGCATCAGAAGGATTTTCGTAATCGGGTGTTTTTCGTCCGTAATAATCGGGTTAAAGGTCTCTGGTCCTTTTTCTGCGTTGATTTTCACTCGACCTTCCATCTTGATATATTCATCTTCTAACTTCACTGGTGCCAGTGGTACAAGTTTCGACGTCTTGGATATATTTTTTCCTCTTTCCAGCCTACAGAAATCCTCAGGATACGAGTCTCGTTGTGCTTGACAAATTATTATTTTCTCCGCCTCTTCTATTTCAAGAGAAGTTGGTTGCCAGACACAGTTATTTTTTTAAAGTTTCGGTGCCTTCTTGAGCCAAATGAGAATGATGCGTTTCGTCCATGCTACGGTTCGTACCATTCGGTCCCACGATGAGAATCTGGAAGGGTCGATCCTGACTGTCGCGTTGTCCTCGTTGACCAAGCCACAGAACTCTTTTTGCAGCTCGAGTTCTCCCTTAGAAGCTGATTTGTCTATTCTTTCTTGAGGCCATTCATTTTCTGGAAGGCTCAAGAATTCAGGACCGGTAAACCAGCGGCGATCACTTCTCAAGTCTAACTGTCGGTAGTCTCGTGTGGCTTCGTTGGCGACATTCTCATTTGTAGGAATCCATCTCCATTCTGTCTGATCAGTGTTATCCAGGATCTCCGCTATTCTGTGGGCTACGAAAGTCTGTTATCTTCGCGCGTCTGACCTCAGCCAGCAAAGAACTGTCATTGAATCAGTCCAATAAAATGTTCGTTTTATGGGCAGTGTATGATGCTGTTTAACAAATCTAGCAAGGCGAGTCGACATGACCGCTGCTTGAAGTTCCAGCCTGGGAATTGTCAACATTTTTACTGGAGCTACTCTAGTTTTAGCCATCACTAAACTAGTCCGAATACCGCGCTCGCCTATTAATCGTAGGTAAGCTGCTGCGGCAAATGACTGTTCACTAGCATCACCGAGTACATGGAGTTCCGTCACCATTATTCTTCCGATTCCCAAGGCGTAGCAACGATGAATTCGCACCGACTTCACTCGTTCCAGGTCGGCTAGCCATGTAGTCCACTTTTCTTTTAATTCTTCCAGGATGGGATCATCCCAACCGATGCCTTTTCTCCAGATATCTTGTAATAGTGCCTTGGCTCGGATCGTTAATAATGAAAACAGACCTAGAGGATCAAATACTGACATTATGACCTTTAATACCTCTCTTTTCGTCGGAATTTTCTCACCGCTAACGAGTCCTCGATCTAGTTTTGGGAAGTGGTTTGCAGGAGTAAAGGAATCCGTTTCTGATATCCAGGTAACTCCAAGGACTCTCTGCGTTTCTTCATTTTTCAGAGTCAGCTTGCTCTTACGTGGAGCTACAGCATCCGCCGGTAATGTGGCCAGCACCTCTTTACAATTTGAAATCCAGTTTCGAATCTCAAAACCATTAGATATGATAGTGTTGAACATAATGTAGAAAAGTTCACATTTTGGACAAAATCGAGTGCGAAGCACGAGATGCCTGATAAGAATATGTTCGTTAAAGCCGAAGGAGCTTTAACAGAAGAGAATTCGCAATCATCAAATTACAGTTGTTAACGCTTTGACCTTTAATTTTAAAGAGTCTGTCCACAAATGTTTGGAAAATCTAAAGACCGAGCCGCGCGAGTAGCGCGTAATGAGAATGTGCCCGCGCAGCGGGCATATTTTTTTTTAATTTTCAATTTCGTATGTAGGTTTTGAGTGAAACTTGTGAATAATTTTTTTTAACGTTTACCCTAGAAGTTTCTAAACAATTTTTTCTCTCTTGCAGAAAATTTTCGATCCTGTATGCTGGTTTTGAACCAAATTTGAGAATTTTTTAATCAAAAATCCTAAATTGTCATGTTTTTGCATAGAAACACTATGATGAGCATTTATCTAAGGGTTCTCAATATTTTTTTCTCGCATTAGACACGCAAAACACATCCCCACGCAAAAAATTAAGTCAGTAGACCTAATAGTTTTTGCGCTAGGAGTGCCAACAGGGTTATTTTGAGTAAAAACGATTACTTTTTTATGTCTTTGCATAGCAACGTTATGATCAGCATTTTACTCAGTGTTTTTAGTAATTTTCTCGCATTAGACACGCAAATCACATCTCAATGCAAAAAGTGAAGTGGGTAGACTTGATGGTTTTTGTGCTAGGCGTGCTGACAGGGTCATTTTGAGAAAAAGGGCTAAATTGTCGTGTTTTTGCATAGCAACGCTATGATAAGCATTTAACTTAGGTTTCTCGGAAACGACGGACATCTATTTTATCGATTGCATAAGGGTTTCCTATGAAACCCTAAAGATACAAAAAAGAGTTGGTAATATTACTTATTTCGTGCGAATTACATAATACTACATATATTGCGCTTCTACTTGCAAATTATGTTTAATTGCTAGGAAAAACACATAAAATTTATCATGGTACCGACAGCAAATTTTCTGACGTAATTTATACTAATTCTAATATGAATGAACATTGAACAAGAAATACTTTTTCACTAGCAGAAATAATTCTACGAATAAAATAAAATATGATTATTGAATTTTTCATTGGCACGACAAAATCATGATTAGATTTGTCATAGAACGGAAGTTGGAAAGAATTTGACTTAATTTTTTGTGCGTCATCATGTTGCTACCCCTTTTGGTATTTAAAATGTGCAAGGAGTTATTATTTTTTATTATTATTAGTTGGGTCGAGACCGTAACAGCCCCTGATGCTTGGGTATTCCTGTTGTGTCCCCTTGTGAGCCTAAGTGTGACCCCAAAGCCCTCTCCATAAGGAGAAGACCGCAGTCACGCTGTTAGCTGATATCTCTGACTCACTGATGCAGTAACTGCCAGTGAGTGTTAGGCGTTTCCTCGCAATCGCAGGGCATTGACAAAGAATGTGAGTAGCTGTCTCATCATCCATTCCGCACAGATGACAGAGGAGACTTTCCGCAAGCCCTATCTTATGTATGTGATATCCGAGGTTCCCATGCCCTACAAATATTTCTGTTAAGACTTTGATCTCTTTTCTCCAGAGCTTGAGTATTTCCCTTGCTCGGTTAAATTTAAGTTTTGAGCTCAAGAGTGTTTTGGCCTGTCTGCAACCAGATACCAAATCCCACTCATTCTGATGTTCCTCAGTCAGCCAACTGTGAATTTCTTCAGTGACTGACCTACTGAAAATACCTACAACTAGCTCGGGTCCAGTAAAATTTCTTCTTGCTGCTAGTTTGGCTAGCCTATCCGATATCTCATTGCCCTTGATACCGCTGAACTGATATATTTCCGAAATATTAAATTTGTTAAACGAGAAATTAACAAAATAAAAACAAAATCAACAATTGCTTAGAATATTTCTTATTACTGACACCAGAACAAAGTATAATAAGCAAACATCGACTTAAATTTCATAATTTCCTTTTTTCTTTCGGAATATTTCTTTCGATCAACATTCGTGCAACAAAAATAGCAGCAGCGTGCAAACACAATCTTATTGTACATTTGCACAGTTAGCAATCAAGCAATTGTATTAAATAGTTGGCATTTATGAAGTATTTTGGTTATATAGAGAAATTAGGACTTGTGTGAATTTAAAGTCAAAATTAGAAAAAGAGGCAGTATAAATCAAATGTCGTTCCTAACATTTTTTTAATTTGTTCCAAAATTCTGTTACGCCATGTATGAATTTGGCTGGCAATTTTTTTTTTTTTGATTTTCTGCAAAGTTAACATTTATAATTTTTGATTTATCTCGAAAAATACTGATTTCATAGAAAATGCAAGATTTAATATTATGAGTTTTTCCAAAAATGCAAATTTTTGTGAAATATTGAGTTTAAAACAAGACAGTGGACAATGTACTACAGAAAAATGGTTTGAACATTTTTTTCGAAATACAGTCAATCTTTTCCTATGTTTTTGAAACTTTTATTTAAAAAAACTGAGAACCCGAAGAAAAAGAATTTTCATCTCTAACTTCATTTAATTTATCTCTCTGAACCGCATTGTTATTTTTTTTACCACTAGCTCGGATGTATCTTCAATTAATTGAAAAGCTTTTTTTTCAGCGAAATTCCACAAAGGTGCAAAAATCTCCTAAATCAAGTGATACTGCCCCTTCTTTTCAGAAAACCCGGGTGTCTCAAGTACGAGGCTAAAGGAGTGCCAGAGTTACGAGTAGCTCGTCGAAAAAAAAAAGAAAAAAAAAAAGAATTGGTAAGCAGAGACACAAGCTCGTAGAAGCGAAAACACAGCTGAGAGTAGAGGAGCGAAGAAAGTCGTAATTTTGGGTAAAAGCTCACCGAGTCCTGGCACCGATCCGTCTCTAGTCAGAAGAACTATTTGCAAAGATAAACAGAAAATCATGTCAGAATTGTTAGTATTGCAGTTTGCGACTAAAAATTCATTTTTTGTCTCTCTCTCCTTCTTTTTCCTTATAATATTTAGTTCATTTGGCGCTAGTCTAAGTGTTCACGAATCCCTCACTGAGAGATTTTAAACAGATTGCGGCTGACAATTGTCTGAAAGCACTGGGAAATTAGAACCACTTGTCTGCTTGAATAAATTAGTTCTCCAAATATGATTCTGTCACGAAGGAGACTCCAAATTGATTTTCACTGACAATCAGTGCTCTCAAGCAATCAAAACTCAAATTAATTCTGAATTTGTAACATTCGTATCTTTTTTACCGATACAGGACATTCATACAGTATTTCTCATTTTTTACATTTATCCCTTACATTATTTATCCCTTACCCAAAATGCTTTCAAAAATGGTGAAATAGAGAAATATGGGAATAAATATTCCCAATATTCAATATGAAACGAAATTTCAACAAAATAGTTAATATTTCAAACGAAGAAATAAATTTTCAACCGAAATGATAAATCTTCAACGAAAAAAAATGAATTTTCAACCGAAATGATAAATCTTCAACGAAATAAAATGAATTTTTAATCAAGTTGTTCAACTATCAACCAAGTATAGTTAAATTTTAAACTAAAAAATACTACTTTTCAATCGAAAATGGACCAGTTCAATTTTCAGTTTAAAATATTAATTTTCAACTAAAAAGAATGACCTTTTGATAAAGTAGTAATTTTCTACTTAAATATACGACTTTTAAGGACATAAACGTGCACAGTTGGGCAAGTGACATCTGTGCACGTGCACAGTTAGGCAAGTTCCATCTGTGCACGTGCACAGTTGGGCAAGTGATATCTGTGCACGTGCACAGTTGGACAAGTGACATGTGTGCACGTGCACAGTTGGACAAGTGACATGTGTGCACGTGCACAGTTAGAAAAGTGGCATCTGTGCACGTGTACAGTTAGGAATGTGACATCTGTGCACGTCTAAGTACACAGGAGCCTATCTGTGCACGTTGAAATTTCGACGTGCACAGTTGTCACTTGGACAACTATGCACGTGCACAGATGGTACTTGGACAACTGTGCACGTCGACATTTCAACGTGCACAGATAGCACGTGCTCAGTTGCCACGTGCACAGTTGTCCGCTTGACCAAAGACGTGCACAGTTGTTCGTCTGGCCATGGACGTGCACAGTTGGGCACATGCAAAGTTGCTACGTGCAAAGTTGACCCCATCCGTCTCCCATATGTGCACGCGGACTTGTAAGTTGAGCATATTATCTTATCAGTTGAGATGTACACAGTTTCGAGGGTACCATCTGTACACGTAGACTTGTAAGTTTAAAATCTGATCGTATTAATTGAGACGTGCACAGTTGGGAGAGTACCATCTGTACACGTGGAAATTTGAATGAAAATTCGGATCCTATCAATTGATATGCGCAAAGATGTGAGTCTCCTATATGTGCACGCGGACTTGTAAGTTAAGCATGTTATCTTGTTGAGACGTGCACAGTTGGGAGGGTACCATCTGGGTTCGTGGACTTTCAAAAATGTCTAATCCTCTTAATTGATGCGTGCCCAGTTGGGAGTATCCTAAGTGTGCACGTGCACAGTTGGGAGTATCCCATCTGTGCACGTGTTCAATTGGGAGTCTCCCATCTGTGTACGTGGACTTCTCAGTGAAAAAATTCTCGTATTAATTATACGTGCACAGTTAGGAGTGTCCCATCTGTGCACTTGCACAGTTTTGCCAGTGATCAACAACGTGCAGAGTTGTACCACCGGCCCTCGACGTGCACATTTGCGCAAGTGCACAGTTGCTCCGTGCACAGTTGTACCCCTCGCAAATTTCGACATGCGCAGTTGGAATTATCCCATCTGTGCACGTGCACAGTTGGGAGAACTCCATCTGTGCACGTGGACTTGCAATTTTAAAATCTGATCGTATTGTTTGAGACCTGCACAGATGGTACCCTAGCAACGGTTGACGTGCACAGATGGGAGACTCCCAACTGTGCACGTCAAAATTTAGACGGGCACAGATGGTACCCTTGCAACAGTTAACGTGCACAGATGGGAGACTCCCAACTGTGCACGTCGAAATGTAGACGTGCACAGATGGCCAGTGTACAGTTTTGCCTGTGGCCAACAACGTGCACAGTTGTACCAGTGGCCACCGACGTGCACAGATGAGCTCGTGCACAGTTGTACCCTTCCCTAGCACAAAATAAGCACTAAATTCCTGCTCAAAGGAGAATTTGATACCACTAATAGTTTCCGAGTTTCACAGACCAGAATCACCTGAAGCCAGCATTACTACACGTTTTTGTAAAAAAAAGGGCCCGGATTTTGTGCATAACACAAATCCAGAGCACAAATTTAGCACTAAATTCCTGCGCGAAGGAGAATTCGATATCATTAATAAATTCCGAGTTTCGCATACCGGAATTGTGGCTCCAGCTGAAGCTAGCATTATTAAAAGGTTTGGACCAAAATTTCCGGGCACCAAATTTAATTTTTTCAGCATATGTTAGCACTAAATAAACACTAAATTCCTGTGCAAAGTAGAATTTGATACCACTAATAGTTTGCGAGTTTCATTTCTAGTTATGTTGTTGGTTCATGGCAAATCTAATTGATCGAAGAGAACCTAGATGCGAACTCGATGTGTCAAATTGATTCAACGATTAATTCAAAACAGGCCGTCGTGAGAAGGCACCCTAAGTACTGGGTGTTTCTTCAAACTTGAGACATCGAAATATCTAAAAAAATACGCATCCTATCATAAAATATCCGTAATAAAAACTTGTTATTTTCGAGAGGGAAAATAAGCGACTTTGAAAAAATTTACCCCACCCCCTAGGGGGCAGGGGGACAGGGTCGCATTTAGGGTTGTGGGGGCCCTAGGGTCGGTTAAGATGTGGGGACCTTTTGTAATTCCTTGCTGGTTTCTTGAAAAAAAAAAAAAAGATCATCGAAGTAGGAGCCGATGCAGAAATGTGTGGATGTAACAGCGATTTTGATTTACCGACTAGTTACATTTGTGGGGGCCCTTAATTTGAGGAGGTCCTGGGGCCATGGCATTGCTGGCCCCGTACTAAATGCGGCCAGTTCATAAAATGTACATATCATGAAAAATAAAAACTAATTTCCCAATACAGTTACGCTAGGAAATTATTTTTTGTAAAGATTTCAAAAAAATAAATTCAGTCCCATCCCTACTAATAACAAGTCTGCTTAAGCCTGTGGATATTGTTTCTCAAATTTCCCTCGAGAATCTCTGCGACGACGGGCATCTAAATACTGTACTCCAAAAGTAAAATCCAGTAAATAACCTTTTCGATGTAGATCACTTTTTCATGCATACGTGATGGAAGGAGCCCTTACAGGAAATGGCACTTATTAGGTTATACTTTCGGACAGCCCTTATAGCACGGTACGTTCCAGGAACGTTCGGCGGGAACCTTCGGAACGTTTCAGCTGAACTTTCCAGCACTGGGACTCCGATATTGTGCCGTAGTCGAAAATCGAACGGCCCTATTTTTCCAACGTGTATATATAGAAAGAGCGGTTCCTTCGATTTTCGACTTCGTAACAGCATCGGAGTCCCACTGCAGGAACATTCCTGGAACGTGTGAAATGTTCACTGCTTGCAAACGTTCCACTGTGACCTAACGAAAACCTTCCATTATTGTTATTTTTAACAACAATTACCTCGTAAACCGTAATAGATAGGTAAAAATGGATGTCATTTTTGAGTTTGGAGTACTACATATACTACACTACAATATGATATCCATATCATAAACTGACATCGATTTTGATCTATCACTTACGGATTACGCGATATTTACTGATAATAATAACAATAACGGTCATTTATATTTGGAACGTTTCAGTGGAATGCTTCCAAACGGCGGACATTTTACACGTTCCGGGAACGTTCCAGGAACGTTCAGTGCTATTAGGGAGCAGAATAGTTTCTCTTTTACCATAGTGGACAAAACCAGAGATACCTCTAAGAATAACTTTCCTGGCAATGTGATGTCATCTTGATTTTGTTCATCTATGTTTGAAAATTTGTCGACGGAAACTTTACATTTTCATATCAGGATGCCTCATTACGATCGGACCTCTCCTTATGCCATATGCGATACACAACGAGTTATGATCGAATTTGAACCGATCCTTACGAAACATTTTTTTTATTGTATAAAGTAGACAGAGAGCGTCCGTTGCTTTTGAACGACAAGTCATACTTAGCGTTTCGAAACAAGCAAACCCTCACTGTCTATCTTATACGATAGAAAGAGAGGCGTCGAAATGATCATTTTAAATTCGGTCGGACCTCGTTGACTATCTAATTAGGTAAAGGAAGAGGTCCGATCATAATGAATCATCGGAATCCCAAACCACAGAGAATACCTTCTACTTTAAAGACCGTGGCGACTCAATGTGGTCCTGCCAGCTTAACGGACCTCAAATTTCCACGGTTTGAGAACCCTTGAGTCAGAAAAAACGATTTTTACGAAGTTGTCTATCTGCAGTCTGTAGTCTGTAGGCGCGATAACTTTCGAAAGACTGATCAGGTTGGATTGAGCTTTGCCACACGTTTTTAAGGCATAAAAAGAAAGAACAAGTTCGTTAACCAGCCATTATTGACCAACGGTTCTGGTTTTATCCATTGAAAATGCTGTTTTGAGTAATGAAAAATACCATTTTCCAGGAAAATTATACGAGATATGGAAAAAAAATGATAAGAAAAATTATTGTTCGCCCTAAAAGGATGAACAAATTTCGTTGATACCATTTTTTTATCAGACGCATATTTTTCGTTTTAATCATCAAAAATGCTATTGAACATTTTTTAAATCCATTATTCGCTAAAACTATGCAAGATATGAAAAAAGATTAATAGAGAAAAATTGTCCATTCCAAATCAGGCAGGTTTTACAATCACAGTTCACACGTAAAGTCGTAGAATCTCTTGGCGGCGAAATATGTTCTTTCTCAGAGAAAATTAGGCAGCACGTATTTTAGCGTTTTGAGAACAAACAAAACCTACGATGTTACGAGTATTTGAATTTTGACATATATTTTTTTTAAAATACCATTTTTTCTTTAAACTCATACAGTTTTTGACCTAATTTTGATGATATAAATATCTTTTTGGATTCTGGTGGTGTTTTCCGTTCTTTTGCAAAATCTGTCAGAAATTTGTTTAAAGATTAAAATAGAAAAAAGGCGAAGAATTGCTTGAAAATATAAAAAGTCAATTTATGTTTTGCCAATTTTTTACTCTGTTTGTTTATTTATAAGGAAGACATCCTGTGAGTTTTATGCGGGCTGAATTATTTTTGTGGACAGGAGAAATTTATTTTATTAAAATCGAGTTTTCGCACCCTACTGCGTTTTATTTATCTTTTAATTAATGCAGTATTTCTCTTATAATTTGGTTTTTCTTAACTTCAAATATAACGTCGGCCAGGAAACAAATTTAAGAAAAAATTTTCCTGTATCATTTTTTGATTCAGTCAATTTTTAACATAAAAATTTAACAATTACGTTGAAAAATGAGCAAAAATAAAATTGTGCTTATTTTGGTTGGAATGTTGATTTTGCAGCAAAGAGTGTTTTAAAAACGTGGTCCACTCCCAGAGGATTTTTTTTTGTTTTAAGACATTCTTTGACGAAAGTGATCAATTTCGAGAAAACATTGATTAAAGTAATAAAAAAGTTCAAAGACAGAATAGAAATATGTTGCTCTTCGTAGAAAGAAATTTTATCGACAAATTTGAAGAAATAAAAGATACTTCTTTTCAGGTCTACTTCAACTTTATGAAGACAATTTTATTTTGATGTTTATATTTACAAAAATTAATGCTCACTTTTGAATGAACATACTTTGACGTGCTATGTCTTTAGCGATTTTTAATCAAATTTTCTATAAATTTGTACATCAATCATGTAGAACTTTATTTAAAAATTATCATCGTCTTTAGCGATTTTTAATCAAATTTTCTATAAATTTGTACATCAATCATGTAGAACTTTATTTAAAAATTATCATCGTCTTTAGCGATTTTTAATCAAATTTTCTATAAATTTGTACATCAATCATGTAGAACTTTATTTAAAAATTATCATCGTCTTTAGCGATTTTTAATCAAATTTTCTATAAATTTGTACATCAATCATGTAGAACTTTATTTAAAAATTATCATCGTCTTTAGCGATTTTTAATCAAATTTTCTATAAATTTGTACATCAATCATGTAGAACTTTATTTAAAAATTATCATCATACCCTACAGATACCATACAGTTCATAATTAACCCTACAGTACAGTCGCTAATGACCCTGGCAGTTGATGCGACTAGAAACATTCAACTAATAAATAAAATTCAACGAGACTTTGGAGATTTCCGACCCGTACGTAATTTTACGGTCGACGACGGGAAATTTACGCCCTGCATGTATTTCTTTACGGCGGACGCAGGCTGAGATGAAAATATGTATTTTTACAGAATTCTGCTTATTTACTATGTGCTACATCAATCGAATTATTTCCATCGTCGCAGGATGTAAATATACACCAACTTTTTTTACAGTGTAGTTATTATTAAGTATAATTAAATCATTTTTGGGTAAAGGAGAAAGAATTGAACGAAATAAAGAAAAATCTACTGTGTTGGAAATTCGATTTTTTGGTAACAAAAAATACAGCCTTTAATTGTTAAAATAAATTAATCAATTTTAGTTTCAGAAACCCTACAAGCAACCCTTCCGTTCATCTCAAAGTCTACCACAATCGATGTCTCTACCTTCAACAACAATGAAGGATGATTACAAATGTCATACAATGAAAACTAGTGAAAACGTATATAAATACGATAGATTCCCCGTAAGTGATGATGATGATGATGAAGAGCCGGAATTTCGTTTGCGACCTCCGCGCACAAGGTCTCTGGCCTTGACGATGAGCTGTAATTCAACTTACCAAGATGATATTTTGGATACGAGCAATATGTCAAACATGGAAAAG
Source organism: Andricus grossulariae (assembly GCA_011634705.1). NCBI lineage: Eukaryota > Metazoa > Arthropoda > Insecta > Hymenoptera > Cynipidae > Andricus > Andricus grossulariae. The sequence goes on from JAABKJ010075445.1 coordinate 144,041,767, forward strand.
GATCTTACCAGAATCTTCAGTTCATTTCTTGAGTAAAGGAAACTAGAAGAAGTGTTGTCAATCACCATTTTTTTGCTCTTTTTTTCAAACTAAGATTATTTTTTATTTAATTTCGTTTTCAGGAGCAGCTGAATTTAATATTTTTATGCATATTATTCTATTATGCTTTTTTTATGAAAGAAGGGTTCTTCTGAATTTTCCGAATGAGAAGTCGTTTTTTTTTAACTTTAAAGACCCCGTTTGCTCTTGATTTCGTATATTATTAAAAAACAGCCACTTGAAAAATATTATCATATTTTCCAGAAAATATGCAACCTGAGGTAATAATGAAAATGACAATTAAAACTCTTTCTGTCATAAGGTAACATGTGATTATAGGATAGAAAACTTATAAGTTTATAAAGAAGTTGATGCTCCAGATTAAAATTAAAGTTTACTGCTTTACTAGGATATGATACTCAGGTTCTACCGACTTTACAATCGATATCGACTTCGTTTTAATTGTTATGTATGTACTTTTTACCAAAGACACATTACGAACATACTGAAAAATGAGAAGTGATGCTAATAAGGACTAAAATGTATTAAGTATGTTTTATAATTGTATTTATGGTCCACTGTGATAAACAAGCGTCGTCGAGAAAAATATTATATACTTTCTCTATTAAATAAGTTTGGCAGGTTACCAAATTTATGTACAGACTGGCTATTATGATTTTTGTAGAATTTAAGAGTTGAGTGAAATATAAGTTTTGTTTCATTTTTTCTAAATACCAGTGTTTTTCTTAAAAACTGACGAAATTTTTTACCTCAGCTCTAAATTGTGAGATTACTTTTAAAAAAATCCAACTAAAAACAAATAGTTTATCTTTGACGTATATTCTTTGAAATGAAAGTGATAATATTTATCCCTTTTAATTTAGATTATTTTGAATTACATTATATTCCGCTGTGAATATATTAGGAATATTCCCAGATAGTAAATACTATTCTTACTAAAAAATATCTTATTTTAATATATGATATAGAGGAAAGTCGTGTCTCCCACAATTTGGGAAACAAACAAAATTTAAAATACTAAAGTTTGATTTTTTGCAACGGTGTAACCCGATCTCTCTAGTAGCTTAGTGCTTAAAGCACCCAACCGGCATTCGGAATGCGTGGTGTTCGAATCCCACCGGAGCGCAGCGGAAAGATTTTTTTTCAGAAAATAAAAAGTTTCAATTTATAAATTTTCAAACTTTATCTAGTCTGAAATGACGTTAAAAATTTATTTTATTTAAGGAGTTACCTCAGATAGGTATTGTTGATTTCCAGTTTCACAGTTCGTGAAAGTTATCTACATATGATCGATCGTTACCAACTTCTATGATAATACAGATTCCTTCTAATTTAACTTGTATTCAAAACATAAGTCCTCGCTATGAGAAGCGTATAGCTGAAAAAAGTATCTGCCTTCGATCTCTCTAGTAGCTTAGTGCTTAAAGCACCCAACCGGCATTCGGAATGCGTGGTGTTCGAATCCCACCGGAGCGAAGGAGAAAGATCTTTGTTCAGAAATTAAAATTTTTTAATTTATAACTCCTTGCTATGAAAGACCTACATCTGAAAAAAGTATCTGCCTTCGATCTCTCTAGTAGCTTAGTGCTTAAAGCATCCGACTGGCAATCGGAACGCGTCGTGTTCAAATCCCACCGGAGCGAAGGAGAACGATCTTTGTTCAGAAATTAACATTTTTAATTTAAAAATTTTCAAACTCCATCTAGTGTAAAAATTGGCTTATTTCAAATGGATTTGATCTCTCGAGAAGTCTCTCTTGCGTAAAACATGATAATAGATAACGAAGTCTTTAAACCATTTTTGTATAATTTTCTTCATTGTGCTGAAGATGACAAGTCTGCTCGGTTAATTCAATGTTAAAATAATGAGATACAGGCAGTAAGTAATAAAACGAAGTGGCATATTAAGAGCATGAATTCTTCAAGCGGAAGTGCCAGGTTCGAACAAAGCACGCTACACGTTTATTGCTCTCCTTGTTTCAAAAATAACAGGTGGAAGGTTAATTAATGAGAGACGGTAATTAACATTTTCAAGAGATGCGGAAAGCTCTTAAAATGAATAAAACTAGGTGTGCTTCCTCCTTTTTAATCCAATTCACTCTGTTCTTAATATCTCAATCTCCCACTGTCACGACAACATCAAACGATCCTTTTTTTCATGCATACGAAAACCCTCCATATCTCGGTCAAGGAAAGTTCAAAAACTACCCCTCAAATAAAACACAACAATATATCAACATATTTTTTCGAGAGACTTTACAGCCCAAAGTTCTAGCTCTCAAAATAGGGGAAACAGGGTGATTTTTCACAAAAATAGGGAGAAAATAGGGGAATAAATTCTTTTGACTGAAATTAATGTATAGGTACAATATTGAATTCAATATGAAACGCTTAAGATTTTAGGTAGAAATATATTCCATTTTCAACACAATAATTGAATTTCCAATCAAAAAATATTAACTTTCTGCCAAAAGAGATGCATTTTCGACGAAAGAGTTGAGTTGTCTAGCTAAAAAGTCTTATGTTTTCGAAAAATATTTTTTTAAGACTTTTAAGAACAAGAAGATAAAGTTTCAAAATAAAATAAAAATTATTTTTCGACCAAACAGTTACATTTAGAATCAAATAGATGGATCTTCAAAATGAATTTTTAATCGAGAAATTTCGTACCAAAACATATGAATTTGCAATCAAAAAAATAGGAATTTTCAGTCCAAAAAGACGAATTTTCAACAAAAGAATCAAATTTATAACAAAGTAATTTAAATTTTTAGCCACATAATTGCATTTTTGATCTACTAAAAAGAATTTTTAACAAAATCGATAAATTGAAAAAAAATTAGTTATCAACGAAACAATTGCATTTACAACCAAATAATTTAAATTTCACGCAAAAAGCTCTTAAAAGACAATCCAAGTTACCAATTTCTCGCCTGAAGCAACATTTTTTAACCGGTCTGTGGCCGGGTTACCCGACTGGATCACGGCCGGTATGAAAGCCGGGATCCGACCAGTTTACCGTGACGTTTTTAGCCGGATCCAGTCGAGAATCCCCGGCCAGCGCCCGGTTCAAACTGGGGCTATCCGGCCGGCTCCCGGTCGGATCCCTGTTACCATTTTTACACGGGTTATTGATTATTATTATTATTCACTTACATTTTCATTGAAAAAATGAGGTTCATTAACCTCTAATAACCATGTTATAATTTAGTATTAAAAATAATATAAATGTACAATTAAAAAAAAAACAACAAAGGACATTCAAGGAAAATAGAATATCTTTCTTAGTTCCTGAAAAAAATTAACATAAGGTGGTTTATGTAGGAAGAATTCAAATCAAAAGACCAGATGACACAATTACGAATTAGAGTTTTCTAAAAGCATCTCAGTTTTTTTTCAAATAATTTATTGAAGCAATAATTACTGACAGACATCTTTTTTTTATACTAATAACTCTCAGGTACAACATTTCATAAAATTCGCGTTTATTCGATTTTTATGGTACATCCTTATGTATTTCGAAGCTCTGATTCTGAAACTAACCTTCTTTCATCTTAGCATAATTATTTTCGCGGATATTCAACGAAATGAAATAAAACATCATAAATATTAACAATGTGAAAATTAGCACCGTAAGAGTCAGCATAGTATGCAGCCTATATTAGAGCCTATACGCGTTCTGTGTAGAAATAGTCCGACTTGGCCCCATTGAAAGTCGGGCTCTAGTCGGGGGCTAGTCGGAGAATTTTTTTAAGCGATGTCCCTAGTCGGGGACTAGTCGGTGGCTATTTGGGTTCTTTTTGTTGAACATTTCTAGTCAGGGACTAGTCGGGGACTAGTCGAGCTATTTAAAAAAAATCTTAATTCCCCGTAGGCTATTTTTATGTCAAAATTCCTAGGCGGGTTCTCTTCGGGCTCTGGTCGGGTAAGATAAAATACGACTTACATGTTTGAAAAGAAAAGTTAAACAACATGAAGTATTTAAATGTTGTAGAATATGCAGCAGAATATTTTTAATATCAATTCAAAGAGCCTTTAAGACTGCCTATTTAGGACTTTAAATTCTCTGCTTTATTTAATACTAAAATTCGTCGCTGCGCGAGGTAGTGTCGATTTTTTCTAACCTTAATTTAACCACAAGTGACACTTTAAACTGTCAATGACATTAAACATAAAATTTGTTTATTTATATAATGGATGAATACATAAAAGATCAAAATCTTGGGCGTTCCAAAAACCGCAGATTGATAAGTAATACGAGGAATAATTTAAATATTGATCAATCTGACTCAGCCGAAAAACAAATATTGCAATAGCAGGGGAACAATCAAATATTTATGAAAGTAAGTATGTACATTCTTATGGTTAATGTAATACAGTTAAGTTAATTTGATTTAACTAGCATACGAGTACAAGAATCATTATTATTATTATATAATTAGCCCGTTTCCCTTTCGGGGTAGGCATGCATTGCTCGGTTGGAAAGTAGTAATGTGTGGATGGGTATATAGGTATAGGGTAGATAGGTATATAGGTGTATGGTATAGATATTTTATGTTGATCTAGAATTCTGGTGTTATTTATTTAAATAACACGTTCATTCCGCAACACTGCTCCGACCCAGGTTGCTGAACAATCTCTCTAGCGATCACCCCACGTGGAGAGCCTCACAAAATTGTTATGTGTGGTTCCTTACTTGGGCCCATTAGTATCCAAGGTCTTTGTTTCAGGCGTCATTCACTCTACTCACAATATTATAGAGAAATAAAATGAGAATCAGAAGAAATGAGTGAACACGTCTTAATCGTCATAGTTTCGTCGTAACACTGACTTCGAGCACGATCCTGATTCACGAGAAGCCAGGATGTTTATACTTCATCGGCGGTCTAGTGATTGACACGGCGTTATGAATTCTTGCACATATACTCTCCTAATTTACTAAACTTTATAGTCTCTAACTTAAACTCGAGCTTAAACTAAACATGGATAATTTGGATACTACATTTTTGATTGAGTATCCCCTTCCCCTATACCATTATTTAAGTAAAAACTGAGATAGTTAGTTCTTAGTCGACCGTGATTTTGCCTCTCTAAATTTGGTTTGTCTTTTGCTTTTTTTATCTTATCTTTACCCCTTTTCTATGTTCAGGATTATCGCTTGTTTTGAAATAATTTGAGCCCTTTTGACTAAGGTTTGTAAGGTTCCCTTTTTTTAATTCTGTCCTGAAACGTTTGACGTTTAGTGGGTTTTTTTATCTTTTCCTCACATAATTTAGCTGAATTGATTTATTTTTGTTCCAGGAAAGGACTGGCGCCTAAAAACCTAAGTTATATCAATTAATTGAACTGTTTGTTTTCAAGAAGTTATCTAAAATTATATATTTATTTACTTTAATTTCGTTCGACTAGGGTTCTTTGCACGCTATTCAAAGAGACCATCAAATTTTATATTTGATTGAAAAAAAGTAGCCCTACACTCTATGTTCGTTGTTTGTATATTCAAAGTTCCTGGGGAAGGTTTACCAACACACTTGTCTTTTTCTTTTATTAGCAGAAGTTGATAATAATTAATGCCATACATCGATCATGTGATCGTAAGTTTGCGGCAACAGAGCCGTTTAGATGTATCACTCAGACTTGTTTATTTTCACTTGTCCTTAGGATTTGCAACGAGAAGAGCTGATCGTCCATTCACGAGTGGTATTTTTGTTTACTCCTTATCATGAGCGAGCGAGGCGAATACACCAATGTAAAAGAACGGGCAAGCGACACCGATGTAGAGGGGACCGACGGTGTACGTCGTGTAACGATCGTGAGGCCTCGGTCTTAATTGTCGAGCCTTAGCGTATGCACCACATATAGTGAGGTGCATAGAGAGATTGATACCGCCTCGGGAAACCATATATACTATCTCACCTGGAAAACATTGTGTAAGAACACATTATATCTATAGTTGTCCAATTTATGTGGGAACAACGTACATCTAAAGGCTTCTAGGGAGATAAATTAAAGTGTCGAAAATGAAACGTGCAGAATACAGTGAAACCTTATATTCTCGCCAATTGTTTCTGTCGCGCACTTGAGGCCTGACATAGTTCTCCTCGACTTCAAGATACGAACTGTGTTCGTTATTGAATTTTCGGCACTGGCTGACAAGAACGTTACAGCCAAGAAGGATCAGAAGGAAGGGATGCATGAAGGCCTTATAAGGCAGTTGTGACGGTCATATCCAGAATATTCTGTTTATCTAGTCGCCCTGATTATCGGTGCTCTCAGATTTGCCAAGCTTCTGCTAGATAATAGCCTGAAAAGCATCCCGGCATGTCAACAAATACTAAAACTTTGGCCGGATCATTGTCTTGAGTCCATTGTAGAGAGCAACTACCTATCTCACGGTTGTGAGGCGGGAGTACAGCTGAAAATTTACTGTGATTTCGCAGGGACTGGGTGCAATTTTTTATAATTGCACTCGCTCCCGGTGACATCCCGCGGTTCTCCTTGTGACAAACTTTTGATCATAGTTAGAAAACAAGGTTAAACAACCACCGCAGGGTCCCACTGAGAGCAACTGCCATCTAAAAATGACACCGGCTCCCAGTAGAAAAATGAAACATTATAAAAACTAAATATGTATTAAATACGAAATTTATTTTCATTTTATTGAAATCAATTTTCAAAACTTTTAAATATAATATATCTAAAATTTTATTTTATTAACAATTAACGCGTGATTTATTTATTTGAATTCGTTGAATCGATTAGCTATGAAACACAAAGGATACTATTAAATGTTTATATTCAATACTTAATAGTATGTTTCATATTTTGAATTTTCCCGCCCTAATTTTTGAAACTTTGGAAACTTTGAAACGTTTCCAAAGTTTAATGAAACTTTCCATTTGGCCGAAAGTTGAAGGCGAAGTGCCGTTATTTAACTGTCGTATCTATATTTTAGAATTTTCAGACATATACCATGAATGTCAAATTTTTTTACTTGTTTGACTGCCCGATACGAAGGAAAAAGAAGAGGAAAATATTCGTACATAGTATTTGAAAAATTCCATGAAAATAGTTTTCAAAATACATATAAAGCAGTTATCGTTATATGGACGTAGGAACTGGAAGCGCCCAGCCAGGTGGAATTGGATATTTCCTCAGGTAAAATATTTTTCAAAAAAGTGAAGGTCATTCCTGGAGTAAATTTCAACGGGGAATTCAATGGTGACCTTCATTTTGACCTTGAAGTAGACCATCATGGCTTTTGAAGGTCAACTTTGTTTTTTTTCAATAGAAACCCCCTTTATTTATATCTGCAATCGATAGAGCGGCGAATTCTACGTTCAGATACGTAAACAAGTCATAGGGCAATTGTAACGTTCAAGGTCAATTAGAGGTTATTTAAAATAAACAACGTTTTTCAAGAGGTCAGTTCTGAAGTATTTTTCAACAGGGAATTCAATGGTTACCTTCATTTTGACCTTGAAGTTGAATTTCATGGATTTTTTAAGATCCAATCTGTTTCTTTTTCTTTTAATGGAAACCCCTTTTTTCACATCTGCAATCGATAGAGCGAAAAATACTACGTTCAAGTACGTACCCAAGTCATATGTGAATTGTAATGTTCCAGTTCAGTTAAACGTTATTTGAAATGACAAAGTTTTCCAAGAGGTCAGTGTAATTCTTGAAGTAAATTTCAACGAGAAATTCATTGCTGAGCTCTGTATTGATCTTCGCTACAGCGTTTTGAATATTCTAAAATCATATAGGAAATTTTTCATCAATAGTTCCACGAGTTCTGGTGAGAGTTCTGTTCCTCCCCAAAGATTTATGTCGAAAAGTCCTATACCGTTTTTCGATACCTGAGTCAATACCTAAAGCACTACCATAAGTCCTATACCGTTTTTCTATCTCCAAACGAATATTACGAATCGAAACTAAATTTACGTATTACGAGTATATACTTACTATCTTTCGCTAAAAGATTATTATGGCGCAAGCTGAACTTTCGGAACGAGAGAGGGTATCTGTATTAATGATGAGTGGTTGGGAAGATCGAGTTCGATCTTATGATCAAGTTTGTTTGCTTTTTAATCGCACTTTTCGTGATAGAGAAGCGTTAAATCCTGTCTCAAAATCAACAATTTAAAGAACTGTAAGGCACTTTATGAATCATGGATCTATCAAGGACCTTCAGAGAACTGGTCGGCTAAAATCTGCAGAATCTGAGGAGATGCAGATGGACAGAGCGCAAGCATTTGTTGAAAACCCACACCTTAGTTTACGTCGAGCTAGTGATGAGCGTGACGTTGCTCCTGAGACAGTGTGAAATATTTTAAAAAGCATTAATTTCCATCCATCCAAAGTTCATCTGGTACTAGAGCTCAATGAAGACGATCCTGATCGTCGGGTTGAATTTTGTGAAATTATGATGGACAGAATTGATAGAGATCCTCATATTTACACTTATTCTTGTTATGCAGCTAAGTTTATTCTCAGTTTATTATGGATTCTTTAAATATTTGCCATGTTAGTGCCCAAATCTCTTGGCTCACATTCATGAGTTCCGACATTTTTTCAGCTCTTGTTTGTACCATATTATAGTAGTCTCAGAGACATGGCTAACCTGTATGTGCATTACAGTCTTAGTGGGGTCTTATTGGGAGTCAGCTCGGCCGTTAATTATTATCCTACTGCCGAATTTCTTTCTCTTGAGGTGACGGGAGCGAGGGACTTTGTTTTGATGGGGATCATTTATAAACCTCCAAATGCCTATTTTGGAACAAAACTTGAATCAGTAATTTGTACTCATGTGCCTAACTTCAATAATATTATTCTCACAGATCATTTTAATACTAATTTGAATGCGATATGCAATCATACTAAATATATAACAACTATGATACATGCTGCTGGGTTATCTATTGTTCCACATAATTCCACCCATAACACTAATAATTCCAGTTCCCGAATAGATTAAATGATAGTACATGATCTTGATAAGCTGAATTGTTATAGCCAGAATCCTATTCTATTTCTAACTAATCACGATCTTATCAATATTAAATACAAATATATCTGTATCCAATCCATAAACCTTAATCAAACCCAAATAAGAAATCTTGCATATGTAGATGAGTGTAAGTTTCAGGAGCACTTAATGACTTATGATTGGGAAAAATACTAAGAACTAAAGAAATTAATAGTGAATTAAATCTTTTATACTTTTCACTTAATTTCTTCGCTCGATCAGCTTGCGCCTTTGCATGTTCCACATAAACATAAAAATTCAGCTCCTTGGATCACAGTTGAAATCAAAAACCTTATGATGAAACGTAATAATAAGCGTCGCCTGGTAAAGAGAACTAAGAATCCACTGATACAAGCACACTTTCTTTAGCTATGGAAATTAGTTCAAACCCTGGTATACCCCTTACAGCAGTTCAGGCAAGCTCGACTTTTCGAAATACTGATTTCTTTTTTTCATACATAACACCGGAAGTTCTCTTCGAGAAACTGTTAGAAATGAAAATTAACGCTTTACGAGTCGATGGTATATCTATAAAGATGATTCGACTAGCGCTTCCTGTAATTTCCCCCATACTCCTTCACATCTATGGCCGCTAGAACGTATTGTGCATTCGCAACTTACGAGTTTCCTAGATGCAAATAGGCTACTGGATACGCTACAATCGGGCTTTCGGGCTAGGCACAGTAAATTAACAGCCTCCCTGAAAGTTACTTCAGACTTCAAAATTGCTGTCGAAAAGAAGGAAGTGACAATAGTTGTTTTATTTGATTTTTCTAAAGCTTTCGATACTGTTGATCACAAGCTTCTTTTGAAAAAACTTCGTAACTTCAATCTATCCAGTACTGCAATTGCGTGGTTCGAATCCTTCTTACAAAACTGTACTTAACAAGTGCTTAATCATAAGGGTGAACGGTCCGATTGGGTGGGGGTCGCGAGTGGAGTCCCCCAGGGCTCCACTCTTGCCCCCCTCCTTTTCGGTCTATATACCTCTGACCTTGTTAGTGATCTTGAGCATTGTAAGTATCATAAATACGCATACGATTTTAAGCTATATGTCTCTGGTCCTATCTCTTCCATTAATAGTTTGTTTGCGAGAGTTCAGAAGGACATTTATATAGTGAATCAATGGGCACTAAACAACAGGTTAACGCTGAACCCTTCAAAAACTAATGCAATTATTGATAATAGATTTAAATTTAAAGCTTTTTCGGGTTTCAATCGTGTGCAAAACCACGAAACTTGCCGACGTTTCGTGAACATTGCAGTTCACTTCTTCTCCATTAGTTGTAAAATTATAGGCGATGAAAAGTGAACAGGGTCAATTTGACCCAGAGTGACAGTGATGTTCGAAAATATAGGTGTGACAGTGAAGGGATTAACTTCAGACTTATCGCCTAAATCCATTATTTTTCGAGAAAAATGGGATAATGTAGGAAGGTACCCCTATGATTAGTCACAGGTGTAATGTAGGTCACATACCTTCCCTTTTTCAACGTCTTGTGGGGGGGGGGCGGAAGCGCAGCCTCACTGACTAGTCACAGAAATAATGTAGGCCACATACCTTCCCCTTTCCAACTTCACACAGAGGGTGGGAGGGCACTCCTATGATTAGCCAAAGCAATAATGTGGGTCACATACCTTCCCCTTTCCATCGCCTCGTGGGGAGCACGAAGGTACCCCTATGACTAGTAAGAGAAATAATGTAGGTTACATACTTTCCGCTTTTAACGTCTCGTGTGGAGCGGGAAGGTACCCCTATGACCAGGGTTGCACGGTTACGCCTGACTCGGACTTTTACATAATAAGTAAAAATGTAATAAACGTAAAAAATGGCGGACTTGAATGGTGGGAGGCGGTGGCGGGTGAGGGAAAAGAGCATCATACGAGTATAACCTCACTTATTCCGGAATGCATTACGCGCAAGATTATATCAATTATTTTTCATAAAATTAAAATAATGAGTAAATGAAAAGATTGCACCCGGAGCAATAAGTAAAATTTTTGCCATTTTTCCTCTTCAAAATAAAATTTAACTCCTCCCAAAAGGAATTTCTGGGTCTACCACCTCTAAACATTTTTTAATAAATAAAGAAGCGATCACGCTAGTCATTCAGTGTCTTCGGTGTATTTAAGAATGAGGTTATGTTTATTTTATAAATAAAAGCAATCGCCATCTTAGAAACGTAAATTACATGTAAAAAACTAGGGTCGTAAATTACGTAGGTAATTTACATGTAAAAAACTACATGAATCACCTAAGGTATATTACGTACGCAACCCTGCCTATGATTGGTGACCAGAAATAGTGTTGATCAAACTCCCACCCTTTTCCAACGTCACGTGAGAGGCGGATAAGCACCCCTGTGACTAACCACAGCAATAATGTAGGTCACATACTTTCCACTTTTCAACGTCTCGTGGGGGGAGGCACCCCTGTGACTAGTTACAGAAATGATGTTGGTCAATCCCCTACCCTTTTTCAACGTCTCGTGGTGGACAGGAATACACAAGTCCCATTCCAAGCAGTTCTACATTTTGCACCAACATTTTCCTTTTTTCTCAAAAAATATTGGTTTTTTCGAAAAACTTCACATGACATAAAATGTATATTTTTAGAAGATTTATAACTTTTATTCGAAGCTTTTTTGTAATTTTTCAATATTTAATCAAATAAACAGAAAAAATCCTCAATTTTATAGTTTTTGGGGGCTTAGACCTTGAAAATTAAATTTGCGGGTATTTTCACTATGGATGAGCGAGTTATATAATCAGCGAGCCACAATATAGTCCAGTCAACGAAGCTCTGAAATAAAATTTTCAAGGCTGCATCAGAAATGGATGCATTTTTGCATACATCCTACTTTTGGGGTGAGAAACCCGGATCTGGAATTAATTTTCAGTTACAATGCTTTTCTCTCGCAGAAAATTGATTTTCCGAAGTTTTCCGCAGGAGTTCATTTTACATAGATGACGATTGTCAAATACATTTTGATAAGTGTAAAATCTAGAGAAACAAGAGATTGTTTGAAACGGTGATATATATATATATGTATAAAAACTAAAGGTTAACAACCACCGCAGGGTCCCACTGGGAGTAACTGTCATCTAAAAAAATGACATCGGCTCCACCTATATACCTATCTACCCTATACCTATATACCCATCCACACATTACTACTATCCAACCGAGCAATTCACACCTACATCGAAAGGGAAACGGCTTGATGATATAATAATAATGATAATAATAATATTTCGTATTATAAAAAACGACGTTTCGGCCACTAAACGCAGGGCCTCATCAGGTTAATGTAATTTCTCATGTAATAGGCGTCATAAAAAACAACGTAGGTGTGTCTTCGTGTCTATCTGTTGATGTGTCGTCGATGTGTCTACCCTACACGGAGAAAAATGGATGGTCAAAGTTAGAGGGTAAAAATTTAGAGAGCCAGCCCGTTCTTTTAGATGGCCTAAAGAGCCATCCAGAATTTTCTTGACATAGTCGAAAAGGCTCTCATTTTAGGACCAGTCTGACTGTTATAAGAACGCCAGACTCACTATCAGGGATAAGCAAGGTATCCTTTCTGGTTGGTCAATACGTTCATCTTGTTTTCACTCATTTCGACCATCCATGGAAGAGCAAATGACCCATCGCGGAGGGCCGACCTGATTAGTTATCGTTGACGTGTTCATTCCAAATGATTGAATATGTAAGTGAAATTTTCACAACAAATAATAAATGTAAAGTACATAGGAATATTAGTAATAATTGTACATTCATATTTAGGATAAAAAAGATATTCCTTTCTTTTAAATTAAAATCGATCATTTATTTTTTAGGAGAAAATCTAATAAATAACTAAATTTTAGTTTATAAGTTTTCCTCGTAAGCAAATAATTATTTTTAATATCTTTACTCTTATAATTTGTTGTGCGCAATTGTTTTTCACATTTAATCATTTCAAATAAGCACGCTAACCTTAAGAGGGCTGGGGACATGAGCTTTGAGACATATTCGTTTTAGCTTATTTATTTACGGATCCAGGCGTACCACGTACGTTATAATTGTTAACAATGGTTATACATAATATATAGCTGCAAAAAGTCGAAATAAAGTTTAAAATCTTGAAAATACTCTGCTTGAATTTTCGTCTGAAAAAAGCGTTTTGTATCATTTTTCATCGTGTTTGCGAATTTTTATAGCGGATTCGAAACTATACCAATGAAATGTTTTGATTAGACGAAAATTGAAGCGGAATATTTTCAACATTTCAAACTTTGGTTCGCCTTCTTGCGGCTATTTTATGTATAACCATTGTTAACAATTATGACGTACGTGGTATGCCTAGATCCGTAAATAAATAAGCTAAAACGATTATTTCTCAAATTTTGATAAATATTGATGACATTAAAAATATGCTTGGTCAAAGTTACCCTACTTTTGAAGACTAACTTCTCGGTTTGTAACGATTGCTTAACAATTAAAAAGTAAAATTTCAATACAAAACGCTTTTTTTCTAGTATATTGAGAAATTGTATTCCAATTTTTCACTAGATATCAAGTATATTTCGAAGCTAGCCCAATGAAATGTTTCGATTATACAAACATTCATGTGGAGTATTTTCAACATTTCAAAATTTATTTCCACTTCTTGCGGCTATTTTATGTAAAACCATTGTTAACAATTATAGCGTAGGTGGTATATCTGGATCCGTAAATAAATAAGCTAAAGCGAATATTTCTCAAATTGCAATGAATATTGATGCTGTTAAAAATATGCTTGGTCAAAGTTACCTTCCTTTTGAAGACTAATTTCTCGGGTTGTAACGATTGTTTAATAATTAAAAAGTAAGGTTTCAATACAAAACGCTTTTTTTCTAGTATATTGAGAGATTTAATTCCAATTTTTCACTAGATATCAAGTGGGGCTCACGTGGAAGGGATCTTTAAAGATAATTGAAAAGGAAATAAATCTTTACTTGCTCCCAGCGAAATCGCGGTAAAATTTCAGCTGTAACCACGTCTCACAACCGTGAGATGGGTGGCCAGTCTGCCTATATATATATATATATATATATGATAAATACTTATACATAAATATTAATACATGATAAATACATACCCTATGCTCGCGATGATTAGTGTCGCCGCAGAGGTACCCTGGAGAATCGCGTAGTGCTGAGATAGCGAATCTAGTTTTTCAAAATGGTATAAATCTCTCTATGCATCTTACTATGGTTGGTAAACTTCAAGCTTTCCAACAGACAGATGATAAGTATATGAGAGGTTGAATTAAAAGCAGACAATTTATTGGCCTGAAGTTCCCTGAGTTGGACAATTCGCCTCTCTTTGCAGGAGTACAGTGCGTCCTAACACCAGCCAATGTGGAATGTGCATCTCCGACTTTAAATATGAGGTGAAGATGCGGGCCAGATGTTGGTGTGTAGAAGTAAACTTATTCCACCAGAAGTTCTTGATGCCATCTGTTCCTGGAGCGGAGAAGTTCTTCGTGCTCGTAAGTGCTTTCTCCACCTCTTCGGCAGTGATTGATGGACACTTCCTCAGATGTTAGGAGGCTGTCGCAAAGCTCCTTGAAACGGATGATATTCTCCGCCTCTTCCTTTAATTTCAGTGGTTAGATCTTGTGTACCTCTCTCCAAAGAGTCTCGACCTTTTCAAGTTCGGACGGTTTTTTCAAAAAAACACGGAGATCGCTGAAGAGACGCGATGGGTCAGCAAGAAACTGTTGATTCTCCCTGACCCACCCCTCTCTCTTCTATATTCTACTACTTGCGTCCGATAACACATGTATTTTGTCAAAAATGTGGTGCTACAATGACAGCAACTTTGACTTGTTCAAAGTGTGATGTTAGATCCTCACTTCGTGGGCGGACTTTTGGACCCTTCTCGTAAACGGCCTACCAGATATTATCGCCGGTTTTAGCCTTCGATTTCAATTAGCTAAAGCTCTTGCCGCGCCATAAACTGAATTATTTATGGTCCAGTAGTCGGACTCCTCCGATAGATCCGCACGAAGGGATGCATCCATTTGAGACAGATCTTGGAGCTTAAGAGAAACTTGGATGTTAATGTACCTCCCTGTCATGAAATCAAGATCATCTCTCAGATGGTGCCTGCTTTCCGCGAGCGAGAGATAGACCGCTTCATTTTGCAAAGACTGTTGCGAAACGTGCTTGAAGTTCAGAGTGTTTCTGGCACCACCGTGTGTGCAGGCACGCACTGGAACCTCGGCGAACAGAGATAATGCTGGCATCGTAGTAGTACAGCAAGACATCCTTGAGTCGATTCGTCCGCTCAATAGTGTGTGCATCCCCCCGGTCCGTCGTTATGTTTCCATATTAATAATGTTCAGCACCTCGAACCATGCAGAGCTCCGCATGCAAGAATAAGGCTCCATAATCTATGAGGTCGCCCGGTATCTTAGAGTCACCGTTGCACAGTGGGCTGAATCGGGAATTTACTATTCAAAATCACCTACAGCCTATAACTTTCAACCGAAATTCAATTCTTTTGTTTTTAAATGATCAGCGATAGTTGAAAAAGAGCGCTTATGGTTTAGATTTTTTAAATTTGGTCATTTTCTATTTTTTATATAAATAAGAAACGAGCGAAAATGAGACATTTTAAAATTATTTGTTATCTTCAAATCAATAACTTAATTAATCCCATTCTCGACGAAAATATAATTATATAGTTTTAATATGAGGGGATGATAGCAAAAGCGGACTATGAAAAGAGTCGGAGCAAAAGCGGGTTGATTATTTCTCAGCGCAAGAACGAATTAGCCCGCGCGCTACGGGCAAAAACATATCTCCAATGTCTAGCTGGTGAGACGGAGCCAGACATCACGGTCCTAGAGACATATTCGAGACATATCGAAGACATTCAAGCCAAAACCAAGACCAAATATTTTTACCCGGGATAACTTGCAAATAATTCATCACGCTCGAAAATAGTTGAAAAATGTTGATAAAGAATGAATATGCAATTTCCTTTATAAAAAATTAGAATTTTTTAATACAACAAAATCAAATTATTTATTTATGCTTGAAAAAGACGACTAGGGTATTTTTAAAGCTAAGAAGAACTTGAAATCACTTGAAATCTTCCAATTGGTTTCGAAATCCCCTGTGATCTTTTAAAACCCCTTAAAATCTTTGAAATGATGAGAAATTCTATGAAATCCCTTAAATCTTGCAAAATTATTTTGAATCCCTTGAAATAGTTTGAAATCCCTTGAAATCTTCTGATATCGCTTAAAATATTTGAAATACCTTGAAAAATCCTTGAAATTATTTGATATTCTTGAAATCTATTAAAATCTTTATAAATATCATAAAACATTTTCAGTCCATTGAACTCATTTAAAAGTCCTTGAAATATGTTCAAATCCTTGGACATTTCTTAAAATCTGTTGAAATTTAGTTTATTGTATTCCCTAGATGAAAGTTCTGTACAAATATCTTACTATAAATACTTTAGTATCCTTGAAATTCCTTCAGAATTCCTTGAAATCCGTTAAAATCCCTTAAAACCTTCTTATATGTCACGAACTATTTAAATCAGATGAAACTCCTTGTAATCCCTTAAAATCTTTTTAAATCCCTTGAAATCTTTGAAATCCGATTAAATCTGTTCAAATACCTTAAGAGCCACTGCAATTTTTCGAAAATCTTTGAACTCCTTTGAAATCCCTTGAGATCGTTGAAATCTTGAAATCTGGCGTTCGTTGATAAATCGAGTAGTCAACACCTCGATATAAACAAAGCTTTACAAAATTTTGGAAAAGGCCATTTTTCCCTTTTTCCTCTCCGTCCTGAAGATGAAGGGTCTAGTAATTTGTCTGAGTTGTAGGTGGAGAATAAAGAAGATTATGATGTAGGGTGGTAGGCCAGCAGGGAATTATTTGGGGTTACTTTCTTATTTTCACCCTCATCCCTTTATGACTTTGATTCTCATGCTTTGTTGATTCCTTTCGCCCCTCCACTCCTTCCAAAAATGCTTCTGAACATCAGGAGATCTTACCTCTTCCCTTTTTCGCTCCTTTTTCCACTTTCGGCATCCTCATTTCGTCCAAAAGTGTTTCTCAATGAGATGACTGAATACACAATTTGCTGGAGGCCGGGATCTTTAGCTGTATATAATATTGGGCATAAAATATCTCCGACTTCTGCTGGTCTATTTTTAGAAATTTTAATTCCAGGAGGTGGCTGTTTGCAATATACGTCACTTGTAAATTTCAAATGCTTTTCAACTTTAAAAAGAGTAGAATGGTTAATCCGCTTTTAATGCAAGATTCCATTTACTGCTATTTACCAACTTCTATAACTTGTGATGGTTTGTATCCATGCTAAATGATATTATGAATATTTTCCTCCTTGTATATAAATTTTTTCAATTTAGCATGACACCTTTTGTTCATAGTATGTTATATTTATACACAAAATATGGACAAATTACTTGTTGGGATTTTTTAGAAAACAATTTTTACTCTTCAGCAACAATTTAGCTTTATTGCAAATCGTCTTGTTATATCAGAGCATAGATACTCACAGAACACAAGCAATTTCTTTATTGACCCATTTTATATCATTAAGCCGTTTCCCTTTCGGGGTAGGCGTGAATTGCTCGGTGGTAAAGTAGTGATGTGTGGATGGGATTTTTTTAGATGACAGTTACTCCCAGTGGGACCCTGCGGTGGTTGTTAACCTTTAGTTTTTATATATATATAATTATGTTAATTTTGACTAATTCTGTAATAGAAGTGATGGAAAACTTTTAAAAAATACTTCAGTATAAAATTGTTTATTTGATAATAGTTCATTTCGATTTTTATGTTTTTGCTTCCTCTTTAGGTAAAAGTTGCAATACTTATTTAATCTCAATATTTTAGGGCTCATTTCAATCCTTAAAAAATTATTTTTGGTACGTTTTTATTTTTAAAAAATTATTGATAAAATTAACAATTTTTCTTTCATTTGATTCGAAAAAGCATTATTAAATTTAGAAACAGGACAAAATGGCTGCTTTTTTGTTTAATTCTTGAATGTGGATTTGAATTTTCGCATTTTTCATGGAAACAACTAAGGGTAAAAAAAATGTCCAGATAAAACTTTATACACGGAAATGTTCTACAAAAATACCTCATGATCGTTTGTTATATCCTGCATCGTTTACGAGAAAAAAAAAATAAAAAAATAAGTTTAAACCAAAAATTTCCCTGCCTCAAAAATGGTTAAGCCCTCGTAAAACTAATACGATGCTTTCCTGTATATAAGCAGAAACAAAACCCCACCTCTTTTATTTTTTAAAATATTTTAACAAAGTTTCTGCTGATACAAAAAAGGTATCCTATCAGTTTTATGCAGGCTAAGCCATTTTTGAGGCCGCATTTTGTCATCTTTCGAAATTTTTGAAATTGTTTTGGCATCAATTAAAAGAGCAAGAATGCCCACGTTGAATACTAAAAAAATCCGGAATACCTACGATCGTTCCGAAAATACTGTATTTTGATAAAAATGTCTGTCATTTTTTGAGAATTCGCATGTAAACTTTAAATGATTGTAAAAAATTTAATAAAATGCCATCGTTTACACAACACATATTTATGCTTTGTTTATGAAAAGACTGAAAAAGAAAGACTTAATCATCGTTGAAAAATACGCACGAACTTATGGTATTCAAATAAAGAAACCACTCTGACATCATGATCTTGAAATGTTGCCTCATTTGAAATGGAATAGGTCTATTGTTAAATAAATAATTTAAACCTGTAATATTTTTTTCTAAAGTTCGCCTTCAGTTCTCTTTCAAAATTAGTTACAATTAACAATGGGAATATTTTCCTCGACACAACATTGTAAATAAGAATTCAACCAAAAATGCAAATCACCATTATAATAACGGAAAATATGATTTCGCGTAAAATATTTTAGAAATTGATTTAATTTCCTTTGTTTTAGGCTGCGTCTAGTCTTCCCGAAAAATTCGGGGAGTTGGAAAAGGGGACGGACTAGCTTCTGAAAAATATCGCGAATGTCGGGACGACGCGACGAGACACTTCGCTTGTTTCAAGTAAAACTGTTGCACAATAAAGTACAACAATCTGAAAATTGCAATTTTTTTTAAACTTTGTAATTAATTGTAGATTTTTCTAAATTGTCCGCATTCTGCAAACAATTGTATTTTTAAGTAGATTCCTTCCATTGTTTTAAAGCATTTTTTCAGCATTTAGACACTTTTCCGAAATTCTATGTGTAATTTAAAAGTAAAAACTTACAATATTCACATTATTATACTGTATTATTGTAATTCATTGTACTTTACTATGAAAATTTAGTATCGCGAGAGGTTTTTAATTTAGTTCAGTAGTATTATTATTAGTTCAAAATTGAAGACAGCTTACAAGCTGATCAATAGTTAAACCCTATTTAGAAACGCGATTATCGTACCCATATACAAAAGGAAGGGAGATAAAAACAACTGCAATAATTATAGAGGTATCAGCTTCTCACCATTCAGGACAATGTTGCACATTGTTTTCTCACTTTTCCCCTCAAACACCATTACCTTTGTTTTATTTACGTCAAATATAATATTTTATAACTTAATAAAACAATTTTTAATTTTTTTTTCCTCACCTATTTAGCTTTAGTTTATGGAAGATGATCAGGAACTGCGAGTGTCAAAGAAGTGTCATCCATCTGCAATCATGATAAAAAAATATACAAATATTTTCAGTTTTGATAGGATTCCATAAAATTAGTGAGGCGATTATATTATAAAAAATTGCTGTTCTACCAAAAAATTTTGATCTATATTATGAAAAATATATAGTATGGTATGGGCTGAAATTTCAATTTCAGTTTTGAAGTAAAAGTAAACAATAAGGAAACCCCAGAGGAAACCCGCATTGTGACTAGTGGCGGCTCTGAAGTTAAATGAATGCTTTTCTCCCACAGGAAATTTAT
The DNA here is from genome assembly GCA_011634705.1 of Andricus grossulariae. NCBI lineage: Eukaryota > Metazoa > Arthropoda > Insecta > Hymenoptera > Cynipidae > Andricus > Andricus grossulariae. Next base: position 144,061,846 of record JAABKJ010075445.1, read on the forward strand.
ACCAAATAAACGAATTTCTGACGTCAAAGAACCCGCATGAAGTACAATCAAAGCGCCCATTCGCCCTTTGGGAAATTTTTTGTACTATAATTGTATATATAATTGTATATAATTATTATTTATCGTTTATAATATTGGATGTTAATTTTGGCTTTAGGGTCAGAATAAATAATTCAATTAATTTTTTATTCAACCAAACGTTTCAGCGCTCAATGGTTAATTTTTATTCTGAAAAAGACAGTTACAAATTTGGTTTCGTACAGTCTTAAATGTCTTTGGTAATGTTTGCACAAAATTAAAAATGTGTGTTGCCCTTACAATAATTGGACAAATTAATAAAATTTGTAATATAATCTAAAAAAGTTTGTTATAAGGGTATATTTTTGAATTTCTGATAACTGTACCAAAGTTTTTTATTATTTAAGACTGCACTAGACCCTTATATTATATTACAAATTTTATTTTATCAATTTGCCCAATTATTGTAAGGACGAGAAACTTTTTTAGATTATATTACAAATTTTATTAATTTGTCTAATTATTGTAAGGGCAAGACACATTTTTAATTTTGTGCAAACATTACCAAAGACATTTAAGACTGTACTAAACCAAATTTGAAATAATTTCCTTATTTAAACAACATTCTTATACTGCGTCCCTGATAAATATTTTGTTGTAACTGTCTTTTCCCGAATAAAAATGAACCACTGATGAGGGCCACCATTGTGCTCCGAAACGTTTGGTTCAATTAAAAATTAATTGAATTATTTATTCTGACCCTAGAGCCAAAATTAACATGCAATATTATAAACGATTATTTTCATCGAGGGTCAATATAATCCCCCCATTGAGTATTATTATATATACATAATATTATTATTAATAATTATTGTATATAATTGGTAAAGAACAAAATTTGTAACATTATGTTTTCATTGTTGAAAATCAAATATCTATCTGGTTTTTATTCCTGGATTCTGAAATTGGATAGTTCAAAGTTTTAAAAAACTTTTTTTTGGGATATCAGAATTCAAAAACGACAAAGGGGTGGAGGAGCAACATTTTTAAACATTCATGTTTCGTAAAAAAAATCTGTTTAGTTCAGTTTCGCTGAAATATCTAGCAGATTGTGCATCTTAAGGAAGAAGTACGTTTAAGGTGTCTACAACATTTTCCACATGGTTTATAAGAAATGGTTATGAACAATAATTTTCCCATACATACGGCTGCCAGTGAAATTTTGTGAAATTTTGTATAAAAATTGTTTAAATAATATTTTTTGCAACGAATATATTATATTTAGTATTATAGTATTATATATTAGTATGGAAAAAACATTATTGTTTACAACGATTTATAACAAACAATATATATATATATATATATATATCTGACTCAATGATAAATTGATTTCAATTTTTTTGTGACCCTAAAGCCAATTTTACCATCAACATCCAAATATTATTTGAAAAAAAACCATAAATTTCACATTTTTCAACAAAAATTACAATATTTTACTATTTGTTAATTTAATTTGTTTATAATAACTTAACCATACAATAATCAAATTATTCGTACTCTGGGAGTCCTCTTGCGTTCATTGAAGATGATTTACATTATAAGCAAACCGTTTTTGTGAAAAATCTCGATTTTCTCATACTTACATAATACATAAACAGACGAAAATGTCAAAATCTCTGACCAGGTTGCTCTTTAAAATTTAGCGCACATCAATAAAAAAAATTGCAAATCGGGGCCAAATTGAAGGCTGTAGATTTTTTCGAACGAAAAAAATGTATTTCCTCCCACTGTACGACAGTGTTTATCAGGTCTTCGCATATAGAGGAAGGCATAAGTTTAAATTAATTTTTCCTAAATCCTTATTACAACAAGATTCAAGTATGCCTTCCCCCCGTTTTAAAGTTAATCTTCGAAAAGAACATGACGTTCTAAATCATCGTTTTTTTCGAATCATAACTTTAAACTGGAATACAGTGGGATAAAAAGTGCTTCTGGAAAAATGGATCGCCCACAAGTTTCATCCTATTTGAAAGTTTAAACAAATGTATTTAATTCCGCATCGTTACAATGAAATAGATTTTTTTAAATTTTTCCTACAATTTTTTATTTAACAAACAAAATTTTGTTTTGCTTACTTAATATTGCCATTCAGTCAAAATCTTCCTGAATTAAAATCACACGTCAAAGAAACTTCAAAACTCTATTCATGAAGCGAGTGGCAAGCATTCACCATGGAGGGCATCGTAGGGACGTAGCCAAACTTACTCTTCTGTCTCTTTCCCTTCCTTTTTCGGCAAATTTCCCAATCCGAATGCTGCCTTTGAACTAAATTTGCGTATAGTTTTCTTAATTTTGCCCACAGAAGTTGATTAACAGTCTTTGTCTCTCGCTCCCCCCATCTCACTCTAATTGTTTACAAGGATTATAAACAAATATAAAATGAAGCCACTTTTCAATAGATAGATTTCGATACATAGATCGATACCTTCATATAAAATTGCAAATTGTTGTCTAACATAATTATCACAAGAAAAGCCCATATTCACATGCGTGCAATAGCGGGTGCGAAATCGAGTATTTTTAATCAGAGACGGATGCTTCCGTATAGTTGGCTATGCAGGCGCAGTGCTTCTTCATTAGTCATTCCCTTCTTATTCTTGGACCGCGAGTGGAGAGGACATTACTACCTTTGATAATCTATTACTCCCGTAGGGAGTAATACAGCATTCTCATTTGTGACGTCACGCGCTCTCACCGACCTTTGGGAGAATAACAGTGCCCGTACACCCCTATAGTTTGCATGTGTTGCTGGAGGTTTTTAAAATTGTTTTTTTCGAAATGCAGAGTGAGTATTTGGCAAAATTGTCGGGAGATGTGAAGACCCGTACATCCAAAAAATTGAAAAAATCGAAATTTGTGATCTGTATGCTCTAAAAGATGAATATTTGAGTGAAAATGTCAGTGCAATGGCATTCATCACTATGGAGAATATATTGCCATACTTCATTCAACCCCTCAGTTCCTAAACCATAAGTTATTTAAAAGTATATAAAAGTTTGGAAGTTTATACATTTTATGAAGCTGTTTTCGTGGTAAAGGTGAAGATCAAGGAGTTTAATGGTACTTTTCTGCTTTTGAGTGAGGTTAGTATAACATCACTGTATTTTTAGTTATAATATAATGTTTTAGTTATTATATTATATATATATATATATATATATGGCACGACTTATACTCGAGAGTCCCGAATGGTCCAAATTTACGTCCTGCACATAATTCTGCGGCGTTCGTCCGTGCAGACTTACTCCCTCGCGAAAGAAAAGCACACATCGTCTAAATTCACACATACTTTCGTAGACTTAAAAGTCCCAAGTAAATTTATCACCTCGCGCAAACTTACTATGTCCCACGCCGATCCAATAATTTCCATCGGACGTAGTAATCTTACAGTCGACTGCAAACTGAGCAACCTTCTTTCTATTTTCACATTGTTACCTGAAGTGAAATCACACTAGATTACAAATAAGTACCTTAGTATCGTGAATTAATCAGGTTATACATTGTACTTTGAAAATAGACTGCACGCATAATTAAAAACTAGCTGATTGTAAATATCACTAAATCTTTTTTACAGTGTAGGGTGATTCTTATTATTTTGAAATTTTTTGGATGCCTTAGTTGCAGGCAGCTGACAAGTTGTTCGCTAAATGTGATAGGTGTAGTTCTTCTGGGTTGTTGTATGTTACTGTGGAGATGAGGATACGAAAAAGATTTGTTGTTTTTTAGTTATTACTGTCGGGTTGTGGGTATAGGTTAGAGTTTTGCGAAGGTGACTAGTATGTTTTTTTGTCATTTGGAAATTTTTCGGCAGTGTTATGTGAACCCCGCAAAATCATAGAATTTTGATTTATATATATATTTTTTTGTTTTGTTTAATATATATATATATATATTTAAATACGGGTATGTGTCAGTTTTATGTGTTGTTTTCGGACAATTTAATTTGTCATTTGTAGTGAGCTCAAAACTAGCTCAGGCCTACGGGATATATGTTTTCCCGTACTTATTCCATATATTTTTTTTAAAGTTTTTTTAAGGGCCAGGGTTGATTTTTTGAAATAATTTTTTAGTCTTTTGCAGAGCCTAAAAATAACCGGAAATTCAGATATGCTAATATTTAGTTTTTTTTTAGGTTTTTTGGGAAAAATAAAGGAGCCCAAAAATCGGCATCGGTGCCCAAAACAGCCCAAAATTGTGGCATGAAGAAAATATTCAAATTCCGTTGTGGAAGTGCTAGCGAAACGCACCTCGGAGAAACAGTGTCTCGTTTCGCCCAGTACGTGTCCGGTTCCGTCCCAAATTGTACTTTTCATTTATAATCAAATATTAAACATTTGTCTTCAAAAATGCATAAAGCTCACTTATCAAAATGAAATTCAATCAATAATCTTCGCAATAAGCGTTACAAAAAACATGTTCTGAAATTTGCAATAATTAATTTCCATTTAAAATTACCTTAAAATGACAGAATCCACCTCCTAAAATTTCAACGTTACTGTCTTCTTGTACTATTTACTATTTTTCATTTTTTTCTTTCTGGAGATCTAACGAATCAGATCTTCTACTATTACTGAAAAGAACAATTCTGAAAACCATACAACTTATGAGAAAATCGGGTGTTCCATTTTACCCCGGAGTCCTGTCCCTCCCCGGTCTCCCCTAAATGGCAGATTGAATTAAACTGCAGTACTTTTGATACCATAGAATTTACTGTGGCCTTAACTTATTATCTTGAATAAAATAAACAAATAAAATTGTTATTGTTAAGTAAACAGAGACTAGCTGGACTGCTCTTTGGACTACCGCGTAATGTTTCGTCTAACCAAAGTCGGTTGCTACCACTAGCGACCAGTTAAGTGAGTGAATATGCCCGAGATGAGCTATATAGTCCGTCTGACTAAAGATTCAAGTAATCTGTCAGGTTTTCTCAATAAAATTATGTTTTATTATTCGTTGTAAACAATTTATGTTAAGAGGACGCTTTTTTCAGGTGCCCCCCCCCCCCCCCCCCGACGGGCGTCTAATCTGCCGGACCGTTGTCCGCCCTTCGGTCGCATTCCGACTCTGCCGGCCTGACGCGTGTATTTATTAGGCAGCTTGGTCCCCAGCCCGTCGGGCCGATCACGTGCCGGCACGTATTGTTATCTGGGATAGTAAGTGATAAATGCCATTAAATATTTTTGAATACAGAAATATGTATATTACTGACAGAAAGTTTTGGGTACATTTAAATAGTCAAAAAATATTTAGCTTCAAAGTTAAAATTTTTTAATTGCAAAATGAGCATTTTGAAACTGTGATTCAACTCTTTGCCAAATCTAGAATTGTATTCCTAAAAATTTGGTAAAATCAAAAAATCAAGATAAAATCTTACTCTTTAAATCTAAATCAAGAGCACGATTAAATATTATGTAACTGCTGAGTACATTCATACAAAATATTTACTCGTGAAATATTAATTTTTGCTAGCTAAAAAACGTTCAACTTTGAAACTAAATGTTTTTTTGACTCGTTCATTAAAATAATTTTAATGAAAACTGAATCGATGCAAAATTTTCCAATGTTTTAAATGATTGTACTTACAATGTCGTAGATTCAGTTTCTGCACAGATATTCGTCTTTGAAGGGAAGTATGAATTTTCAAACAATCAAAGGAAATGTATGCAAACTTTCTGATAGTACTGTACAGTTTAACCATTTTTTTATTGTTTTAGGCCGTTAAACTTTGTTATTTTCGTCACTAAACTTAAACAATTCTTCTAAACACACTTACTGTTTTTTAAACGATTTTAATCGATGTTAATCTTTTGAAGGCCCGAAATCAACGATTCTAAATAATAATTGGTAACTAGAACTTCTATATACAGTCTTCATTTTGATATTGTTATTATTTGAAAATGCGAGATGACCTAAATGCCTGTCAACATTTTCAAAAAACTATAACTAACCCCTAGTTACGCCACTGCCTCCATTAATCTAATGTTAACTAGAATAGATAATGTTGCATTCATGTTTAAGAGAATAAAACAATGAATGGTATCAAGAGAATGTTCGCTGAAAACATAGCTAGTAACATTTTTATGGATAAGCATCTGTATTAGAAAGAAATAGATAGAAACTGAAAAACCGAAAAACTCGCTCGAATCATGAAACAAATATACTTTCGTTCTGTTTTTAAAGAAATCGAGGAGTTATAAATTTCTAATTTCACATAAGATGTACAAAGCGCGAGTTCTCAATTTTTTTCAATAGAATATGAATAATTAAAGTTATTTCTTTGTATAAGTGCGTAGTTACTCTACATTTAGTACAATTTTTAATTTATCTTGAAAATTTATAAATTATAAGGGTATACTTTCGAAAAGGTCACCCAAGAATATAGACTTGATACTTGACCTAGGGGATCTGTTTAGACCCTATGTGAACGCACTCAAATTATTTTTGGCGCAGATCAATATAAATAAAGTTATTAATAATTTTGACTTTTTTTTAAATTAGTTTTTTTTCAAAATCTCGAAAAATATTGAATTTTCAGATCTTTTTTTGGCTGTCGAAAAAGGGGTTCGGCGTGAGTGAGTGGAGAGGGTGTGGTTATCATCCACTGACGCTGACCACCTTTTCCAACGGCAAAAAAAAAATCACGCGTCCTAATCTCAGGAATTTCAAGGTGATTCCACACCTAGACTCTAAGACACGTTCCGGGCAAAAATGAGTTTTCGGCATAAAGTTTTTGTTGCGCGACAATCAACTGTGTCTCGCGTTGCAGAGTGTGGCAAGTACAAAGGCGCGACCACTCGAAAACCCGAACCCGTCCGAAATTTGAAATTCCCGAAATAATATATTTTCGAAATGATATAATTATGTTTACAAATAAAAAAAGTGTCGGTAAGGTAGGAAGCCGGTCACGTGACTCACTCGTCACATGGCCTTAAGGGAATAGAAATTCCAGGACTTTTCCAGGTTTTTCCAGGTAAATAAGAATTCAAGGATCGACCAAGAAATGACTTCTACTCCCGGTACAACACAAGGTCGGATACTTTCCGGACAGACCTTCTATGTAGCCCCTTAAAATCTTTTAGTAAATAAAACCCTTAATTTTTAATCAATGAAAAAAAATGAATTGTACTCGCAAGAATGGTAAGAATCGCAGGATTCACTTGACTCGAACGTAACAGCAGTTGTGCTGGTTGAATGAGGGAACCGTTTAAAAAAGGTTGGGAAACTAGCTATTCAAAATCGGTTCAGTGATCACAAGAAGTCCAATTTCAATCGTCTGAATTAGGGTTTCATCTCTAGTTGCTCTGAAGGCAATCAAATCTTCGCTCAATCCAAGTCCAAGTCCACTCAAACTACAAAACAACCCTTATTCACGATTCTTTGTGAAGGGGTGAGAGAGTTGGCGCCCTACAAGGGCGTCACATGTCACCGTACCCTCGGAGCGCCCCTAACCGAGCTAATAAGCAACCCTAAAGATATGCCGACTCGCAAAGCGATACACACGAATTTGCATTTGCATTTGTATTTGGTATGGTAATTGGGGCTGGAATAATTGCGACACTTTCAAAATGCAGGATTGAGTGGCGGCGCGCGAGGGCTGATTTTAATAATACAGTTGGGAATTAGGGCGCCGTGTTCTCGATATTATTCTGACTTTAAGAAACCGCAGCTTAAAGTGCTTAGTGATATCCAAGTATTTTTGCCCGAGGGTGAACAACAAACGATTTCTTATATTTTATCATAAATTGAGAAAACAAATTTAACTTAGTGAAGAATCAATTTCCCTAAATTAAGGAAGTGTTTCCTAAATATCATTGCAGGCCTCGCATTCACTTTAAAAATAAAAAAAAGTGTCAAAATAGTGTCATACAATTTTTCGAGTATTAAAAATGAAGTTCCTAATAAGATAATCCAACTATTTTTGGTTTTAAGTTCAACTTGTACCGTCGAGTATATCTATATATGGTACAGTAAGACCCGCCGGATCGGAACACGCCGCATCGAAATCCGTGGAGGGAAGTAGTCCCCACTCGTGAACTTCTCCGCTAGTCGTGATAGGTTGGCGGAGGCGCACGCGCACGGAGTCACAGCAGGCGTTGGTCCGTACCAATCCGACGAGTCCTACTGTAGTACAGTGGGAATGCATGGAAGCTAAGAGTAGGTATCATAAATGCAGGCCTCGGACTCACTTTAGAGATAAAAAATAGGCTAATTAATGTCAAAACATTTTTCAAAAAGTGTCATACAATTTTTCGAGTATTAAAAATAATGTTAAATGTTTATTTAAAATGTTTTTTCTTTGGAATATGAATTATCAAAATTTCTATTTATTTATCGCAGGCTTCACAGTCTTTCCCCTTCTTTTTATTTGTCCACTTAAATGCGAACTTAAATAATAGAACCTAATAAGGTAATCCAACTATTTTTGGTTTATAGTTCATTCTCGGTTGAAAAGTCTACTATTAAATTTTTGGTTATGAATTCACATTTTTTATATGCAAATTATATTATTTGGTTCAAAATTGAATTACTTTGTTGAAAATTCAACAATTTTGTTCAAGTCATACTTCTTGATTGGAAATTCAACAGTTTCATTAATATTTTATTTCTTTCTGGAATACATTTTTTTAAATTGAAAATTCAACTATTTTATTAAACATGTAACTATTTTGCTGAACAATTATCTTTTTAGATTGATAATGTATATATTTTTGTAGCAGTTTATGGAGTTTGACGAGAAATTGAAAACTGATGATGGTTTTCGAACAGAATTTGTAAGTATTATAAGTTACCGCTTCTAATTCTTTATATAATACAGGTTTCGGACTCGTTTGAGAAGTTTAAAAAAGTGTCAATAGTGTGGCGTTAGTCCGAGGCCTGATATTATATTTACCACAATTTTTATACAATTTTTTGTTTATTTACTTTTTTTCTTTGTAGGCTGCGTCTCTGTCGTACCTTTTTGATAAAGATTTAAATGTGTCAAAGACTTTGACCAATATCTTCAAAAAATATCTCAGATGCAGGGTCATGGCAAAATACACAGCCAAGAGGGCGGTTGTTTGTAAAAGAGTCATGAAAGAAAGTACTTTCTATGAATGTGTTTCAGGTGAGAGTTACTGACTATTGCAAAATATTTTCTTTTTATATCCATATAAGCAAACACAGAAATTTAGCGTGTTTTCTCTTAATGGCAATCATATTAATGTACTTTGATAACTGTTTATAACAAGTATTTTGTTTCCAGTATATTAATTTTCATTTATGTTTTTCAGACTCTATTATGCAAACACATCGACGTCCCGATTCACATAACAGACCTTTAACGGAAGATATGGTTTGCAATTCTCTGGGTAAAATATTCAACAAAGCAAAAGATTGGGAGGGCGAGCGGCAGAAGAGAGCTAGCGCTGCATTGCAGGTGAGACCCCATGACATTCCTGAGGACCTTGCCATTGCAGCAGCCGAAGATGGAGTAGATCATCCACAGGAAGATGAAGATGAAGGATCTGCCTCGGGATCAGATTAAGAATATATTCATAAGCATAGTATTATTTTTTATTGTGAGATTACTATGCGGTTTGTGCGATTTATATTTCATTTATGGATATTCCGTACAAATAGTTTAGTTCTTCATAGTCAACAACAATGTATTATTTTTTATTTCAAGATTACTATGGGTTTTGTGCGATTGAGATATAGATCAACCAAGGTTACATACTTAAGACAGAATTATTAAATTGCATATATTAAAGACTGGACAGAATTATTAAATAATATTATTAAAAAGTATTGATAAAGAAAAGTATTGAAAATAATTCTAGAATACGTCGCTGTATGTCATAAAATGAATTTTATATGTGATAAAATGTATTTTGTATGTGATAATATGTATTTTATTAAAATATTACATTTTAGATTTAAAATACATATTTTTATATTTATTTTATTCTTAGTTAAAAAATAATTAATTAAGGGATTTGACACTAAATAAATACGGCACTGCTAAGGACCTTAATTATTTTAAAGGCGCAAAAAAGGCTGTCTGACATGGACCTTATAAGGTTGCCACTTACGGCCCTTTTAATTCCGAGCGTTACGAAACACTATAAGGGCCTGATAGGATTTACTTATCCGGGCCTTAAATATAATACGGCAACCCTTTCAGGACCAGGTACTGCACGGATTTAAATTTCCGAACGGGTTGTACCGACAGTAAATGTACGTCAATTTTTCATGTATTTAAAATGTTTACAAAGTAGTATCTTGAACATTCCATAGCAATATATGAAGGGTGGCAGTCCAAAAGAAATGCGAATTTTTTATATAGTAATAATAAGTTGGAATGCCGCCGGGTGTCAAAACTTGGAGTGGGCTCGGCTGCAGATTGAAATAACAAATTCAATTTTTAATTTAAAAAAAAATAATAAAAACATGCTCCCGAGATATTGAGTTTGTGAATTTGGGAAAACAAAATTTCATGTTGACCCCCATGCAACGTTTTCTGTCAATTTGTGTAATTTTCTTACTTTTTACAAGTAATACTTCTCTTCTTGAGCGTTTTTAACCAATCATAGGCATCGTAGAGAATCTATATAAGAACAACGTAACCTGAAACTTCAGTTTCAGGTCAGCCCTGAAGAAATAATTAATCATAATTAATCATCGTGAAAGCATTAAATCTACTAGTTAAATTCATTATTGCAAATAGTTTATTTCGTCTTTTTACCGGACACCGGCAAGATATGAAAAAGCCGAATGGACAAAAGTCGTGCACCTAAAAGAGATCTACAATTTAGTTAAAAATCAGTTCCTGTTTTATTCGTAAAAAACAATATTAAAAACCTTCAATCCTGCATCCGAAATAAATTTTTATATGATTGATATAGATGACAAATTTGATCTAGGATGTACCATGGATAAAATATTGTGCGAAAACAAAAATATTTAAAAAGTTCTTCACCAAATTGTAGGGATATATGTGAATTAAATCCTCTGTTTCTTGTTGCAGAGTTGAGATCACAGTTCGAGGATTTACCTAGTAGCAACCCTATTCCTGATGTTTCTCGTGACGAATCTTCTTATTCTCCTGAAAGGTCTTCTCCTGCTAAACTTCATTCTCCGCGTTCTCCGGTCAGTTCTTCTCCTCCTGTCGAGTCTTCTCTTCGTGGCAGGTCCCGGTCTCTTCGTGGCAGGTCCCGGTCTCCTCCTACCAGTCGTTCTACTTCTCGACGCCTGGGACTTAGGATTGAAGAACTCAAATCTGTTCGGCTCATTCCCAACGTGAATCCGAACGGGCGATTCCTAATTCGAGGATAAACTTCTCCTCGCAATGCACCAATTCAGGTGAGGGGAAGATCTAGTATCCTTATGCCCATGCCAATGAAAGATCAAACTGTATTATAGGCGTTCAATGGTAAGTTCTTTGCAATACACAGCAAAAGTAATACTCTTTTTCGTGGAATATGATTTAACGACCAACAGCGGGTAAAAAGAGACATGAAGAGCAGCGAGATTGAAGAGATGACGGCAGAAGTAATCAAGAAATCTCCCTCAGGTAAGAATCGCCCAATCACAAGATTTACGGTGGGATATCGCTGCCAAATACAACAACAACAAAAATACGCAAATCTATTTTCTCGAGAGAACTAGAGGTTTACAACTTTTCTTGAATTGACTGTGCAATTCTGAACCTATTTTAATAAAATTTGACTGAAAGCCGTAAAATGCAAAAAGATATGAAATTTGCGAAGAATTAAGCTATATAGTAAAATTAGACCTAAACAATCTTTATATTAATCTTAATGTTTTTGCTTCAGGTATTCTGTGAATCTTTGTTATACCCTAGTAGTATAAAAAAGACGGAGCAAGAATACTGAAATAGTGAGAGGTTGGTTTTGGATGATTCTTTCCCCTTCTTTTGCTCTTTTTTCTTTTGCTATATGATTGTCTCCAATTAATCGGGAAGGAGATAGTTGATAATCGAATTTTGATTCCTGAGCTATTTTTATTCTGATAATGTCACATAAAATGGTTCACATGGAAGCAGATTTTATTTCGATTTTAAGATTTTAGGAACAGTAGGGTGGTCCAAATAACACTGGTTTACAAAAAAAAAAGGTGAGGACTATTCGACAAGACCACTTCATTCTTATGTATTTTGACGCGCTGAATACGAATCCGAGGTCTATTTACCTCCATCACGTTAGGTTCAAGGTCATTTCACGGTCAAATACAGGAAAAGCCGTACAATAAACTACAAAAACCATCTACATATGTTTTTAGGGTCGCTGAATCGAAATCCGAGGTCCATCCACCTCCACCGCTTCAAGTTCAAAGTTATTTCAAGGTCAAATACAGGAAAAGCCATGCAATAAACTTGAAAAACCTTTTACATATGTTTTTGGGGTCGCTGAATATTAATGAATACTCAGGTTATTCATTGGATTACGCATTACATATACAGCGTGTTTCTTTTAATTGAGACATTAAAATATCTCAAGAAATACGCATCCTATGAAAAAATATCCGTTGTGAAAACTTTTTATTTTCGAGGGGAAAAAGCAACTTTGGACAAACATACCCCACCTCACCCCTCCAGGAGGCATTAGTGGGGCGAACTTGTAATTTCAAATAGGAACCCCAATTTTTTATCGCAGTTTCAGATTCTCCTTCATGAAATACGTAAGTTTTATATGAAATTTTTTTTTCGATTTGCAACAGATGGCGCTGCAATTGCGAAAAATGTAATTGTTGATAATTTCAAAGACTTCGGTGAGTCATCTTGCCTCTCACAACCGGGGTGCTTGATATTGTTGAAACCCTCGCCTATCACCATGGGGTGCTTGATTTCGGTAAGTTCTCTCACCATCGGGGTGCTTTATTTCGGTGAGTCCCCTTACCTCTCACCATCAGGGTGCTTGATTTCAGTGAGTTCCCTTGCCTCTCACTATCGGGTTGCTGGTTTTCGATTAATATTTTACAATAAGTGCTCAAAATGTTGTCCTCGCACTTCGATGCACTTGTTACTCCGAGCTTTGAAAGATGCCACACAGCTGCGAAGTGTGTCTCTCACATACTTCAGTTGATAGTTGCTTTCTAATTTCCCTTTGAAGCAGGCATCAGTACTTTGAGATCGTTGTCTTCCAAATCTTTAACTACTTTGATGAATCTAGCAGCGTGCATAGGCGGACGTATGAGTATCGAAAAAAGGAAACAATTGGAAATTGCACAATGAGGTAGCAAGTAAACTTGAACTGCGAACAGGAACAAATGAAAATCATAGAACGGAGTGGCGCATAAACTACTATTGCCAACTAAAAACAATCGAATATCGCCAAGTGAGATGGCACATTGTCTAAAGAGAATTAAGATCAGGAAACAAATGAAGCTCGCAGAGCGAATGGGCGCACGTATTCATTTGATTTGGTCGTGTTGGTTGCGTTCATTTCAGTTGGTTGTAATTAGTTGATGTCGTTTGGGTTATTGCTGTTTAGGGTGACCATAATTGATTTTTAAAAAGTAGGACAAAAAGCTTTGAGAAATGAGAACAAAGTAGAATAAAACGTTATATAAAAAAGAGGACAAAGTAGCACAGAAAAGTTTGAAAAAAGAGTACAAATCAGAACAAAATAGTTGGAAAACAGGACAAAGTGGGGCACAGTCGAATACAACGAATTAAATAAAAAAGAGAATTTTCAAATTTTTTTTTTCATATGAACTGTTTCAATAAATGTTATCAACGTTTAACATCTTATATTTTCAGTTTTGAACCCTGATGCATTCTTGTCAATATCACAAATGCACATATATATATTTTTCGTATAGTAGGAATGTTTAATAGTACTTTATCTATTTGGTCACTTGACCAAATTTTGAAGAAAATATGCACTAAACATTATTTTTTTGTTAATATAAAGAAATATATTTTGCTGTAGTATTTTACGCCTTACTTAGCGGATTTTTCTACAATGCATGTGCTTGAAATTGAAAGCAGTTTAAATTAAGGCCCTAATGGCTTTTATCTTGAATTGGTTTTGTTGTTTGGTCCATTGACTATTTATCAATGAAAAAACGTGTTCAACATTTGCGTTGTGTGGAGAAATTGCAAAAAAGAATTGAGCAATTTTTAGCAATTCTGAGAAAATATCAGTGCATGAACATTTCATTAAATATTCACACCACAGCTCGGAGGTTAGTTTTTCGACATTTCCTTTTACCTGCAGTAGATCATTGACATACGTTTGAAAATTACAGAACTGATTGAAGAATTTGGTTGAAAATTTAACTATTTTCTTAAAAAGTCTTGGATATTATTGGTCAGGGAAAATGAAAACCTGGTCAGGGGAAAATCAGGGAATTTTGAAAATAAAGTTTTTCAGCCACCTTTTTTACTCACTCGATTAATATTCTTTTTATTATTATATTAATTTTCTTTCAAAGAAAACGAATTTTCAACCTTTCACTGAAAATCTTCTACCAAAAATGGAATATTTAAATTTTCAGTGAAAAAATGAATTTTCAACCAATCATGTCAATTCTCAACCAAAATTTTGGAATATTCAACTGAATTAGTGGTAGTTCAACCCTCAATTAAACAAAATTAATTTAAAACAAAAAACAACTTTCGACGAAATAGTTAAATTTCCAGTTCAAAACATTAATTTTCAACAAAAAAAAAGAATTTTTAATAAAAAATTTTAATTATCAATCATAGAGAATAATTTGTTGTTAAAATAATGAACTTTCGACACAAAAAAAAATTTCTAAAAAAATACATGAAAATCCAACCAAAAATGGAATAGTTAATTTACAGTTATAAGAATTAATTTTCGACTAACAAACAAAAAACAAATTTTGAACAAAGTAATCAGGTTTTCAGTCAAAGTGATGATTTTCAACTAAAATGATTAAAAGAAAACGGAAACTTTTTCAATAAAAAAATTCTAAAAAAATAAAATGACGAATCTTCAACTGGAATAGTTTAATTTTAAAACAAAAAGATCAATTTTGAACTAAAATGCTGAATTTCACATTAATTTCGATTAATTTCAAAATTTAAACAAAAAGTCTGAATTTTCAACCAATAAGAATAATTTTCTACCAAAAAACAAGAACTTTCAACCAAAAAACAAGAATTTTCAACCAAATATGAAATAGTTATATTTTCAGTGAAAAAATTAATTTTCGATGGAAAAAAAAAGTTTTTAACAAAACAGTTAAACTCTTAATCAAAGAGATGAATTTTCACCTAAAATGATGAATCTTTAACTGAAATAGTTGAATTTTAAACAAAAAGATGAATTCTTAACTAAAATTATGAATTTCAAATTTTCGACCAAGAAGATGAAGTTATCAATCAATCAAATTAATTTTCTTAAAAAAAGACGAATTTTCAACAAATTACATGAATTTTCAACTACAAATATAAATTTTGTACAAAAATGGATTAGTTAAATTTTCAGTCAAAAATTAATTTTCGACTAAAAAACGATTTTTAAACAAAAAATTCATCCGCTTGATTGGGAAATTCATCATCGTAGTTAAAAATTATCTTTTTGGTTGGAAAATCGTCTTTTTGGTTAAAAATTAACCTATTTTTTTGACAGTTTAATTACTTTGTCGAAAATTTGTTTGTTAATTTTTGGTTGAAATATTAACTGTTTTTGGTTAGAGTTTAATCTTTTTTGTTTTGAAAAACTAGACTGTTTGGTTGAAAATGCATCTTTGTAATTAGAAAATTCAAGTTTTTGTTTAAAAATTCCACTTTTTTGCGAAAAGTTACATTATTTTGTTGGAAATTCAAGTATTTTATTAAAAAGTTCTTGGTCGAAAATTCAACTGTTTTGTCGAAAATTCGTCTATTTGGATAGAAAATTTGTCCTCTTGGATTGAAAATTGGTTGATGTTGAAAATTCAGCTGTCTTCCAAAATGCGATTATTTTTTTGAAAATTCAGCGGTTTTTGGTTGGTTAATTCTTTTAGGTTTTAAAATTCGAGCATTTGGTTGAAAATTCATGTGTTCAGGTTGTTGAAATTCAACCATTTGGTTGAAAATTTAACTATTTTCTTAAAAAGTCTTGGATATTATTGGTCAGGGAAAATGAAAACCTGGTCAGGGAATATAAAAAAAAATCACAAAACAGTTGAATTTTCTACTAAATTAAAGAATTTTTCAAAGAAAAGAACAATGTTGTATACAAATCAGTTGAATTTTGAACCAGAAAATATAATTTTTCAAGAATAATTTTAATTTCCAACGAAATAGTTAAAGTTACAAATAAAAAATTGATTTTCAACTAAATTGTTCAATCATCAGTCAAATAAATAAATATTCAACTAAAATTATTAGTCTGTAACTAATAATGTAATGTCTGATATTTCAACAACAACAAAATTCGATTTTAAATAAAAATCAATTAGATTTAATAAAAAAGACGAATTTTTAACAAAAAACTTTTATCTACAAATGAAATTTCAATGAAAGAAATGAATTTTTATCTAACATGATGAATCTTTAACTTATAATATAAGATGTGATATTTTTACAAAAAATATTTTGGTTGTTTAAATAAACCAGTTGAATTTCTATCAAAGAACACAAATTTTCAACAAAAATTAATTACTTTTTAAACAAAAAGTTGACTCCTAAACCAAGTAGACTAATTTCCTACTAGAAAAGACTTTTGAAAATGTCTCAAGTTTGCAACTGTCAGTTATAAAGACACAAAAAAGGGTCAGCGTTAAAAAAGAGGTTTCTCAACATCAAAATAGAATTTTGTAAGTTTGACAACTGTAGGTTCTAAAAATGCAAAAAAAGAATCAGTATTCAAAGAGAGGTTTTTCAGTCTCAAAGTAGGGTATTGAGTTTGACAACTACATGTTCTGAAGAATCAAAACAGGATTAGCATCAAAGAAGAGGTTACTTAGCCTCAAGATAGGGTCTTGTTAGGTTGACAACTGTAGGTTCCAAAAATTAAAAAAAGGATCAGTATTCAAAGAGAGATTTTTCAGTCTCAAAGTAGGGTATTGAGTTTGACAACTGTATGTTCTCAAGAATCAAAACAGGATCAACATTCAAGAAAAGGTTACTTAGCGTCAAAGTAGTGTCCAGTGATTTTGACAACTGTAGGTTTCAAGAATTCAAAACAGAATCATAATTCAGAGAGATATTCTTCAGTTTCAAAGTAGGGTCTTGAGTTTGACACAAACATGTTTTAAAAAATCAAAATAGGATCAGCATTAAAGAAGAGGTTACTTAGCGTCAAGATAGGATTTTGTAAGTTCAGACCCTGTAGGTGCTAAAAATTCAAAAAAGGATCAGTGTTCAAAGAGAAGGTTTTCAGTCTGAAAGTAGGATCTTTTAGTTTGACACTCATATGTTTTAAAGAATCAAAATAGGAGTAGCATCAAACAAGAGGTTACTTAGCGTCAAAATAGGATCTTGTGAGTTTGACAACTGTAGGTTCTAAGATTTCAAAACAGGATCATAATTCAGAGAAATGTTTTTCAGTTTCAAAGTAGGGTATTGAGTTTGAGACCTGTATGTTCTGAAGATTTGAATGAGGATCAGCATTCAGCAAAAGGTTACTTAGCGTCAAGCTAGGGTCTTGTTAGTTTGACAACTGTAGATTCTAAAGACTCAGAATAGGATCACTATTCAAAGAAAGGTTTTTCAGTCTCAAAGTAGGATCTTGAGCTTGACACCTGTATGTTAGACAACTGTAGGTTCTACAAATTCAAAAAAGGATCTGTATTCGAGGAGAGGTTTCTTAGTCTCGAAGTGGGGTCTTGAGTTTGACAACTATAGGTTTGATAAATTCAAAATAGGATCCGTATTCAAAGAGAGGTTTTTCAGTCTGACAAAAGGTTACTCAGCCTCAAGATAGGGTCTCGTTAGGTTGACAACTGTAGGTTCCAAAAATTAAAAAAAGGATCAGTATTCAAAGAGAGATTTTTCAGTCTCAAAGTACTGCTAATATGTACCGATGGAAATGTGTCCTTAGCTTTGAAATATATATTGTCTGTCAGATATCCATACACAGTAAAACAGCGGGATTATTTTTGTTGCAGCAAGTTTGTTATGTTCTCGAAGTCAGATTTTGTTCTCAAAATAAGAATACTTCAAGTGTGTAACTATAACATAACATAGCCGCTGTTCTGCGCTGTTCTGTGTGATATTTATCTTAATAGGTACATATTCAGATGAGGAGTCAATCATTCTTGAAATCTGATGTACATTCACATGTCAAATGATATCAATAATATACATGGTGATTGTATGTGATGTGTCGGGTAATACCTGCGCAACCGAGTACCCGCACTACTTCCGGGTATGCACTCGAGAATAATGAATAGAATTTTGAGTGACATATTAAAATAAATCAATTATAAACAAATCCTATATTTTTTATTTCTTGAATTTTTGAAAAATTGTAGTAATATATTTAATAATTGAGTTTGAAAAATTATATAATCTCAACTCGTGGTGTGAATTTGTATATTTGTACATTGTATCTTATGGTCGCTCAACCTAGATAATGCATACGCATTTACAGCAAAAACATTAATTAACCAAAAATTTTCCACTGAATATTTTTTTAATAATTCAAAAGTAGTAAAAAAGATGTTCCGATTACTTGCAATTAGGTCAATTTATTTTCTTAGTTCAGAGTATCTATTATTTTTTGTTTACAAACCTTTATTTAATAATGGATAGAACAATCTAAGAATCGTTTTCTTGCATTCATTTGATTTTCATGAGGATAAAAGATATGGAAAACATTTCAAACTTTAATTTGATTTACCATAGGTTTGAAAGTTGTTCTTCAGCAAATAAACTGGGCTCCATACACAAATGAATATTTAATGCTGACGTTGATGATAATTGTGTGTGACATATTTCGCATTGTTATATTGCATATTGCCAGACTCAACCTACTTTTGACATTTTTATTTGGTTATAGGTTTTGCTTCATGATATTGAGAATAATTAAGTTTTTTGTTTTGATAAACATAGAATTCAAATTGAACTAACGTTATGAAGAGTTCTCATCCATACACGTACTATCCTAAAACACCTTGTGACTGGTTTATGGTTGCCTAATGGAGTTACCACGATGTCTTCTGTGGTCAATTCTTCAATCGTGCCGTTGTACATATTTATTTTCGCCCGGACTCCTGATGAACACACACGTTTATATATTCCACGTAAAATCATTTTTCTGTTAAAACAGTCTAATATAGCAAAGATGTCGTGTCGACTTTTCAATAAAGAGTCTAATTCTACAAACTGATACGCGCCTAGTTTGGAGTCTCCCATATGTGCACGTGGACTTGTAAGTTGAGCATCTTATCTTATTATTTGAGATGTACACAGTTTTGAGGGTACCATTTGTACACGTGGACTTGTAAGTTTAAAATGTAATCGTATTCATTGTGACGTGCACAGTTGGGAGAGTACCATCTGTACACGTGGAATTAAAAATTGGAAATCTGCTCGCATTAGTCAAAACGTGCACAGTTAGGAGGGCACTACCTGTTCACATAGAAATTTGAATGAAAAGTCAGATCTAATCAACTGATATGTGCGCAGTTGTGAGTCTTCTATATGTACACGCGGAATTGTAATTTAAGCATGTTATCTCATTAATTGAGACGTGCACAGTTGGAAAGGTTTCATCTGGTTACGTGGACTTTCAAAAATATTTTAAAACTATTAATTGATGCGTGCACAGTTGAGAGTCTCCCAAGTATGCACGTGCACAGTTGGAAGTCTCCCATCTTTGCACGTGTACAGTTGGAAGTCTCCCATCTTTGCACGCTGAAATCAGTTCAGTTCATATTTGAAATATTTTTGACATATTTGGTAATATTTGTGAAATTATTTAAATATTTTTGGAAATCATTCAAGTCTTTGTGAACTCTTTTAAATCTATCCGAAATATTTGCGAAGTCATTGAAATCTTTGTGCAATCTTTGAAATTTATCTGAAAACTCTGCGAAATATTTGAAATCTTTGTTGAATCATTGAAATCTATATGAAATCTTTGTGAACTAATAAAAGTCTCTGTAAAATAATAAAAGTATTTGTGAAATCTTTCAAATCTATCGGAAATCTTTGCAAAATATTTGGTAATATTTGTGAAATCTTTCGGAAATCATTGAAATCTTTGTCAAATCTTTGGGAATTCTTTCAAAATCTTTGCGAAATATTTGAAATATTTTTGAGATATTGGGTAATATTTGAGAAATGATTGAAGTATTTTAAATATATCCGAAATCTTCCAAATCTTTGTGAAATCTTTCAAATCTTTGTTCAATCTTTGAAATCTATCTGAAATCTTTGTGAAATAATAGAAGTCTTTGTGAAATCTTTGGAATCTATCTAAAATGTTTGCGAAATATTTGAAATCTTTGTGAAATCTTTGAGAAAACATTAAAATCATTGTGAATTCTTTAAACATTTTTGCGAGGTTTTTTAAATATTTTTGAAATATTCGGTAATATTTGTGAAATTATTAAAATCTTTGTGAAATAATATAAGTATTTGTGAAATCTTTGGAATCTATCTGAAATCTTTGCGAAATATTTGAAATCTTTGTGAAATCTTTGAGAAATCATTTAAATAATTGTGAATTCTTTAAACATCGTTGGGCAATTTTTTTAATATTTTTGAAATATTCGGTAATATTTGTGAAATTATTGAAATCTTTGTGAAATAATAGAAGTCTTTGTTAAATCTTTGGAATCTATCTGAAATCTTTGCGAAATATTTGAAATCTTTGTGAAATCTTTGAGAAATCATTGAAATCATTGTGAATTCTTTAAACATCTTTGCGATTTTTTTTTTATATTTTTGAAATGTTCGGTAATATTGGTGAAATTTTGAAATATTCGATATTTGTGAAATTATTGAAATATGCGGTAATATTTGTGAAATTATTAAAATCTTTGTGAAATAATAGAAGTCTTTGTTAAATCTTTGGAATCTATGTGAAATCTTTGCGTAATATTTGAAATCTTTGTGAAATATTTGAGAAATCATGAAATCATTGTGAATTCTTTAAACATCTTTGCGAAATTTTTTTAATATTTTTGAAATATTCGGTAATATTTGTGAAATGATTGAAATCTTTGAGAAATGATTGAAGTCGTTGTGAAGACTTTGAAATATATCCAAAATCTTTGAAGTCTTTGTGAAGCCATCAGAGAATCATTTTAATCTTTGTTCAATCTATGAAATCTATCTTAAATCTTTGTGAAATAATAGAAGTCTTTGTGAAATCTTTGGAATCTATATAAAATGTTTGCGAAATATTTGAAATCTTTGTGAAATCTTTGAGAAATCATTGAAATCATTGTGTATTCTTTAAACATGTTTGCGGAATTTTTCAAATATTTTTGAAATATTAGGTAATATTTATGAAATTATTAAAATCTTTGTGAAATAATAGAAGCCTTTGTTAAATCTTTGGAATCTATCTGAAATCTTTGCGAAATATTTGAAATCCTTGTGAAATCTTTGAGAAATCATTTAAATAATTGTGAATTCTTGAAACATCGTTGGGCAATTTTTTTAATATTTTTGAAATATGCGGTAATATTTGTGAAATTATTGAAATCTTTGTGAAATAATAGAAGTCTTTGTTAAATCTTTGGAATCTATCTGAAAACTTACATTTTCGAAAAATATAACGTCCTTCGAATTGTTACTATTATTGGAATTGCAAACAATTGAAAACGTGAATTAATTTGTGCTATTTTCATCAGAAAACATTAAAATTTGAATTATTTTTGGAATATTAAGAAGTTTAGAAAATTGAAAAAATGTGTTTACCCTTGGCTCATTTATCTTTAAAAAAAACTGAGTCAACTGAGAATATCATTCCGGTGACTTTTTTCTATGCTTGGTATATTTCCAAGAATTATTAATTATTTAAAAAATTTTAAAAAACAAATTCAGAGTTTAACCATTTTTCCACGAATAGAGTTGTGGGTATTTTTCAACAAATAGGTTAAATTTTTTTACAGAATTAACTTAAAATATCTTTCTGATGACTTTTCTTATGGTCATTTGCAAATTTGAAAGAATTATTAATTTTTGAAATAATTTTCCTGCACAAATCAAGACCTTGGCCTCTTTTCAACGAATAGGATAAATTAGTCTAGGGTATCAAGAAAGAATGTATTTCCAATAAATATTTTCTACGGTACTTTGCAAATATATAATAATTATTATTTATTTCAACAATTCTCATAAACATATTCAGAGTTTGCCTATTTTCCAAGGAATAGGCACAATTTGTTTAAGAAGTCAACTAAGAATATCTTTCCGATGACTCTTTTCTATGTCGCTTTGTAAATATACAATAATTAATAAAAATTTAAACCATTTGCATGAACAAATTCAGAGCTTCACTATTTTTTACGATATTTTGCACATTTACAATAATTATTAGTCACTTGAACAGTTTTCATAAACATATCCAGAGTTTGGCTATTTTTCAAGGAATAGGCACAATTTGTTTACGGAGGCGCCTAAGAATATCTTTCTGATTATTCTTTTCTATATTGCTTCATAAATTTACAAAAATTATTAATTATTTAAACAATTTCGATTGAAAAATAAGAAGTTTGACAATTTTTCAACGAATGGCTCAGTTTGTTTACGGAATGAATACCATTTTTTTCAAATAACTCTTTCTTCCTATGTATGATGCTTTGAAAATTTACAACAATTATCAATTGTTTAGACAATATTTATCAAAATATCCATAGCTTGGCTATTTTTTAAGGAATAGGCACAATTTGTTTACGGAGTCAATCAAGTATGTTTTTCCGAAGTCTCTTTCTCTAGGTTGCTTCACAAATTCAGATTTTGGCTATTTTCAATGAGTAGGCTAATTAATAATGATTTAAACCATTTTCATCAAAACATTCAGAATTTGGCTATGTTTTATAAAATAGGCTACATTTTTGCACAGAATTGACTAATAATATCATTCAGATGACTGTTTTATATGATGCTTTGCAAATTTCCAAGAATTTTTAATGATCTAAACAATTTAATAAAGAAATCAAGAACTTGGCCATTTTTCAACGAATAGGGTCAATTAGTTTAGTGAATAATGATTTCTACCATACTTCGTAAATATACAATAATTATTAATTAGTTAAACAATATTCATGAATAAATTCAGAGTTTAGGTATTTATCAACAAATAGGCTACATTTTTTTACAGAATTAAGTAAGAACATCTTTCCGATAACTTTTTTGTGTGATACGTTATAAATTCAAAAGTTTTATATTTATATGAACAATTTTTATCAGCAAATCCAAGGCAAATAAGAATGTCTTTTCGAGGACTATCTCCTGTGATACTTCGCGAATCTATAATAATTATTAATTATTTAAACAATTTTCCTGAACTTATTCAGAGGTTGTCTATTTTCAAAGGAATCGACTCAAGTTTTTTACGGAAACAACATAGTATGTATTTCAAATAAGAATTTCGTATATCACAAAAGCTTTTTTAAAATTGAAGATATCATTTTTCTTCGCAGAGATATCCTTCAATGAAGTTTAGCCAATAAGGAGGCGTTCCCCTTCCATACGCAACGCTTGCGCAGTTGAAAAAGTCGCGGTCCGTGAACATCACTGTCACGCAACTTCGTGCAATGATGTTAACGGAATGCGACTTTTTCAATTGCGCAAGTGTTGCGTATGGAAGGGGAAAACCTCCTTATTGGCTGAACTTCAATGAAGGATATCTCTGCGAAGAAAAACGATATCTTAAATTTTAAAAAAGCTTTTTAAAGTTCGAGAGTTGTACTTTTAGATGGCATGACCTTATTTTAGAAATAAAATTTTTTTGCGAAGTAACATAAGTTCAAATATACCAAAAAACCGCAGTTTTCGCACATTTAGGTTAGGATATCTCAAAAACCTGACGTGCTGGACAAATTCTGACTTCGGATTCGGATTCTACGCAGGAAATTACATCGGAAATTACCCTCAGTTGGCCAATAACAAACGCAATACATTTTTTGCAGATCTGTGTTACCCTTTCTTCAGCAAAAAAAATGTATTTATTTTCCAACATTTTGTTATGGATTTTACAGGAAATTGCTTTTACAGAAAAAGAATGACAATCGAAATGATCTCAGGATTTTTCTTCTAATGTAACTATTTGATTAAATTTTCAAGATTTTCACTAATCGGGAATAGCGACTCAAAAACTTTTTTTGATTCAAAATTCAACTACTTAACAGGAGAGGACGCAAAGATGGGCATCGTTGATTCGACTGGGGCTTTCCTGGATCAAATTAGATCAAAATTTATTCGCGCGTATTTTTTTCTTTTGACCTAGAGGGCCTTAGTTTCCGAGATATCGAAGTTTTTTGTATTTGCGCTCGAGCGCTCGACTCGCCACTACAGAGCGGCAACTCCGGACTTGGCGCTTACTCATAGTCCGACACTAATTTCGTGATAAACGGAAACTCTACAGGGTTTCTATATCAGTTCTATAAAGTTTTTTTACGTAGATTCCGAATCTTCAAACACAAATAATCCATCACGTCAAATTTTCGAAAAAACGGGGTCAAAAAGTAAAAACAAAAAATCATTTTTGTCCAATCTTGGAAAAGTTGTTAAACACTATATTCCAGCGGATAGTGACTATTTTTCAAATGAATCATGCAAAAAATTCTGAAGACGAGAGTCATCTGCATATAATTAACAATAAAAAGTTATGTTTTCGGTAAAACTATGCAAGATACTGAAAAATGTTGAAAAGTGCAATTGGTCATCTCAAATATATCTACAAATATTTATAAAACCATTTTTCTATCGAACATAGTTTTTTTTAGTGGTGAGAAATGTCATTAAAAATGTAAACAATTCAATTTCACGGTCAAACTATGCAAGATACGAAAAAAAGTTTGAAACTGAAATTATTCACCTGAAAAAGATCTATAAAAATCAATACTTTCGATACGTCACTTAATCTAACCATAAATGTTTCTAAGAAGGTGAGAATAACAACTTAATAAGGACCAAAAATTAAATTATTTCCGTACTACATGATAGAAAATTTATTAAAAAAAAATAGAAGTATGTGGCCAGTATTTACAAAGTTTCAGGGTGGTGAATATATATATTTTTCAAGTTTTTATTCTCATAATTTCGAAATTCATTTTTTCGAGTCCAGCGTCCTGGAAATCCCTCAAAAACCTCGAAAAATCCTTGAATTTTTCTCCACCTGGAAAAAAACTGGAAAAGTCCTTGAGTTTTCAAATTTGTTCTCTGCTGAACCGTTTTTTTGTAGATGCATGTGTATAGTAATCAGGGAATTTTGGTTTAAAGGCAGGGAATATTTTCCAACAAACTAGTTGAATTTTTGTCTATAAAAAGAATGTCTAATGAAGTGGAATAGTTAAATTGTCCGTTGAGAAAGTAAATTTTTAATTAAAAAGTAAACAAATTTTCGACGAAAAGTTAAATTTTCAACCAAGGAGATAAAGCTTGAACCAGAAAATGAATTCTCAACAAAATAGTTCAACTTTCAAACAAGTTTTCGAATTTTTGACCAAAAAAAGATGATTTATTAGCAAAATAGTTGAGTTTTCAACAAAAGAAATACATTTTCAACGAAATATTCGAATTTTGAACTCAATGAGATCTAGACCTTAGGTATAAGAACTTGAAAAATAATTTCTTCCAAAAAAAGTTTGACGGAATGAAAATTCGTCCTCGGTCAAACCTTTACTGAGCCTTTTTTCGAAAGTATTGTAAGATGTCACGGAGATTACAAAAATTAAAGATACCTTGTTTTTGTCAGTTCTTATTTGCTGTATTTTTTATTTTTCTTCATAATCTGGGTCCATATAAGCAAGTTGTTGTTACATTTTATTCTGTGCTATGAAAAATATAATTGTTTGAAATGGTGAAAGTATTAAAATACGTCTTTTTATTTTACAAGTGAAGCATCTAAATATAAACTTTGCACTTTTCCCCTGCTTTTCCGCTATTCCCTTTTTTTAAAGAATTTCACTTTTCTTTCTGTTTCCAAATCAATTTTCCCTTCTTCCTCCATTTTTTTTTGCTTCAATTTGTACCAAATTAATAGTACCCAATGAGAATATCCAACCGTTTTTCCGTAAAGAGCTGATTTTCTAAATTAAATAGTCTAGTCTTATATTTTTGAAAAATTGCATTCAGTATTAGTTATAATTATTTGCTTCTCAAATTATAATTTAGTATAATTTTTTTTTTTGGATAATTATTTTGGTTGAAAATTCGTCTTTTATGAAAATCTAACAGTTTTTGATTTAAAATAAAAATATTTTTAGTTGAAATATTAACTATTACATTTTTCGTTGACAATGCAACTATAGTTTTTTGAAAAATTTAGTTAATTTTTTGTTGCAATAGTATATATTACAGACTAACACCTCATATAAATCTAAATTCCAATGTTATCTTATATACGAAAACTTGACAAATAATTTTTACTGAATAATTAAACTTTCAAGTAAATAGTTAATTTTTTAAGCGAATAGATCAATTTTCAACATACAAAGATCAATTGTGAAGCAAAAAGAATAATTTTCTACTAATAGATCAATTTTCAACAAAATACATAAATAATAAACCAAATAATTCAATTTTTAACTAAAAAGTAAGGGTAACAATTTTGAAGAATTCTAATTTGTTGAATTGAACTTGAAGATGGTGTCAGATATACTGAAGGTATTTGGATGGCTTTATTTCTTCGCCAGTATCTCAAAAGTGACATACAGATTTCTGAAAATATTTATTACCCTTTTTTTAGCACTTTATATTATTTGAAAAGTTGCTTTCAAAGTAAAACTTTTTTTATAAAAGAAATTCAAAGTTATGTTCATTTATGCACTTTGAAAAATCTGTCCTAAACAGAAATCTTTTTTCATCAACATAATTAAAATCTAATGCAAGAATAGTAAAGGCTCCTTGATACGAAACACTTTGGTTGACCTATTGGTATTTTTTATCTTTACTTTCTCTATGAGGAAGGGAATATATTTCTTAATTGATCATGATGACGAAGCCAAGTGCTCCTCAAATGAACAGCTTAAAATTCTAAATATAAACAAAGTCGAAACAGCCCAGATCGAATTCATAGTTAGTTTGCAAACTAGTTCAACTTTAAACAATCTAGTTGGATTTGACAAAATCTGTTTTTAAATAGTCGAAACCAGAAAAGATTGATTTTCTACCAAGAGATTCATTTTAGAATTGAAAAGATACATTTTCGAACAGAAAAGTTGAGCTTTTAAGCTAAAAAATCGAATTTTCAGGAAAATATTTGACTTTTTAAGGAATATCTGGCACTGAGAAGGACCCCTATCCGTGGTCGAAACGTTTGCCAATTTTAACTTTTAGGAAATGCACGTTTTTGATTGAATACTCGTATATTCATAAGACCCTAATGCCAATAAAAAAATTCTTCACAACAACAAAAAAATGCATTTTCAACAAAAAAGTTAATTTTTCACTAGGAAGTTGAATTTTTAAGTTAAAAAGATTAATTTTTCTACAAAAGAGTTGAAAAATAATTAATAATATTTAATAAGATTAATGTATGCACCATATTCATAAACTTTCAAGTATTTTAATTTTTGACTTGAACAATTAATTTACAATCCAAATGGAAATGGTTAAATTTTTGGTTGGAAAAATAATTCTGGAAAAAAGAATACATTTTTAACCAAATAGTTTAAGTTTCACCCTAAAAAGATAAATTCAGAATCAAAAATGGAATAGTTAAATTTTCAGTTGAAAAAAAAACTTCAACAAAAAAAAATAAGGAATTTTCAACCAAATACAATGAATTTTCAAAAAAAAAATTAGATTTGTCAAAAAAAAAACTTTGGAAAAAAGGATAAATTTTCAAACTAATAGTTCAATTTTTATTCTTGAAAGCAAAATTCAGAATCAAAAGTGGAATAGTTAAATTTTTAATTGAAAACAAGAATTTTCAACAAAAAAGTTAATTTTTCACCAGAAAGTTGAATTTTTAAGCAGAAAATATTGATTTTTCTATAAAATAGTTGACAAATAATTAATTTTATTTGATTATATTAATATATGTACCATATTCCTAAAATTCCAAGTAGAATTTTTAACTGAAAACAGTTAATTTGAAATCAAAAAGGAAATGGTTAAATTTTTGGTTGAAAAAATTGTTTTCAGCAAAAGAAACAACGAATTTTCAACCAAAGCGATGAATTTTTGATCAAAAATATTACGGTTCTACCAAAAAAGATAACTTCTGGAAAAAGAATAAATTTTCAATCAAATAGTTGAATTTTCATCCTAAAAAGATAAATTAAGAATCAAATAAGGAATAGTTAAATTTTAAGTTGAAAAAAAGATAATTTTCAACAAAAAGCAACTAATTTTGAACTAAAACGATAAATTTTCAAGCCTAAATATTAAGTTTCTACCAAAATGAACAATTTTGGAAACAAACAAAGTTTGTTAGTTGAAAATCAATACAGTTTGTTGAAATTTCATTTTTTTGTTGTTGTTGAAAATTCATATTTTTGATTGAAAATTTATATTTTTTGTTGAAAACTGTACTATTTGGTTGAAAATTCATGTGTTTCGTCAAAAATGGTCTTTTTGATAGAAAATTAATATTTTTGATGAAAATTCATGTTTTTGGTTGAAATTCAACTATTTCGGTAGTAAATCCATTCTTTGACTGAAAATAGTTGAAAATTCGTTTTTTCAGTTGAAAATTAACTTTTAAAGTGAAAATTTAACTATTCCATTTTTAGTTGAAATTCAACTGCTTGGTTGAAAATTGAACTACTTTTTTGAAAATTCATTTTTTTTTGGTTGAAGATTCTTGATTTAAATTAAAAATTTGGCTATTTAGTTTAAACTTTTTCTGTCAAGAATTAATTTTTTTAATTAAAAATATAACTATTCCAGTTTTGATTGAAAAGGTACCTTTTTTAGTTAACAATTCAACTACTTGGTTGCAAATTGATATATTTTGTTGTAAATTCGTCTTTGTCAGTAGAAAATGGTGAAAATATCAACTTTTTGTAATATAACAACACTTTTTTTGCCAAAAATGTAACTTTTGGCTTGAAAATTTAACTAGTTTATTCAAAATTCGTTTCATTGTTTTGTTAAAAATTAGTTTTTTTATTTGCAAATTAAACTATTTAACTATTCAACTATAATAAAGATTTATTATTATTATTATTCCATTTTTAGTTGGAAATTTATCTTTTTTAGCATAAAATTCAACTATTTGGTTAAAGTTCATTTTTTGTAGAAAATTAATCTTCTTGGTTAAAAAATCAATTTTTGGTCGAAAATTCACCTCTGGTTGAAAATTTAACGATTTTGCTCAAAATTCTTTTTTTTTGGGTAGAAACTTAAACTATTTGGTTGATAATTAACTTTCTTTTTAAAATGCATACTTTTGTTTGAAAATTTAACTAATTCGTTAGTAAATTGAAATATATGGTTATAATCAAACTAATTATTTGAAAATTTATCTATTTTGTTGTAAATTGAATTTTTTTTGTCGAAAAATTAATTTGTTATAAGTTAAAAATTCAACTAATTTGTTGACAATTTATCTTTCTTGACAAAAATTACCTGTTTTGTTGAAAATTCTTCGTTTCAAGTTTAAAAGTTTGTTTTTTGTTACAAATTAATTGTAACAATTGTTGAAAAATAATATTTTAAATTGTATTTTTCAAGGTTACATTTTTGTTGATGATTTATATTTTTTAGTTGGCAATCAGATTTCTTGTAGAAAATTCTTCTTTTCCGGTTTAAAAGTCAGCAGTTTCCTAAATTATTCGAATTTTCAGTTTGAAGGCATACATTTTTTGTTGAAAATTCGTCTATTTGTTGAAGATTCAGCAAACTGGTTTGTTGAAAATTCGTTTCATTTTTGGTTAAAGATTAATTTTTTTATCTGAAAATTCAACTATTTTGTTTTTAGTTGTAAATTTATCTTTTTTAGTTCAAAATTTAACTATTTGGTTAAAAATTAATTTTTTGTAGAAAATTAATCTTCTTGGTTAAAAAACAAACTTTTGGTTAGGAATTAATCTCTTTGGTTGAAAATTGAACTATTTTGCCAAAAATAGCAACTCTTTGGTTGAAAATTTAACTGGTTTATTCAAAATTCGTTTCACTCTTTATTGAAAATTAATTTTTTCATCTGAAAATTTAACTATTCTATTTTTAGTTGAAAATCTATCTTTTTTTGGTTAAGAATTCAAATATTTGGTTAAAAATTCATTTTTCGTAGAAAATTAATCTTCTTGGTTAAAATATAAACTTTTGGTTGATAATTCATCTCTTTGGTTGAAAATTGAACTATTTTGCGACCAATTCGATATTTTTTGCATAAAAATTCAACTCATTAGTTGAAAATTTAACTGGTTTATTCAAAATTCGTTTCACTTTTTTTTTAAATTAATTTTCTTATTTGAAAATGTAACTATTCCATTTTTAGTTGAAAATTTATCTTTTTCAGTTTAAAATTCAACTATTTGGTTAAAAATTCATTTTTTTGTAGCAAATTAATCTTCTGGGTTAAAAAATAAACTTTTAGTTAATAATTCATCTCTTTGGTTGAAAATTGAACGATTTTGCTGAAAATCTTTTTTTTTTAATTCATCTCTTTGATGGAAAATTGAACTATTTTTCCAAAAATTCAACTCTTTGGTTGAAAATTCAAAAAGTTTATTCAAAATTCATTTTATTTTTTGTTGAAAATTAATTCTTTTATCTGAAAAATTAACTATTTAACTATGCAGCTTTAATAAAGATCTATTATTATAAGAGAAGTTTTAGGCTCCGGAAGCTACGATCATGGTTCCTTAAAGCAACCAATCCCGACGCAACTGGTATTATTACTGAAAATGTAACTATTCCAATTAAATGTTCCATCATTTTAGTTGAAAGTTCATCTCTTTGGTTAAACATTAATTTTTTTACTGAGAGTTTAACTATTCATTTTTTGATTGACAATTTACCTTTTTTAGTTGAAAATTTTTCTGTTTTGGTAGAAATTAATCTTCTTGGTTGAAAATAAGCTGCTTGGTTAAAAAATTAAACTGAAAATTGAACTATTCCATTTTTATTTGAAAATTGATGTTTTTTAGGTTAAAATTTAACTATTTGTTTGAAAATGAGTCCTTTTTAGTTAAAAATTCATCTATTCTCTTGAAAAATCTTATTTTTTGGTAGAAAATTAATCTTCTTGTCTTAAAATTAATCTTTCTTGTTAAAAATTCAATTATTACAGTTAAATATTCATAATTTGAATTGAAAATTCATCTTCTTGGTTAAAAACTAAACTATTTATTTGAAATTTAAACTCTTATTCAAAATTCATATTTTTTTGTTTAAAATTCATCTATTTTAGTTGAAGAATAATAATTTTAGTTGAAAATTCATCAGTTTGGTTGAAAATTATTTTAATTTTGTTGAAAAATTAATTTTTTCAAACTGAAAATTAAACTTCCATTTTTGCTTAAAAACTTATGTTTGTCATTTCAATAGTCAACTATTCAGTTGAAAATTTATCTTTTTTAGTTGAAAATTCAACTATTTGTTTGAAAATGGATATTTTTTAGTTGAAAATTCAACATTTTGTTTGGAAATTCATCACATTATTTGAAAATGTAACTATTTTTTTTTTAAATAGTTTTTTTTAGTTGAATTTTTTTTTACTGAAAATGTAACAATTCCAATTGAATATTCTATCATTTCAATTGAAAATTTGTTTCTTGGTAGAAATTAAACTCTTTTATTAAAAATTCATCTTTTTGGTTTAAAATTCAACTACTCCAGTTAAAGATTCATAATTTTAGTTAAAAATTCATCTTCTTGGTTAAAAAAAAAACTATTTATTTGAAAATTAATTTCTTTTATTAAAAATTCATCTTTTTAGTTTACAATTTATCTATTCTAGTTGAAGAAGAAGAATTTTCAGTTGAAAATTCGTCATTTTGGTTGAAAATGTTTGTTTTTTTTGGTGAAAAATTAGCTTTTTCAAACTGAAAATCAAACTATTACATTTTTGCCTGAAAACTTATGTTTTTTATTTCAATAGTCAACTATTTAGTTGAAAATTTATCTTTTTTAGTTGAAAATTTAACTATTTGGTTGAAAATTGATCTTGTTTAGTTGAAAATTCCACAATTTGGTTGAAAATTTGTCTTTTTGGTTACAAATTCAACTATTCCAGTTGAAGATTCATCATTTTTGTTGAAAATTCATCACCTTCTCTGAAAATGTAACTATTTGATTAAAAATTAGTTTTTTTAGGTGAAAATTATTTTGTCAAATGAAAATGTAACTATTTCAATTGAATATTCCTTCATTTTAGTTGGAAATTCATCTCTTTGGTTAAATATATATTTTTTTTTAACTGAAAATTTAACTATTCATTTTCTGATAGACAATTTATCTTTTTTAGTTGAAAATTCATGTATTTTGTTGAAAATGAATTCTTTTTTAGTTGGAAATTCAGCTATTTGGTTGAAAATTCGTCTTTTTGGTTACAAATTCAACTATTGCAGTTGAATATTCATAATTTTTGTTGAAAATTCATCACCTTATCTGAAAATGTAACTATTTTATTGAAAATTAGTTTCTTTTAGGTGAAAATTATTTTGTCAACTGAAAATGTAACTATTTCAATTGAATATTCCATCATTTTAGTTGAAAATTCATCTCTTTGGTTAAACATTAAAATAATTCAGTCGTATTATTTATTCTCAGTGACCTGTCCTTTAATGTATTCGTCGTCAAGAATGTTTTTTAATATTACATCTTTTTTTCTTACATAAACTTCTCTCGCTCGCGAACACAATCCCTCACACTTGACCCATCACCTCACTCGCACTTTCCATCCTTTTTTTCACCTGAAGATCATTTCCACCACCCGCTTCGAACCAGAATCCTCAATAACAAAATTCCTCCACGAATTCCTTCATTTCCCCATTTATCTTCCATCCATACCTTACTTCATTCTTTATCTTCCTGAAACATACTATCTTTGTCTTCGTCACATTAATCGTCAGGTCTTTTTCTCTCACATAATCTTCGAATCCTTTCATAAGCAAGCTCATTACACTTTCATTCTCTGCCAGAAGCACCACATCGTCCGCGTACGCTAACGAGTGTATTCTTTTATTTCCTAGAACTGTACTCCCTTTACCTTTCTTTTCCATTTTCTCCTCTAGGTCTGCTAACAATACGCTAAACAACAGCGGACTTCGCGGGCACCCTTGTCTGAGACCCCTCCCTGTTCAGAACTCCTCTTCTTCTGTTCCCCGATCCTCACCCTTGTCTTCGTCTCCTTAAACACCTCTTTTATCCTTTCAATCCACCTCCCTCTCTTGCATTGCCTTCCACAGAACTTTCCTATTCACCGAGTCGAAAGCTGCCTTAAAATCTACAAAGAGTGCGACCGGTTTTCCTTTTTTCTGTCATAGGTTCCTGTTGACTAGATAATGTAGAACGAAAATGTAGTCCACTGTTCCCATCCCCTTCCTGAATCCTTTTTGATTGTGTGGAGTACTTCCTCTCTGTTCTACATGTTCTTCTAATCTCTTCCTAAGCACCTCCGCGTAAATTTTATATGTTACTGGCATGAGAGTGATTCCTCTATAATCTTCCACTTTTCTACCCCCTCCTTTCTTTAATAAAGGAACTACCAAACCTGTTCTTCACTCCTTCGGCCATCCTTCCCCTCTCCATACTCTATTACATATTTCCCAAATCAAAATTTCCAACAGAGTCCTACTATCCTGGTCCACCTGCTTGTGTTTCGATTTTCTCCTGAGAGTCTCACTCTCTTCATCCCATATTTCTCCACCCTGTTCCCCTGTCGACACATTCAGATCACCTCCTATCAACACCAATGCATCATCCTTTTTCGCCACCTATTTCTTAATCACACTCCAACCTTCTTCTTCTCCCCTTCTCCTGCAAATGCAAACTATCCTCACCTTTCTTCTTCCTATCTTCACCATTCTCGTCATTACTTCATCTGTTTCCTCAAATACCATTTCTATTCTCTTTTCTCCCACCAATTCATTCCTTACTCCTGACACCATACCCCCTTTCTTTCTTCCTTTTATCTTCTCTTTCTTTGCCTTTTGCATCTGCCACATATAATCCTTGGGTAACTTTCTCTTCACCCTCCTCCAATCTTTCCCATCTACCAAGGTTTCACTCAACATTACTGCATCCCATTTCTTCACTTCTTCCCAGAAGCCTTCATCTTTATTCATTAGCCCCGATACGTTCCAAAACGCTACTCTCACTTCTTTCTTCCTTTCTCGCTTCTTTCGTCTTTACGTCCCCTCCCTACTTTTGTGGAAACCCCGTCGCTCGGCCTTCTCCTTTCCTTTCAGTCTCTACTGTTTCCATAACCTCATCCCTTCTATCCCTAGACTACGCTTCTTCCCCTCGTCGCCATGGACCCTCCCTATATAGTTCACTCAATTTTTCTTTCTTATCATCGCATATCCACACATTCCCATTTATCCACATCCTGTCTTTCCCTATCCATACCGTGTTCCCTTTCACTCTTTTTTTTTTAATGAGAACCCCTATTTTGACCCCGAAAACTAGAAGAGCTGAAAATCTTACGTTCAGATTTGACCTTGACCTATCGAAAGTCTGATCTTGGCAGGTCCTTATAAGGTCAAAGAACAAAATAGCAGGATAATTCGAGTGGCATGCATTTCCGAAGAAAAGGTTCAATACAAAAACCCCGGAGTGACAAGTTTGACGTAGAATATTATACAAAAAAAAATGCAGCCAAAAAGGTGCCTCCATCTTCAATCCGCCATGTTGTTAAGCCATCTTGGATTCAAAAATTTTTGAAATCTGGTCTTATATTTGAAATCAGCGACCGCAAAGGCCCCCGAGGAACATATTGGATATAGAAAATATGGTAAGAAAAAATGTGTGCCGCGAGGGGTTTTTAGTCCTTCTCAGGATAGTTAGTGGAGCTGTTTGAACAGTGCATTGTGTCTTCCTTTGATAGCTGTTTTCAGTATAATTGAAGAGCTGTCGCTTTAGCTGCAGAAGCTTCTCTAACAGTCCTTCTCAGGATAGTGAGTGAAGTTTCTTTTGCTGTGAAGTGATTGGTTTATTCATTAGTACCTTAGAGGATAATTAGAGTTCAATCGATCTCGGTATAGTTCATCAACAGCCGTTTTTTTTTTATTTCTAATATATTCTCTAACAAAGAAAGAGAGAGTGTTACTTTTAATGATGAGAGGTTGGGTGGATAGAACAAGGTCGTATGATGATGTGGCAGCTCTATCTAATTAAACCTTCCATGAAGGCCTAGTGGGTATACGTTGGTCAACTGTGACTCGTACCATCAAAGGATTTGAAGGAACTAGGACAAATGAGAACCGCCCAAAAGCTGGAAAATCGAAATTTACTTAAACATCAAAAATAACAAATTTTCTATCAGATAAGATGGTCAGCAGTTCGAAATGAATAATACTTCGGTTCATAAGAATTTGAAACCTTCATAACTTCACCCTCTATGGAATACACATTCATTAAGTATTAAATGAAGATTATCCTGATCGGAAAATTGTATTTGGCGACATTGTCATGGAAAAGATTATTCATATCCCCAATTTTCTCTCGCGGATCGTCTTTTCAGATGAATCGACTTTTGAAATGAATGGAAAAGTCAATCGTCACAATCGCCTAGATGAAATAGAAAACCTCCAACTGCTGATGGATCAGAAAGTTACAGCAATTCAGAAAATAGCTAGTGATGATTTTGAAGAGGATTGGTTTTAGCAAGATGGAGACCGCCCCACTGAGTACGGTCGCCTGACCTCACTCCACTCGATTATTTTCTTTATGGTTACATGAAAAGTAAAATTTATTTCACCAAACCCCGAGACCTACAAGAACTGAGACAACGAATAATAGCAATTTGTACAGATATACCGCGTGAAATGATACAGAGCGCATTTAAAATTTCTATGTCCTTCTTGGAAATTGCCACTAAGTTAATGGAGAATACTTTGAGCACCTGCTGTAATTCAAATCTTCAATATCTACTGAGCCTACCATTCTTAGGTTGGTGGAAAAATCCCTGCCTTAAGTGAACAGGAAAGCTCATGTTACCTTAACTGGCTGGAAAAGCTAATCTTGCCTTAACTGGCCAGAATCTCTTATCTTGCCTTAGGTGGCTGGGTGCAGAAATCCCTGCCTCAACTGGCTGGGAAAGATAATGTTGCAAAACAGGCAGGGTTGAGACCTCCTAAATTGGCCGGGATAGCTCATCTGGAAGTGGTCAGAATCAGAACTCTTTACCTTAACTGGCTGGAATAGTTTTCGAATGTTAACTTTTTGATTATTCAAGGTCATATCAGGTTTGGAAAGCCTACTCTTTCACGCTCGAATTCAACCAATTATAGGCCAGACGAGAATTTCGGCAATACCCCTGAAAACCACCCTTATAGTATGCAGACCTAAAATGTTAAAAATGACAAGTTTGATTGTCGATATTTGAAAACAGAAGAACGCCAAAAATCTTCTTTTTTCTTCCCACCATTTATAGACCAGATGAGAA
The DNA here is from genome assembly GCA_011634705.1 of Andricus grossulariae. Classification (NCBI taxonomy): domain Eukaryota; kingdom Metazoa; phylum Arthropoda; class Insecta; order Hymenoptera; family Cynipidae; genus Andricus; species Andricus grossulariae. Next base: position 144,098,571 of record JAABKJ010075445.1, read on the forward strand.
TGTTCAGCAATACACCTTAAAACCACCCTTATGGTATGCAGACCTAAAATGTTAAAATGACAAGTTTGATTGTTGATATTTGAAAAAAAAAACGCCAAAAATCTGCTTTATTTATCCTACAAGTTAAAGACCAGATGCGAATGTTCGGCAATACCCCTAAAAACCACCCCTATAGTATGCAGACATAAAATGTTAAAAATAACAAGTTTGATTGTATATATGTGAAAAAAGAAGAACACCAAAAATCTTCTTTTTTTATACAACCAATTATAGGCCAGACGAGAATGTTCGGCAATACCCCTAAAAACCACCCTTATAGTATAAGGACCTAAAACATTAAAAATGACAAGTTTGATTGTATATATGTGAAAAAAGAAAAACGCCAAAAATCTTCTTTTTTTATCCTACCCATTATAAACCAGACGAGAATGTTCGGCAATACCCTTAAAAACCACCCTTATAGTATACAGACCAAAAATGTTAAAAATGACAAGTTTGATTGTATAGATGTGAAAAAAGAAAAACGCCAAAAATCTTCTTCTTTTATCCTTCCAATTATTGATAAGATGAGAATGTTCGGCAATACCCCTAAAAACCACCCTTCTAGTATGCAGACTTAAAATGTTAAAAATGACCAGTTTGATTGTATATATGTGAAAAAAGAAAAACGCCAAAAATCTTTTTTTTTTATCATACCAATTATAGAGCAGATGAGAATGGTCAGCAATACCCCTAAAACCACCCTTATGGTATGCAGAATTAAAATGTTAAAAATGTTAAGTTTGATTGTCGATATTTGAAAAAAGAAAAACCTCACAAAATCTGCTTTGTTTACACTACCAATTATAGACCAGATGAGAATGTTTAGCTAAACCCTTAAAAACCACCATAATGGTATGCAGACCTAAAATGTTAAAAATGACAAGTGTGATTGTGGATACTTGAAAAAAGAAAAAAGCCGAAAATCTTCTTTTTTTATCCTACCATTTATAGACCAGATTATAATGTCTGGCAATATCCCTAAAAACCACCCTTATGGTATAAAGACCTAAGTGTTAAAAATAACAAGTTTGATTTTCGATATTTGAAAAAAAAAACGCCAAAAATCTTCTTTTTTTATCCTACCAATTATAGACCAGACGAGAATGTTCGGCAATAACCCTGAAAACCACCCTTATCGTATAAAGATCTGAAACATTAAAATTGACAAGTTTGATTGCATATATGTGAAAAAAGAAAAACGCTTAAAATCTTCTTTTTTCATCCTACCAATTATCCATAAGATGAAACTGTTCGGCAATACCCCTAAAAACCACCCTTATAGCATGCAGACCTAAAATGTTCAAAACGGCAAGTTTGATTGTATATATGTGAAAAAAAAACGCCAAAAATCTTCTTTTTTTATCCTGCTAATTATAGACCAGATAAGAATTTCCGGCAATACTCCTAAAAACCACCCTTATGGTATGCAGACCTAAAATGTTAAGAATAACAAGTTTGATTTTCGATATTTGAATAAACAAAAACGCCAAAATCTTTTTCTTTTATCCTACCAATCATTGACAAGATGAGAATGTTTGGTAATACCCCTAAAAACCACCCTTATGGTATGCAGAATTAAAATGTTAAAAATGACAAGTTTGATTGTCGATATTTGAGAAAAGAAAAACACAAAAAATCTTATTCATGTATTTTGTTGGAAATTCGTCTTTTTCGATAGAAAATTAATCTTCTGTGTTGAAAATTCACCTTTTTGGTTGAAAATTCATCTATGTGGCGAGTATTTTATTAAAAAAATTTCTTTTTTGGGATGAACTTAATCTTATCGCTTTTAAAATTTATTTTGATCTTGTTGTTGAAAATGCAAGTATGTGTTTGAAAATTCATGTATTTTGATGAAAATTCGTCTTTTTCGATAGAAAATTAATATTCTGTTTTGAAAATTCATCTTTTTGATTGAAAATTCATCTATGTGGCGAGTATTTTAATGGAAATTGGTCTTTTTTGGGAGGAAATTAATCTTATCGGGTTTAAAATTTATTTTGTTGTTTTTATTGAAGAGTCAAGTATGTGTTTGAAAATTCATGTATTTTGATGGAAATTCGCCTTTTTCGATAGAAAATTAATCTTCTGTGTTGAAAATTCACCTTTTTGGTTGAAAATTCATGCATTTTTATGAAAATACGTCTTTTCCGATAGAAAATTAATCTTCTGTGTTAAAAATTCATCTTTTTGGTTGAAAATTCATCTATGTGGTGAGTATTTTATTGGAAATTTGTCTGTTTTTGGAGGAGATTAATATTATCGGGTTTAAAATTTATTTTGTTGTTTCTGTTGAAGATTTAAGTATGTGTTTGAAAATTCATGTATTTTGAAGAAAATTCGTCTTTTTCGATAGAAAATTAATATTCTGTTTTGAAAATTCATCTTTTTGTTGAAAATTCATCTATGTGGCGAGTACTTTATTGAAAATTTGTCTTTTTTGGGAGGAAATTAATCTTATCGGGTTTAAAATTTATTTTGTTGTTTCTGTTGAAGAGTCAAGTATGTGTTTGAAAATTCATGTATTTTGTTGGAAATTCGTTTTTTTTCGATAGAAAGTTAATATTCTGTGTTGAAAATTCATCGTTTTGGTTGAAAATTCATGCATTTTGATGAAAATTCGTCTTTTCCGATAGAAAATTAATCTTCTGTGTTAAAAATTAATGTTTTTGGTTGAAAATTCATCTCTGTGGCGAGTATTTTATTTAAAAAATTTCTTTTTTGGGATGAACTTAATCTTATCGGGTTTAAAATTTATTTTGTTCTTGTTGTTGAAAATGCAACTATGTGTTTGAAAATTCATGTATTTTTACGAAAATTCATATTTTTTTATAGTAAATTAATCTTTTGTGTTGAAGATTCATTTTTTTGGTTAAAAATTCATGTACTTTTTCAAGCATTTTTTAATTCCTGATTTTTTTGTAATTTTTGAAATTTTTTTAGAATATTTAAGCGAGTTGTGTAGAATTTTAATAACTTTGCCTATCTTATGTTTACTAGCTAATCCTGCCCAAATCAGTTTGAAACACTCGTTTTACATAATTTTATTTTAAACTTCTTTCAAAGTTGAAAAAATCTCAAGAAAAACTTCAAACATTTTTTACAATATACACACAGCTTCTGGACATTTTCCAAAATTTGTCCTAAATCCCTTGACCCAAATATAATGACCCATATATGTAAGGCACGCACTGTTAGGCGTCCCATAGTTAATTAAGGGCATTAAAAGTTTAAATCCCTGCTTTAAACTCGGGGAAAACCTGTAGGCCATTGTTCTAGAATCTACTACGAACCTCCTATATCCATCCTAATTTTGGGAATTTCCTCCTTTTATGGCCTATTTCTATTACTTTATTGAGTCTATTGTAAGAAAACTTGAAGAGTAGAATGAATGACTAGGTAGGAGTGAACTAAAAATAACGAAAATAAGAATTGCATATTATTACGGGCGGATGACAATTCCGCCCCAGATCGGTTCCCCCACTACACTATCAATTTGCATCAGTCAAAATTATAACTAATTTCAATCAGTGACTGAATTGTAGCCATGGATCAGTTATTTTTACTGATTGGTTAACAGCTTTGACTGATTTATTTGTAAAATTAAACTGCTTCATAGTTGGAATTCAGTCACTGCTAGAAATTAGTACCTCTTTAAAATTAAGATAGCACTATCTTTATTTCAAAGTTAATTTGCAAAGGTTTTGAATTATTTTTTGTATATCTGTTACATACGATAATGTAATAAATTATTTAGTCACATTTAACCATTTTTTCAACTCTTAATATTTCAAAATTGGTTATTTTGGATTTAAAAGTGGATTATGTTTTTGATATTAGGTGATAGAAACCCAAAGACCCAACATTGCCTACGTTGTTGGGCACCCGGTGTACCCGGGTATCCACCTAGGCGGCGCTTGGCATTCTTTTCATTTTAATGGACTCTAGGTGCTCGACATTTAGTGACAGGTTATGGGGAAACCCCTGTCTCTCCTATTCAGGGAGTAGTCTAACTTTCCTGACAAGTGAGCTTCATTTTAAACGTATTCTTCATTCGCAGAACGTGCCGCTTCATAGCAATTGATTACGCTTTGCTAGCCTAAAAAAATAATACATGAGTTTTATTTCAGATTAAATTCTACGCAGAAAGATGCCTATTTGAAAGATTTTTTGGGAGATCTCGACGAAGATTCTGACGTGCCATCTGATAGCGAAGACGAAGACTGGCTACCACGTAAAATTTCATCCAAGAAAACGTCTTCTCATAGTCATGAACATTCTGATGATTCAGATGATGAAAGAATTCCAGTTGCTGGAGAAAACGCAGTTCACGAAGAAGACGAGGACGATGGAGACATGGCTGATGAAGACGAGGATACCGAAGGAGAGGGAGAAATAGAGAATCAAAGTAGTGCAAGTGACAGAGAGCATCAGGCTCGAGCTGCAGCACCAATAGCTAAAACCCTCAACGCTTACATTAGCAAAGACAAAACCGTCTGCAATAAAACGCCACGTCTTCAATGTCAAACGCCTTCTCACAATGTAATTCGTGAACGAAGTGGTCCTCACAGAAGCACAGAGACACATTCTGTAAGCGACACTTTCAAGAAAATTTTTACAGAAGACATGGTAAATACGATTATTTCCCACACAAATAGAAAGGCTTTGTCCCTCTACACAGAATACAATTCAGCGAATATAGATTCACAGCGACAATGGAACCTTGTGAGCGTAGAAGAGATGTACTCTTTTATTTCTATTTTGATTTGTTCTGGTGTAAACCATTCGAACAAGGATCACGTAAGTGCTATGTGGAAATTAATTCATTCCCACTATATCGAGCAGTAATGGGGTTCAATAGATTTCGGAATCTTTTGCGTTTTATTAGATTCGATGACTCAAATACACGCCAGCAAAGGGTAAAAAAAGATAAAGCGGCTCCGATCCGAGATATCTGGACTATGCTCAACGCTTGAGAGAAAGACCAAGGCGAAAGATTAGTAAAGGAACTAGCAGTCGCATATCGAGGCAGTGGTAGAAATATTTGCATGGATAATTTTTTTACCACGTTACCTCTTGCCAACCACTTGCTTTCATGGAAATTATCTATATTTGGAACTTTGAGGAAGAATAAGCCATATATTCCCAGTGAGATGGCTCCAAAGAAATTGAGAGAATTACACTCTACCATATTTGGATTCCATGAGAAGGTAACACTGTGCTCATACGCGCCGATATAAAATGAAGCAGTCATCATGATGTGAACGATGCATTCCGACATGGCTGTGAACAATGATGGTAAGAAGAAGCCTCATATTATAACATTTTATAATAAATATACATAAGAGAGCAGAGTTGCACCACATTTTAGGGCCGCCGCTTCACGCAAAATGGCGCTGCTGTCGCGTTAAAATCGTCGTTGTGTTGCCCTACTACTCCAAACGCAACAGCTGTCCTAAATTTCTTTCCGTGTGTGATTAATTTCATTTTTAGAAAATTTTCTGTAGAATTCAAATTTTTATGCATGAGAGATGTAGCATTGTGACTTGTCCCAATTTCACCAATTTGTTGTGGATCACATTTTTCTGGATAAGAGATGCCGAAATGTGATTTGCCACGAATGTGATTTGCTGACAGTCTGACTTGCCACAATATCACATTACAGTTGCAAATATGTATCAGTACTACATCAAGAGAATAAAGTGCAGAAAATAACGTTAAATAATACTGCTTTCAACACACCTTTCATGTCCGAATTAGATTCATCCTTGGAAGACCCAGACTTCTTTTCAGAGGATGTGCACTTTAGATAAATCTCTCACATCTGCAACATCTGAGTTCAAGATTTAGTGACAAAGCTACAATTGCGAAATGATGCGGACTTGGAAAAATACATTGAGATCGACGACAGTGGTTCAAAGGGCGAATTAAATATATCTTCTGTAGGAAAAAATTCCGCTTCACTAATAAGCAAATTCAGAGCCTTATTTATAAAATTAAAGTATTCCGAAAAGCTGCGCATTAAATTAAAGTGTTATTGCAGTATCGACATGGGTGATTAGGGTTTGAAAATGGAAATGGCTTTAACTTATTTATTATGCGAGACAGATGAATATCTTCGACGATTACAAGTTGTCGTTGATTTCAGTATGCCCTTCAATAGGCCTGTATGGTACTTCTTTGACCAAGACAACAGCTCCATCTAACACGCGAACTATTGGGTATCTCAAAGTTATTAGAGCAATGTTAATGAAAAAGAGCAGTGAATATCAATTAATTTTAAGCATAAATATTATACTAAGATCTACATTTAATTATTAACTATAAGATTTTTTGTTAATATTGAATTGAAATTAAAATTTCTCCTCAATAGTTCCAAATAAGTGGCGCTATCGCAGCTACCCAACATGCGTATTAGCCCTCGACAGCAAAAGTAATTGGGTTTATTGTGTTGTATTACTGCTGGACCCAAGGCATAAAGCAGAAACATTCTACTTGGCATCGTGGGGGAAAAGAAATTACAAAATAGGCTATCGACCAGTACAAGGAGATTTATTGGACCATATATCACCGTAAAGTAGTCGCATGTGAAGCTCAATCACATACTAAAGATATCTCTGTCAGTGGGGAAGATGATGTTGATCCAAATGCTCTTTTCTCATTGAATCTATTTTAAATTGGCAGGTAAAAGCACTGATATTTCGAAATAGCAGTAATCACGAACAAAAGTTTCCAAATTTGGCACATATGTCCCGATATTTTTCAAGTATCCAGTTAACTTCTGTTCTTGTCGATCCACTTTGTTTACAACCTTCAAAAGAAAAAAGCAAAAGAAAATTTTTTAAATAATTAAAAAATCTTATTTTCTTGATAACTATAAAAAGCCAATATTTCCAGATTCAGTATTAAGAGGCTTATTTTATATTATATTAGTAGATACCCTGAGCTATAGGGCGGCCTGTGATTGATCGAGAGGCGTGGCATAAAATGAGGGGTGGGGGTAGGAGAGGAGACGTGGCCTCTCCTGATTGGTCGAGGGGCGTGGCCTAAAACCAAAATGGCTGTCATTAAGGGATGTGGCCTAAAAACAAAATGGCAGCTATTCGGGCGTGACCTAAAAACAAAATGGCGGTTATCCTGATTGATCGAATGAATTATTCCGAGTTGGAAAAGGGGGTGGGACCACATATTTTACGGTATCAACTAAGAATATATTTCCGATGACTCTTTGCTATGATACTTTGAAAATTGACAACAATTATTTATTATTTAAACGATTGTTATAAACAAAATCACAGTTTGGCGATTTTTTTATTAAATAGGCTCAATTTTGGTTTACGGAATCAAATAAGAATATATTTCCGATGACTCTTTGCTATGATACTTTGAAAATTGACAACAATTATTTATTATTCAAACAATTGTTATAAACAAAATCACAGTTTGGCGATTTTTTATCAAATAGGCTCAATTTTTGTTTACTAAATCAACTAAGAATGTCTTTTTGATTACTTTTCAATATGATACTTTGCAAATTGACAACAATTATCAATTATTTAAACAATTGTTATAAACAAATTCAGTTGGGCGATTTTTCAATGAATAGGCTCAATTTTGGTTTACGGTATCAACTAAGAATATATTTCCGATGACTCTTTGCTATGATACTTTGAAAATTGACAACAATTATTTATTTTTTAAACAATTGTTATGAACAAAATCACAGTTTCGCGATTTTCTATTAAATAAGCTCAATTTTTGTTTACTAAATCAACTAAGAATGTGTTTTTGATTACATTTCAATATGATACCTTGAAAATTAACAACAAATACTTATTATTCAAACAATTGTTATAAACAAATTCAGTTGGGCGATTTTTAAATGCATGGGCTCAATTTTGGTTTACGGAATCAAAAAAGAATATATTTCCGATGACTCTTTGCTGTTATACTTTGAAAATTGACAACAATTATTTATTATTTAAACAATTCTATGAACAAAATCACAGTTTGGCGATTTTTTATTAAGTAGGCTCAATTTTTGTTTACTAAATCAACCAAGAATGTCTTTTTGATTACTTTTCAATATAATACTTTGAAAATTGACAACAATTATGTATTATTCAAACAATTGTTATAAACAAATTCACAGTTTGGCGACTTTTCAATGAATAGGCTTAATATTTTTTTACGCAATCAACTAAGAATGTCTTTCCGATGACTCTTTACCATAACAATTTCCAAATGGAAAACGATTATTAATTATTTGAGCAATTGTTATAAACAAATTGACAGTTTGGCGACTTTTCAATTAATAGGCTAGTTTATTCCATAAACAAAAAAGAGCTTATTCACAGAACAATCGTCAAACTGTGAATTTGTTTATAAAAATTGTTTAAATAATAAATTATTGTTGGTTATTTTTGAAGTAGTATAGTAAAAAGTAATCGAAATGCCATCCCTAGTTTATTCCGTAAACAGAAATTGAGCCTATTAATTGAAAAGTCGCCAAACTGTGAATTTGTTTATATTATTTTCTCAAATAATAAATAATTGTTGTTAATTTCCGAAGTATTATAGTAAAAAGTAATCGAAAAGCCGTACCTAGTTGATTTCGTAAACAAAAATGGAGCCTAATAATTGAAAAGTAGCCAAAATGTGAATTTGTTTATAATAATTTCTCAAATAATAAATAATTGTTGTTAATTTCCGAAGTATTATGGTAAAAAGTTATCGAAAAGCCGTACCTAGTTGATTTCGTAAACAAAAATGGAGCCTCATAATTGAAAAGTCGCCAAACTGTGAATTTGTTTATAATAATTTCTTAAATAATAAATAATTGTTGGTAATTTCCGAAGTATTATAGTAAAGAGTGATCGAAAAGACATCCGTAGTTTATTTCGCAATCAAAAATGGAGCCTATTAATGGAAAAGTCGCCAAACTGTGAATTTTTTTATAATAATTTCTCAAATAATAAATAATTGTTGTTAATTTCCGAAGTATTATAGTAAAAAGTAATCGAAAAGCCGTACCTAGTTGTATTTTTACCATTGGGTGTGATCTTTAAAGACCTCCATTTCATATTGAATTTCAACCCATTCAAGCGCACATTAATGGATCGTAGAATGCCCATAGGAATTATTTCAGGTTGGTCAGTCTCATTCAGCTCTATTCACTCCGCAATGTAACGAATGCGGAATGGCAGATTTAAAGCACCGCGCACAGGTGACAGATTAAAAATGTGGCCAATCGATTGGATTTTCATTCTTTCAATCTGCAAATGACAGATACGCAATTCAAACGGACTCACTTTCTATCGGTTCTTTTTTCCTGGGTTCATACGAAACTATCATTAATAATCACAAGGAAAAATATACATCAATTAACTCATATACATATAGCGTTAGTAAATAAAACGTGGTACCCTACTGAAAATTCCTATATAGGTTCCTATATAGGAACCTACATAGGATTCTATATGAGATCCTACATAGGATTGATAGGATCCTATATGTTTCACCTATAGAAAATGACATAGGATTCTATACAGGTTCCTATATAGGTAGGTTCCAGCATATGGCCCTATGTAGGTTCCTACGTCTTCCCCCATGTGAAATCCCACGAGTTTCCCCACTTAAAATCCTATGACTTTGCCTTCACAAAATCCTACGTTACTACCTATGAACTATACACACGCTAAGACCTATGAACTTCATCTACGTGAAATCCTACAATCTAACCTATGAACTGCACCTACGGGAACTATCACATGGGAATCAGCCTCCTGTCTCCGAGAGTCGAAAATGGTCCATGTGTTAAAAACCGCCGTACGGCGGCGTTAGTGGTAACTTTGTTCTTGTTGTTTTGACGGTTATATGGCTTTCGTAGCTGTTACAAAGTCTCAAAAATATAGCGATAAAACGGTTTCTTTATGCATATATTCTGAAAATGACCCGGTGGAATTTTCTACTAGTATTTTTATGTTTAATGTTTATAGCATTAATCATGCCAATCTGTATTGCTCGGGGGTGCACATTATGTTACTCGTTTTCTCTGCATTGCAAGCAAAGGCCAACGCAAGAGTTGTAGCATTTTCGGATCCCGATCGATTGGTGACCTTGGCCTTGACTTTGACCATTTTGTTCAAAAATGCATGCCAGTCGAGTCATCCTGCTGTACGTTGTTTGACCTTGCCGTAACCTTCCCAGGTCAAATTTTCGATTGGTCAAGGTCATATCTGGACTTAAAATTTTCCGCCCTCTCAGTTCCCGGGGTCAAAAATAGGGGTTCACATATGACAAAATTAATTTGACCTTAAAGTGTCCGTGAAGGTCATGGTCAAGATAAAAATAATTATCACCATTGAATTCCTCGTTGAAAGTTACTCCAAGAATGACCTCGACTAATTTGAATAATATTTTATCTTGACACTTATTTAGGTGTTTTCAGACAGTATTTGAATATCTGGGACTAATACAAAATAACGAAAAAATAAAGAACAAAACTACAAAATTAACGAAAAAAAATGCCGAAAATATAAATTAACAAAATTATCATGACAGTGTAACCTGAAAATCAGAAAGAAAATAGAAAATGTTGGAGTCTACTTTGATAGATAAGTAGATTATACCAATTTATATTTGCGAATTGATTTTAGTACTTTTAATGCAATCAATTAATTAATTAATTACGAAAGGGATTAATTTAATGGTTTTCGCGGAATTTTATAATAGTGTTGAAATATTTTTCTAATTGATTTATGGTGATTTGAATTTGAAATTGTTATTCTTTTTGAATTGGAGCGAGTTCTCCATTGATTTTAATGGTTTGACGGAAGTTTTAAAGCTTTTTTTTCGTCTTATAAAAATCATGGAATTTTTAGGACTTTTGGACCCTGAGCTTGTGGATATAAGTGTTATTAGACATCTTAACACTGGAGAGACCTATATATACCTGGGCGTGCCTCAAAGCCGCATTGAGGACGTAACATCAGTTACAAGCATCTTCATCGGCAGATTTGGTCTTCAAATCTGTCGGCGTTGAGCAACCCTTCAAAAAGTGTCACATTGTAATGTATTCAAATGTATTGCACTTTGAATGCAAGTTTGTCGAAAAGCAGATTTCCAGAGAACATCTCGTGATTGCGATTCAATACTTAGCAATCGCTTATTTTCTGCTTCGCATTTAATCGCATTCTACAGCATTGAAACATATTAGAACTCTCGCATTAACGCGCATTGAACACGAAATTAAAAAGTATTGTGCCTCCGTCCCAATCTGAGGTTGTCGCAAAGCAGATTTCCAGAGAACATCTCATGAATGCGATTCAATACTTAGCGTCGCTTATTTTCTGCTTCGCATTTAATCGCATTCTTAATCTGACGTTTTTTTGCAGGGGAGGTATCTGCGACTAGCATGCTTGTCGTTCCAGTTCTACTCACTCGTTGGGGTGGTTTACTGGACGAAGAACGAGGTTACGGCCCTTGATATCACCACACGTAAGATCATGCATATGCATAAAAGCTTGCATATCAATTCGTCTGTTTCGCGATTATGCATCTCACACCGTCAAGGCGTACGAAGCAGAAGTTGAAAAATTCCACTAACAACTACTCGATAAGAAAATGCACGAAGTTTTCACAGGAATGTAGAAAAACAGTACTTATCGAAGGAGCAAACTTTTGCTTTCCTCAGATCATCAGCGCTTAATTCAGGTACAGAAGGTTTCATTTTCGCATGCCAGGTCGGTGTCATTTCCACCTTAGTATTCCGCGACCGCATTTTATGTCAAGAAGTTCCCAGCAATAGGTTCAGAGCGTTTCATGCATACGCAGAGTACCTACTCAGTAAAAAAAGTTGAATAGATATAACGTGAAAACGAATTCAGGTTAGGTTTGTGTATTCGTTTTGATTCCATTATCGAATTGGACCTTTCAATTCAATTCTGCAATGCATTAGGCTCTATTCGACCGAGATTATTTCATGAAATGAAGGGAAATTATAAGTTTTTCAGGATAGCAACGAGTATAATTATGAAAAATAAAGTTGCCCAAATACATTCGTACGGTTTGGGCGAGCTATATTAAATATTTAACTGGACGGAGTGATATTAACCAAACTTTGACTTCAATTCGGCAATACACATGATTTGGCAGACTCAATTCTGCAAGGTGCAGATCGATGGACGCGGTGGGTAATTGATAACTTCATTGCCGACAGTTGGTAACCCACCGCGTTCATCGCCCTGCACCTTGCAGAATTGAGTCTGTCAAATTATGTGTATTGCCGAATTGGAGTCAAATTTTGGTTAATATCACACCGTTCAGTTAAATAATTAATATCGCTGGCCCAAACCGCACGAATGTATTTGGGCAACTTTATTTTTTATAAAATACTCATTTTTACCCTGAAAAACTTACAATTCCCTTCATTTCATCAAATAAACTCGGATTAATTTCTTATTGTTTAATTATTTATTATCAAAATATATATTCTTATAATTTAAAAATATTAACATTATTAACTAATCGAATTGGGGACGTTGTATTATTAGTAATAAATTTTATAATAATAAATTTAGGCTCATGAAATTTATTTTTTCGAATACACCAAACCTAACCTGAATTCCTTTTGGGGTTATATCTAGTCAATATTTTTACTGGGTAGAACACATACTATCTGGGTGTCCCACCCATGCGGGAACAACGTATATCTACAGACATAATGCGGCCCTAAGAGTTATTTTTGAGGAGCCCAAAAATCAGAGACCCTATTTGCACTGTAAAATTCTAAAAAACATTCTTTTTTGACAAAGTCGTATCTGCGGGCTGTCAAGGGGTTTCTTTCTAACTGTAAGGGTTGGAGCCCCTGAAATCAGTGTTGGTATTCTTGAGGAGCTCAAAACTTAGAGACTTTATTTACACTGTAAAATTCGAAAAAACATTGTTTTTTGACAAAGTCATATCTACTTGGTGTCAAGGGGTTGCTTTTCAGCTGTAAGGGTTGGAGCCCAAAAATCGGTGTTCGTATTTTTCAGGAGCTCAAAAATCAGTCAAAAAATAATAATTTCTAGAATTTTACACTGTAAATAAAGTCTCCGATTTCTGGGCTCCTCAAAAATACCAACACCGATTTTGAGGCTCCAACCTTTACAGTTAGAAATCAACCCCTTGACACCTCGTAGATATGACTTTGTCAAAAAAGAATGTTTTTCAGAATTTTACAGTGTAAATAGGGCCTCTGATTTTTGGGCTCCTCAAAAATACCAACACCGATTTCTGGGCTCCAACCCTTACAGTTATAAACCAAACCCCTTGACACCTTGCAGATATGACTTTGTTAAAAAATAATAATTTTTAGAATTTAGCACTGTAAATAGAGTCTCCGATTTCTGGGCTCTTCAAAAATACCAACACTGATTTTTGGACTCCAGCCCTTACAGTTGAAAAGCAATCCCATGGCACCACGGAGATATGACTTTGTCAAAAAATAATGTTTTTTAGAATTTTACAGTGCAAATGGGGTCTCTGATTTTTGGGCTCCTTAAAAATACCAACACCGATTTCTGGGCTCCAACCCTTACAGTTAGAAATCAACCCCTTGACACCTCGCAGATATGAATTTATCAAAAAAGAATGTTTTTTAGAATTTTACAATACGAATAGGGTCTCTGAATTTTGGGCTTCTCAAAAATACCAACACCGATTTTCAGGCTCCAACCTTTACAGTTGAAAAGCAACCCCTTGACACAACGCAGATATGACTTTGTCAAAAAATATTGTTTTTTAGAATTCAACAGTGTAAATAGAGTCGCTGATTTTAGGTTTCTCAAAAATACCAACACCGATTTTTGGGCTCCAACCCTTACAGTTAGAAAGCAACCCCTTGACACCACGAATATATATGACTTTTTCAAGAAATAATGTTTTTCAGAATTTTACAGTGTAAATAGGGTCTCTGATTTTTGGGCTTCTCAAAAATACCAACACCGATTTCTGGGCTCCAACCCTTACGGTTAGAAAGCAACCCCTTGACACCACGCAGATATGACCTCGTCATAAAATAATGTTTTTTAGAATTTTAGAGTGTAAATAGAGTCTCTGATTTTTGAGCTCCTCAAAAATACAAACCTTTACACTGTAAAATTCTACAAAACATTATTGTTTGACAAAGTCATATCTGCGTGTTGTCAAGGGGTTGCTTCCTATCTGTAGGGGTTGGAGCCCAGAAATCGTTGTTGGTATTTTTGAGAAGCCTAAAATCATAGACCCTATTTACACTGTGAAATTCTAAAAAACATTATTTTTTGACAAAGTCATATCTTCGTAGTGTCAAGGGGTTGCTTTTCAACTGTAAGGGTTGTAGCTCAAAAATCGGTGTTTTGGTATTTTTAAGGAGCCCAAAAATCAGAGAGTCTATTTACACTGTAAAATTCTGAAAAACATTTTTTTTTTGACAAAGTCACATCCACTTGGTGCCAAGGGGTTGCTTTTCAAATGTAAGGGTTGGATTTCAAAAATCGGTGTTGGTATTTTTCAGGAGCCCAAAAATCAGAGACCCTATTTACACTGTAAAATTCTGAAAAACATTAGGACGCGTTCGGTGGCTTTGTCATAGGCCCTTCAGTTCTATTCGAAAGGAATAGAAACCGAAACCGAATGGTGGAGGCGCCGGGCAACGATCCCGGTACGATCCCGGTATATATATATATATATATATATATATACACATGGATATTGATTTATACATATAGAGTTTAAACATGAGTACTAATTTCTTCTCGTCCTTCCTAGGTTCTGAGACGCAGAAGATGTTAAAATTACTACGCCGTGAGTGGCATCTCGTAGCAGCACACGAGATATGTGAACCGGGTACTGTCACGGTCATGAAAGGAAACTCAGGAGGACTTTTCCTTGTACTCTCGCCTCAAAAAATTATCAAATTTGCCAACTTTATCACTGCTGAGGAAACAGAAATCATTCTGACGAGCTGGCGAGGTAGTTCGCAACATCTGGATACAATGTAATTTGAAACCCCAGCTCCAAGGTCTTTTAAGCATGTAACTGCCCGTTCTAACCAGAGTAGGAACATGCCGAGCACAAGCCGGACGAGTCTGATAGAGAGGAAGTACAATGTGTCACAGCCCGTTACAATGGAGATGTTTATGGAGCTAATTCCAAGGACAATGAGTCAACTTGAAGATCAAATTACCGACAGAGTCACACATAACTTGCTACAAGTCATTCCAAAACAAATAGTCGGGCAAGACAGAGTACAAAAGATTCTTCATCTGTCGAGTATACAGTCGGGCCCTGCTGAAAGGGTAGAGGAACGAAAGACGAAAATTGAAGACGAAGTTAACATTTCAGAGACGAGTCAAAAGGGTGAGACAGTGTCGGAAAAACCGATCCATGAGAAAGCTGACAAACGAGAGGAACCGGATGTGAATATTGAAACAAAGAGCAAAACCGAGATAAAACCGGTTGTAAAGTCAACGGAGACTGTTTCGATTGATATCATACAGAGGCCTTTTGTAAATAGCCTAGTCACTAACGCTGATGGTATTGATAGCACCAAAGAACTAATGATAAACTCTATACCGAATCGGGGAGAGATGTCGAAGGAAGATTCCAAGGAGGCAGTCACCGCCTCGCCACCGTCTAGTCCTGCAGCATCGCTAGAGGAGGGAGAGATAAGAGACAAGAAGCGATACATGTATGAGGAAGACTGGTACGCTCCAGATGGTAAGAGGAGAGTTGAAATAGACCCCACCAAAGATGTAAGTACAAAATCTCATTCTAATAGAAGTATCAAAGAACAAAATCAAACTGTGAATATTGAAGAGTTAGATAAATATATTGAGTCGAGAATTTCAAAACTGATAAACGAGAAAAGACAACAAGAAACACTTGAGAGTGGTTTGTCGGACAAAATTAAAATTGAGATATCCAATAAAGAGTCTGGTATAATCGGAAATCATAAATTGAATACAAATACCAAATTCGAGATTTTTGAGGATTTTCTATGGTCTGAAATTAAAACTAAAAAATTAGACTATGTATTTGATCATGAAAAATGGAAATTTGTAGAGAAAGAGAAACTAAGTGACGATCGACACAAAATCAGAGACATTCTCATTAACAGGATCGATACTTCATATTATAATAGAATTGACTTTGTCAGACCCCTATGATATATTTATAAAATTAAAGGAGTATAAAAGAATGGAGTCGAGAACAAACTCGATTTCTGCAAAGAAGGAGATCGATAACTTAAAATACAAAACCGAGAAAGAGACTCGGTGATAAAAAGAAACGGGATATATTTTTACAAGCCGTGGTGGAAGTATTTCCGGGAGTAAATATAGCTGATTGTCTAGCGAGACAAGAAGGCAAGGAATTGAATTACATGAATCTCAAAGATTATGTGTTACAGGTTGAACAAATTCAATTGGATTATTTACTGAAATTGTCGACAGGGATTTAAAAAGTCAAAATGTAAGTAACCAAATTATCCAGAAACTATAATATGCCTCTGGAATTCTTTCTGCTTTGCTTGTAATTATTGTTGGGTCTTCCGAATGAACCTCCCTCTGAAATCTCACTCAGCCTCTACTCTCTTTCGCTAAATGTTAATTTAAAAGAAAATATTCCTTGCCGTCTGGGATTCGACTGAGCTGGCGTCCAGCAAAAATCTTAATTTTGTTTGTAAAATGTAAAATCATGAGCCTTTGCAGCTCCGACCCAGGCCGCGCCAAGTGAGGGGACGAATTTTGTCAGTTAAGTATAAATTCAACTATTATTTCATCAACCAAAACTTCGACAAAATATCATCCTGTCTCATTTGGCGCCCTACGTGAGGCAAGTTGGGAACTTTTTCGAAAAAGTATAAAATTTTAATTCTTTTGTAGATTTATAGCGCCGTAATGTGCGTATTGCTTATCTCTCTTGAAATAAAAGCTTTGCGTGCATGCATGTGTCATGCTTCTCTCAGCGACTGTACACTCGGAACGTGTTTGTAAACACACGTAGACTCTACGAAGGTTGTTTCTCGCATCTTTTCTTTGTAGTTACTATTTTGAATCTTTGGCTGGCTTGATTGTGCATGAATTGAATATATTATTAAGTAATGTACAAATATTATACGAAACATTGATTATCTAAATTAATTTGCTACAGGAATTTTAATTGGTATTAGTTGA
Organism: Andricus grossulariae; assembly: GCA_011634705.1. NCBI lineage: Eukaryota > Metazoa > Arthropoda > Insecta > Hymenoptera > Cynipidae > Andricus > Andricus grossulariae. The sequence goes on from JAABKJ010075445.1 coordinate 144,115,814, forward strand.
AACTGATTTGACATTTTGAGATTATTTCGGGTTGTCTGTCAATTCCACAATGGCCGGGGACCTAAAACTTTTATTGTAGTCTAAAGTCGAGTAGCAAAGATCTTGCTCCTGTTATTTAACGATAACAAAATAATTTGAATTGCACAAATACACGGTTTAAACGGTTCGTCGAACGAGACGTTAAAATGGTTAATAATTTGAGTTATATAGATGACTCAAACAAATAAAAATATTAGACACGCGAAATAAATGTGTGAATTTCGGAGTAGCTTAGGTCTTGCCCTGGGTATTCCGTAAGATATTCTAAAGGTTATATTGAAAATTGTCGGTTGTTTAGGTCTTGCCCTGACAGTCGACAGTAATGAATGGAATTACAATTTTAAAAGGTTCAAGGTCAAATGAAAGATGTTCAAAATTATATTGATTAAATGTTGGTTGTTTAAGTCTTGCCCTGGCAGTCAACAATAACAAGCGAATATTAAAATTGAAGGTTAAAGGTCAAATGTTTATGTCTTGCCATGACAATTTGAACCAAATAAAATATTATTAAATTTAAATAATTAGATTTTGCTCTGATTATTTAATCAAATGTTTTGAATATTATATGTCGATTGGTCAGATCTTATTCTAATTAATTGATTAAGTACTATTCAAAATGGCTTTAGACCCCGTTCTACCTATTTTGAAAATTAATATAGAGATCTTGCATCAATTCAAGAAATCTTTCTAATTAATTGTAATAAACTAAAACAATTCCATCGACTTGTGTGGGTCATATCCTAACTTTTCGACTGATTGTCGATTGAATAAATAATGAACTAGCCCAGATTTGTCAAATTTCCTAATTTGAGTTGATTTTGGTTCAGTTTTAGGATTGTTTTGAATGGCAATGTTCTTTTCACCTCCAAGGAGAAAGCCTAACAGAGCACAATCTCAAAAGGCTCACGAGAAAGAATTGTCGGCCTCAATCGACCAAACGGTTTCATTAGATCATAATAAAGAAACATTGATTGACAACAACATGAGTGAAACGGACTTAGAAGTCCAGGCTCCGCTTGACATAGAGCGAAACAACGCACCTAATGCCGGCGTGGCCATGAATGGGATTTACCGCGGTCCTACTGGGAGCCGATGTCATTTTTTTAGATGACGGTTGCTCCCAGTGGAACCCTGCGGTGGTTGTTAACCTTTAGTTTTTAATTATATATAGATATATATATAATAAATGAACATTTATAAAAATGTTTAATAAAAGTTTTTTATCAAGTCAAACAATAAATCATTTTTGAGGTAATTAAATAATTGAATATTAACTTATGCATAAATCCTTTTCGGTACATTTTTGAAACCTTTAACTGTTTTAAATATTTAATTAAAACGTAATTTATTCATTATGATCTTGTTTTCAAATTTTCTTCGGGTGAACGCAGCTTTTCATCAACAGCCAATTGCTTCATGAGTTAATGATGTAAATGAATGCAATACACGGTTTGATATCTCTCGCGACGGTCTTGCAGTAAGCACACAATTAGAAAAATCGTGTAATTTGAATTTCTTCTTTTACCGCTGTTTTCCTTAGGCAGCGGTCGAGAGCGTTGAAGGTTTAATTAATCGCTATGTGACAATTTGTAGATAGGATGAACCATTTCTTTTTTCACTCTAAAACGCTTATCTATAAAAAAAATAGTTATCAAGTTTGCATACCTACAATAAAATTGTGATATCAGATTTTACGAGATTTCAATGTGTGCAAATATAAAATAATGTACGAACACTTGTGTATAAAAAATGCAGGTCTGTTCTAATTTTACATGTATTTTTTCCACAAAGAATTATATTCGATTTTTAAAAACATTTGAGAAAAGTAACATGACTGCTTTAGAAAGTCGTTTTATTGTCAAGATTTTAATTTCTTAAGTCATTTAAAGTACTTCAAATGGAAAAATATTTTGGGTCTTATTCTTTACATTTTTTTAATTACAATTGTACAATAAGCTTACAATGATTACACAATAATTGAACAATAATAGCAAACTTGAAAATTATATTGCACAAGTTGTTACATCGTATTTTGATTGCACATTGGGCAATTGTATGAACTACAGTAAAATTTTATAATTACACTATAACTTAAAAATGATAAAATTATACATTTATCAAACAATTAGCTTATTAGAAAATTAAAAAATTGTGCCATAAATTGTCACGCGTTATCACTTTTGTATCGATGTAAAAGAATTCCTTCATGACATTTTCTTCATAAAATTATTAAACTATTATTCGTAGTTTGTTAGATTACATGGGAAACTAAGTAAATTATCCTCTTAACCGAAAATTATTGTTCCACATATGAATGGTACCCATATAATTTATATTGATAAATATGAGGAAGCGCAGCTGTTGACGTGAGATAAGTAGTCAAAAAGTTGTCAAAAGGTAGTTGTAAAAAAGGTATTCTGAGGAAAGTTCCATATATAAAATATTACATAATATTGTTATGTACCATTGCGTACCATTGTAATATTTTATCCATTAGAAATTTAATCTGAATTTGTCTAAGTTTTGACTTTTGTAATTTTATTTTTAGATTATCTTTATATTTGGTTTTTGTACTCATTTCTTTGGATTTTTCTTTAGGTCTATGAAATTTCTTGAAACATGTGCCTTTTACGATGTTTCGGCCGTACGGTTGAATATTTTTGTCTGATTTTTGGCATACCTCATCTACATATGGGTCTCTTTTGCTGCTAAGTCTCAGTTTTTTGAAAAAATGTTTATATTTGAAGTTATAAACAAAATGAAAAGAACAATAGAAAAAAATGCAGTGAATCTCAGTACTAGCTCAGTCTGTATTTTCGAGAACTAGCCAATCGACCTTCCTCAAATTTAGGAGGCAGACTCCCCGGAGCGCGAGTGGAGACTCGGGAGCGTGTCGAATTTTATCTTGAAATATTACAGCTAACTTTACTTTAATTTTGTTACACATTACTATTTAATTAGGTTCTAGACCAAAATTCATCTCTTAAAAATTCGATACCAAGTGACTGATATTGAATTTCGCGGGAAACCAAGATGGCAGCTTGCATATTCCCATCTAATATAGTACCTTGACATGATCAAAGAATACATGGTCTAGCCACGCGCAAATAAATAAAAGTTAACCAATAGGAAGCAATTCTACCACATCCAGCCTTATTGGATATGTGAGCGCGCGAGAATGAAGTATATTTGAAATGACATGAATGCCGTAAGTGAAGATTTCAAGTAAAAGATAAAGAAATTGTACAATTTATAAATCAATGAAATTAATTTGAAAAGAATGCAATTTGTGGCATAGATAATATAAAATATTAAACAATGTATAACTTCTTATCCTTGTAATGTAGAAGAAATATGGATAACATAACCTCTCAATGCACCTGCAGAATGTTACCTTTTAACTTAAATGAAATGATGTAACATTGCCTAAAAAGAAAAAAGAAGTTTGTTTTGGGTCTCAATGCACCAATAAATAAATGCAAAATATCGACATCGTAATCTGTATTACGATAATATCAGTTTTTATAATTCGTATATACATGCACGTAAATGCTAAAAAAAACCTCTCATTGTACTCAAAGAAACATATTCACATCTTATATTCGTATGAAAAAATAAATTTACAATGTATCATAATTAAATAAACATACGCGATTTGCAACGTATAATTTAAAATGATTCTAGCTTATAATAGGAAATTCTACAGTCGTAATTTCATGAAGGATATTTCCAATATTTAGGAAGATTTTTTTACTTTTATGCTATTTCAGGTTAAGACTGTATTAATTGTGTGTACATTATAATGTTTGCAGTTGAAACCAATTCACAAAGCAGACTTCACGGTAGGAAGAGAATAATTGAGAAAAATTCATAATCTAAATTTCCATAAATAGGCGATTGTTCCGTGAGCTCGGTAACCTCCCGGAGGAAGAAAAAAGATCAAAATTTAATTAATTTCACTGCTCATCCCCGTGTGTCTTATGCGAATAAGCCTTTGTGGTAAAAATTCATCTTTTTGGTTGAAAATTCAATTATTTAAGTTGGAGATTCTTTATTTTAGTTGAAAATTCATCTTTTTGGATTAAAATGCAACTATTCATGCTGACTATTAATTATTTCAGTCGACTATTGTTCCGTTTGAAACTGTAACCATTTTTCTGGAAATTACTTTTGTTGTTTGGTTCTACATTTTTTATTTACCTAATTACGTAAGTATTCGATTTGAATATTCTATCATTTAGTAGCAAATTCATCTGTTTGGTTTAAAATTATTTTTAACTTACAATTAAACTATTGATTGACCATTAATTGTTTCTAGTTGAAATGCCATGTAGAAATCAAGCTTCTTCGTTGAAAATTTAACTATTACACTTTTGTTAAAGTTTGATCTTTGATTTAATCTAAATAATGTTTTGACTCTCTATTCTTAATTGTGCTCTTCCTTTTCAAGGAAAATATCTCGCAAAGAAATATTTCTAATTTCATTTTGCACTGTATAAAATAGTATGAAAAAACAAACTAAAATAACATTCTTTTTATACGAGTATTGTGCTTTCTTCCCTGTCAATAAAACATGCGCTGACTTGAAAAATGCATATTTTACATTATTTACAATCGATAATCAGAGATATAATTCACGGAAAATATGTAAAAAAATAGACATACATACGTGAAATCTTCATGTTTTAACAAAAAAGCCGTTAATAACTTATTTGTTTCCCATTCAAAACTTTCTCTGCATCATTGTAACCGAGTTAAGAAGTGATTCGTCGTACGGTGGAGAGTCATTGTTGTAACGTCAGTCCCACCAAAACTTCTGTTACTGGGCAGGGGGGGGGGGGCTAGAAAAGGAACCCGAGAGTCGCAATTGGTTGATGTTTTATTCTGAGAAGTCTTCAGCAGCGTTGTATCAGATAGGAGTTCAAATGTTCCCATCTGCCAATTTCTGGCCTACCTCTATGCAGGGGACCAATTATTATTATAAAATTCAGTGAAAATCATTAAATTAATCCCTTTCTTATTTAATTAATTCATTCATTCATTCCATTCAAACTACTAGAATCAGTTGACAATTTCCTCGAATATTTCAAAACAATTTCAAAGCACTATAAATGAGTATTTTGAAATAAGAAAAAATAAAAAATAGTAATAGGTTTTAGTGAAAAATATCAAGCTCCCCCGCTCATTTCATAATCATATGAGACGCGTAAAAGTCTTAAATTTTTATTAGGAGAAGAAATTCAGCGTTATTTGAAGTTTTTAGCTTTAATATTGTTATTTGATCACAAGATTAATATAAATAATATATTATAATTGATGTAGAAATTTATTTCTAAATTCAATACTTATAAATTTGTGATTCTCTTTCTACAATAATTTCAATAAATGTATCCTGTGCAGGAAATATAGTTAGTGCCATTCACTTATTCAGTGCACATGCTAATGGCAACTCCGCAATCCGCTCATATCTATTTGCATCTTAAACATCTAAATGTTTAGGATTTTAATACCCGCATTTTTGGTAAAGATAATTCCTTAAAATAAAACGTGTGTGATAGTTTTTGTAAATTTGAGATTGATATAAGCTGAGTGTGAAGTTTTATAAGCTAAAGATTGCAACTTATAATTTTTTCACTTTCAGTTATACCAAGATTTTATGAATATAAATTAAAAGAAAAAATTTAGTTTTTAATGTGTGAAATATATAAATAAATTTTCAACATTCAGATGTGGTGTGATGTAAATATGTGAAAAATAATGTCGAACAAAATCAATCAAAATGCCTGAAAATAAATATTTTATAAATAAAAGTAGACTATGTGTGTGAGGATTTGCCTAAAAGTTGTCAATTTAGCTATTTTTAGTAAATAATTGAAACTATCTAAATTAAAAATGTTTAATTTCAATTAATAATTTTCTATCGGAATTATTGTTCCTGAATCAGATAATACCCATTCATAATCACTGCTGAATGGGTCTCAGGAAAAAACATACGTTTGCCCATTAAAAAACTCATGTTCTCATTCAAAAGTCAACCTAACCAATCTTGAATCCCAGTGACAGATACGCTATTCAGAATCCATCAAGACCCATGCAAACGCAAATGAATGGATTTTTGTTTCCTGGGTCGTTTCACCACTTTTATTATATCCTTAACATTATACAAAATGTCAAATATAAATATTCATGTCATCTGCAGGCAGTTACCCTGCTATATTAAAATTATATAATTTTACTAAATTATATTAATTTACTAATTTCATTCAATATTTTATTTAATAACTTAATTTATTAAATTATACTATACTATAATAAGAACACATGCGCTAATTTTATCGTTTCGCACGAAGTTTCGTGTATATAATTATAAAGAATACATATATTATTTATGCTTGATATGAATAAGTAATAACTCCTTTGCATTACCTTCAATGAATTATTTAAAATACATTTTTAAGGCCATGTAACGAGTATACCAGCTGATCAACTCAGTCCTGAGATCAAAATTTGTTCACCCACATTCAAAAATAAAAGTTAAAATAACGTGGAAATATTTTCGGAAAATATTAATAAATATTAAAGGACCGTTTGTGTCAAGGCGGGGGGTACATCGCTAGTTTACGGTTGTCAACGCAGGGGAAGGGGGGGGGGTAAAAAATTGAAAAATTGTCAACGTAATTTATGCACGACCCCTAAGCACCGCATGAAAGTAGTTGCTATATATGTTATTCCCCCACTCCGCTGTCACTTGCCGCATCTAGGTGTATAATATCTTTGCTATGACTAACATATAACACTACATGGTGGCAACGAGTGTGAATAAAAGGAACTCTGAAAATAACTCGTAGAAACTGAAATAAAATGAAAATGAAATCTCAAAGTAAGAAGACGTCTCTGTTCGGGAAGCATAGATTGGTAAGGTTAAAAGTGTTATATGTAAAATTAAGAAAAAGTGCAAAGATTCAAGTAGTAAATGTTTATTAGAGCACAAAAGTAAGAAGGCAAGTTACAGTAGAGGGTAAATATAAAAACTTACACGACCGTTCTGTCTTGAAAGGGCAAGAGAAGAAGTAAGGGTTGTCACTGGCGTCTCTATATTCGGAGGACAATAGGAAGATCCTATTGCAGAGTTAGTTTGGCTAGTAGTGAAGGGATGTACGATCACAAAACGATGCTTATTCTGTTCACCAAACGAGCTACACACGAAGCATATTAGAGGTCGAATCCACTCGTAAGTTCTTTACACGACCGTAAAACACTGCGGACTTGAATGGGAAAGACGTGTACGACGACCGTGCCTAGCCACAGCCGAAGGGACTTTGTTCATTTTGTAGTTTTCTTGATTGTTGATTGTCGAAGATAATTACGACTCGCGGTTTAAGAACGATGTTAAAGTTTTACTGCTTGGAACAAAGACAATCGCCAGGAGTAAGTCTGGGGTTTATATAGGAACAGGGGCGTCCCTGGACAATCGGCCGCCTGTGTGCAAATATTTACATACCGCCCGTTCACCCTTTTTCCACCCTCGCAATTTTAATTTGTAATTATAACACATTTTTTATAATTATATATAATTTATTTACATAATTTAATCTTTTATCTCTATATATTACACAATACATGAAAGTTTGTTTTTAAAGAATTTCATTGCACAAGATAGTCAATTTGATTCGAACACGAGATATAAACTAATAATACGTTAAGTTTATTACTGCAATTCGCAGATCGCTGTAACGATACGTTTGCAATTTCAAATAAAATGTACTCGCCTTGCATTCATCTCAGCAAATGCTTCTATCAGTTGTCGTATTTGGAAACAATTTGCGATTTCATGCTTGATAAAAATGATAGCTAAGTTTGACAGACGATCTTCGGTCATTGTTGTTCGTACATCATTTTTGATCATCTTCAGTGTTTCTAACGATTTTTCCCAGCTGCATCTGAAACAAGCAATTTAAGCAGTATTTGGTACGCTACCAATTTATTTGGAAACGCTTGCTATAAGTTCTTTTTCAACAAAAATGATGCGGACTGAGCATAGGTTTTAAAGAAATTAATTCATCGTATCGTTAGAGTTCTTTTAAATCCGATTTGTTTTCGCTTTTGTTTGTTAGTTTTAGTGGGTAAGAGCTACCACAGGGTTCGCATCCAGCCCCTTTACCTGCCGTCGGCGGACCTGTTGTTTCGGCCGAGTCGAGCTCTGGCCGAACAGTCTTGTTCAAAAAGACGCAAGGCTTGCACTGCGAACCCTCTGTAGTACCAATCGTCGCGATACATTAGGAAGAAAAATAGAGACAGTAGGAAAAGGAAAAGAAAGGAAATACAGTGCAGGACTACATATTATATAGCCCCGTCTGCATTTATGCCAACAACTAAAAATTATTTTACTGATTCTTTCGTTTTTTGGTTTAAATGTAAATTATTTCATATTATGGAAACGGGAATTAAAATTCCGATAATGTCGGTCTCTGTTGTACCTCAAAATACACACATATTAATCAAATTCAGAAAAATGAAATTTTTTACAATTATTTCACAACGTTAGCATGTTCGCTATCATTCCCCAAATCTTCAAGGAAAAATCTTTATTATTGTAGGAAAAAAGCCGGGGGAATCTAACACTACTAAAATTGATAATTTTCTAAGTATCACATGCCCTTAAATTTTTTGAAATCTTTTGAAGTTACAAATGTATTCACTAGATTCGTTAAGAGTGTGTCAAGATTTTCATATCTTCTCTGGGTCTATTTTTAGTGTTAATTTTACCATTTTACTAGACCTAAATAAAAGGCTACTTCATAGCGAAATCTGCATTCTGGATTATCGAGCAAGGCTAGTTGAGCCCAGTGCTGCCTCTAAACTTCATAGAACTTGGTTTGTCCTAAGTTTAAGCTAACGTTAGTTCGGGCTTCCCGCCCCTTTATAAATTGGTTACTGATCAGGTCTCCTAAACTTTTACCCAACAGGGTACCTGTTCGGTGAATTTATTTGGTGGCTACTTACTTGACTCGATATGGAAGACAAACGCAAACTTGTCAAGTTTGCTAACTGGAACGCCCCTAGTGTGGTTGGCAAGAGGGAGGAAGTGGAGTCGTTGTTATTTCTGAATGACCTTGATGTACTCTGCATATCCAGAAGGAGAGTGCTAAGAAAGAGGTTCTTGGCTAACCAGACTGATGAGGAAATGGATGCTTATAGGAAGGTTGTCAGCAAGGTAAAGGCTCAGTTGAGGATAATAAAGCGCCAATCCTTCGGAACCTCTTGCGAATACTTGGACCCGGCAACTGGTTTGTCGAGGATTTGGCGCTCTGACAAAGCGCTAGCTTCTAGAGCAGGAGAACCGCACACTGGTGTGGTTACAGATCCGGACTCAGTCTCTATCAGAGGCCTCCAGGAGGGGCTGATTCGGCCGGACATCCCTCCACAGATAAGGGACCCTATTCCGAACCCGAACAAGCTTGACCCCATGAATCAGCCTTTTTATTGGGAAGAGTTCCAGGTGTCGTTATCACATTGCAAGGAACAGTTTGCCCATGGCATGGACGGCCTGTCGTATGAGGTCATACCGGGCTTCTCGGGCCCATTGTTGAGATTCGTGCATGGCCTGTTTAACGCAATGTTCCATGTCTCTTCTTCCACGGAGGCTTGGAGAGACACCCGTGTTCACTTCATTCCTAAACCGGGTGGGAAGAGCTTCCGGCCAATATCTCTCACTTCAACTTTCTGCAAGTTGTTTGAGAGATTGACTCAGAGGAGACTGGAATACTTAGCCGAGCACAACAACTGGATCCCTGAATTCCAGTTTGGCTTTAGAAGGGGCAGGTCTTCTATGGACTGTGCGGCCTTGGTGGCTTCGGATATCATGACGGGATTCGGCAGACGCAAAAACACGCTGGCGCTGGCATTGGATTTGAAAGGCGCGTTCAATGCTGTTCTGCCTGGGCCTCTGATTGATCAGTTGAGAGATTTAGGGGTTCCGGTAAGATTGCTCAACCTAGTTTCTTTCTTGGTTAGTAGACGGAATCTCTTCTTCTCCTCGGATGGAAGCAATCCAAGGTATTGCGGGGTTGGTGTTCCTCAGGGGGCAGTTCTCTCTCCACTTCTCTTTAACTTGGCTCTTCGTAGGCTCGGAGAGCATCTGCCGGGCGGAGTGAGAGTTGCCATGTATGCAGACGACCTGCTTCTCTACGTCACCGGGGGAACTATTCAAAAGGCTTCCGATCTCTTAAGGGGCCTTATCAGCATTATAAAATGGATGGGCAGTTTCCGGCCGCACGGTTGAATATTTTTGTCTGATTTTTTAATTTTTTGTAGTCGGTAGTTATCCTCATCCCAGTTTTATAGTTTTTAATTAGAATCTAAAACGAGGAACCATCTCATAATATAAATAAAATACAAGGTAAGTTATGTTTTTTTTTAGACGTAACATTCTTATCATAATGAGAAGGTATTGATTTTATGGAAAAAATGATTTCGTGGATTCCATCAAATGTGGACGTTTTGTGGCCACCTGAGTCAGAAAAAATAGTTTTTACGTCGGTGTCTGTCTGTCGTCGTTGTAATCGTTGACGTCGTTGTCTGTATACCGGATAACTTTTGAAAGTCTAATCGGATTGGATTGTGCTTTGGCACACCGTTTCAGAGACCAAAGAGAGAGATCGACTTCATTAACCGGCCATTTTGGATAGAAATTCAAAAAATGAGATTATTTTCAAAATTTTTCATTCCATTTTTTTCAAAATTTAGGAATTCTATGGACGGCTATCCGTAGTATTTAAACATTAAAAGAATTTATCCTTACAACTTTTTTTGATAAAAATAAAATTGTTGGAGTTATGGCATTGCCCCCCCCCCGAAAAAAACGCAAATTAACATTTCAAGCCAAATAAAGCACGAAATTAAAAAAAGTCGAGAGAAGAAAAACGTTTTGATATTTCTACAAGATTATAACGTCAACTTTTTGAGTTTTCTTAAAAGATCGAAATTTCACATTTTGGTCGCACAAAAAATAATGAATCATTACATTCTCACCATAATGAGAAGGTATTGATTTTATGTGAAAAAAAATTTTGTGGATTCCATCAAATATCAACGTTTTGTGGCAACCGGAGTCAGAAAAAGTAGTTTTTACGTCAGTGTTTGTCTGTCTGGCGTCGCTAACGTCGTTGACGTCGTCGCCTGTATACCGGATAACTTTTGAAGGTCTAATCGGATTCGATTGTGCTTTGGAACACCGCTTCCGCGACCTAAAAGAGAGATCGAGTTCATTCATGAGCTATTTTGGATAGAAATTATAAAAATAAGATAATTTTCAAAATTTTTCATACCATTTTTTTCAAAATTCAGAAATTCTATGGACAGCTATCCGTATTACTCAAAAATTAAAAGAATTTATCCCCACAACTTTTTTTGATGAAAATAAAATTGTCAGAGTTGTAGCGTTTCCAATACCCCCCCCCCCCCAATTAAAATTTCAAGCCAAATAAAGCACCATATGAAAAAAAGTCGAGAGGAGAAAAATGTTGTGATCTTTTTATAAGATTATCACGTCAACTTTTTGAGATTGCTTAAAAAATCGAAAATTCATATTTTGTTCGCACATAAAATAATGAACTGTTATATTCTCATTATAATGAGAAGGTATTGATTTTATGTGAAGAATGACTTCCGCAGATTACATCAAATGTCAACGTTTTCAGGCCACCTGAGTCAGAAAAAATAGTATTTACGTCGGTGTCTGTCTGTCGTTGTCGTCGTTTGTCGTCGTCGCCTGTATAGCGGATAGCTTTTGAAAGTCTAATCTGATTGTATTGTTCTTTGGCACGCCGTTTCAGAGACAAAAAGAAAGATTTGATTCGTTAACCAACTATTTTGAATAGAAATTCAAAAAATTAGAGCACTTTCAAAATTATTAGAACATTTTTTTGAAAATTCAGAAATTCCATTGACGGCTATCTGTGGTACTCAAAAATTAAAACCATTTATCCTTAAGACTTTTTTTGATGAAAATAAAATTGTCAGAGTGAGAGCATTTTCAATATCCCCCCCCATAAAAAAAAAGAAAATTAACATTTTAAGGAGGTACGGTCGCGCATACTATCTGCAAAAAGTTAATCCTAAGTCTATGTCGGAAAATAATACTGTTTGAGTTCATTGTTGTTCCCACAAGCAGCTAGGGAAAAGGGTACGTCCATCCTTGTAGAGCCCCGCATGCAAGGATAAGGCTGTATACTTTAAGAGGTCGCCCGGTATCCCAAAGTCACCGTTTGAGACACCTTACCCAGGTGCCATTCAGCTTTTAGCACGGTTGTCACTCCTCCGCTTAGGGGTTATTCCTTCGGGACCATCCCTGGACAATTGGCCGCGACTGCCTATTAATTATTGTAACCATATTCAGCAGAAACCCTTGGTACAGGGACCCTCTATCCGTAACGCGAGGACACGTTCAGTGGCTTTGTCATAGGCCGTTGGGTTCGATTCCTAAGGAATCAAAACCGAGCCGAATGGTTCCGATACCGGGAATCGAACCCGAGCCTCCTGGATGAGATCGACACACACACACACACACACACACACACACACACACACCCACCGGTTTTGATTCCTTTGAAATTAAACCGAAGGGCCTGTGACAAAGCCACCAGATGCGTCGTCGGGTTGTGAATAGAGGGTCTCTGGAGAAGGGTTTCTGCTGAGTATGGCTACAATGATTAATAAGCAGTCTGGGAAAATTGCCCAGGGTGGTCCAGAAGGAATAAAACGTTAACTTCCACAGAAATGTAGAAGATCAGTAATTGTCGAAGGAGCAATGACCGCATTATACGTCAAGAAGTTCCCAGCGATAGGTGCAGAGCGTGTCATGCACATGCTGAGTACCTAGAACGCATACTATCTGGGTGTCCCTCTCACGTGGGAACGACGTATCTCCACAGACATAATGCGGCCCTAAGAGTGCCTTACTACCAACTTTGTCACTCTTATGATGTAAGCCGCGACCCTGCCCTGCCGAACGCTCCGAGGGAGATAAAGTCAATTGTCCAAAAAAAGAAGTGCCAAATTTTCGGAAACTATGAGTTTCAGACAGCAGTCTCCGTTGCACACACGAGGCCTGACATTATTCTCGAAGACTTCGAGAAACGAACTATATTCGTGATCGAATTCTGGGCTTCCTCCGAACACAACATCACTGCCAAGAAGAAAGAAAAGGAGAAAAGGAATCAAGACCTTAAAAGGGAGCTGCAACGACTGTACTCAAAGTATTCGGTACAAGTAACTGTTCTTGTCACTGGTTCGTAACCTTAAAGCCATACCCGCGTGCCAAAAATATGCCAAGGCACTTGCATGGATGCAGAAAGCTGTCATCCTTGAGTCGCTTCATATGCTCAAAACACACGAGAGTTTCGCTGGCCTGTCGTGATTTCGTCGTGTCCTGTGACCACCCATCTCACGGCAGTTGCTCCCAGTGGGACCCTGCGGTGGTTGTTTAACCTTATTTTTTTTAATTATACAGGGTGTCTAAAAAGTCCCGGGACGGTAGGATATTTCCTCAAGTAAAATATTTTTCAAAAAAGTGAAGGTCATTCCTGAAGTATATTTCAGCCGGGAATTCAATGATGACCTTCATTTTGACCTTCATGGCTTTTTGAAGGTAACTTTCTTTTTTCAATAGAAACCCCTTTTTTACATCTGCAATCGATGGAGCGGAAAATTCTACGTTCAGATACGTACCCAAGTCATAGGTCAATTGTAACATTCAAGGTCAATTAGAGGTTATTTGAAATGAACAAAGTTTTCCGAGAGGTCAGTGTAATTCCTGAAGTATTTTTTAACGGGGAATTCAATGGTGGCCTTCATTTTGACCTTGAAGTTGACCTTCATGGCTTTTTGAAGGTCAAATTTGTTTATTTTTTTTTCAAATGGAACCCCCCTTTTTCACATCTGCAATCGATAGAGCGAAAAATACTACGTTCAAGTACGTACCCAAGTCATAGGTCAATTGTTTTTTTTTATGAAACTTTAGGGGAGTGTTTTTGACTCCCAAATGAAAGTTTTCATTGCTATTAGAACTTCGAGCAAATAACTTTTTTTTATGGTGATCCGAAAAAAGTTACACAGCCACACACACGGACATTTTTAAAAAACTTTATTTTCGAGCTCCTGGGGTCGAATTAAATCAAAATACATATGTCAAAAAAGTACATTTGAAAATTTATATCACTAGAAACCTCCCTCTATGAGTAAGCAAAAGCAAAAAGAATCTGAATCAGTGGCGGTATTTATAGCGACTCTGAAAGACATGGATGAAAAGTGTAAGTTTACCGATATGGACGAACAAGTGATGGATCAATTAGTGGTTTACGTCATCACGGTTCGAAAATGAACATTCTAAAGATCGAGAACCCTACTTTGGTTAAAGTCACCAAAACAGCTTTGGCTTCGAAGAGAGCTTTCCAAGGAGCATGTAGTCTACGTGAAGATACACGAAAAGATGCTGATTCGAAGGAAGTACATAAATTATCCAAATATGGAAAGTTCCAGCACAGGAGTAGAACCAGCAATCAATACCGTGATGGAAATTCACCAACCCGGCAAGGACCTTCAAGAGAAAGATCGTCATCACGTACTCGTGACCGAGTAATTTGTTATTGTTGCGGTAAGCCAAATCATGTCAAACCTGAGTATAGATTAAAAAATAATTCTTGTTTAGCCTGCGGTCTCGAGGGGATTCATCAAAGTTAGAAAACGGGATTCTAGTTTTCAGCCGCACGGTTGAATGTTTTTTCCGATTTTTTTCATACGTCATTTGAATATTATTCTGTTTTTTCGTACACATCCGGTTTTTCGAAAAAATGTTTATATTTTATAAGTAAAAAGAAAAGAGCAATATAATAAAATTGCAGTAACGCTCAGTGTTAGATGAGTGTGTATTTCCTCAGCATGACCATCGACCCTCATCAATCTCACGAGGCAGATACCCCGGAGCTCGTCGAATTACCCATAACGAATGACCCTTCCATTGTTATGAGATACAGGCCGGTCACAAAAAGTGAAATTATGAAAGCATGGCTTGATTCAATTTCAAGTAGCGGAATCAATTTTTTCGTATAATTTCAACAGATTGAAAAAAGATTCATGAAAATCGGTTAATATTTGCATTAATAATAGAAATGTTAAAGTGCACACGAAAGTATATCCAGATACACCGTAGCGTATCGAAAAAGGCGAAAAGAACAATCCTTTCATTGTTACGAGAGTCCGAATATTATTGTTAATAATATTCTCTTAATATAATGCTAGAAAGTTGCATTTTTTTCACGATCTTTTCACTGACCGTCTAATTTTGAATGAGATGGAGGTAAATAAGTAATTGACGGTACAAACCAAGTCATGGTTTAAACCAATAATAATTATTGTTAATAATTCATTTTTGAATAATGCCAGGAAGTTCCGGTTTTTTTCTGAAATTTTCAACTGTTTGTCTACTTTTCATTTCAGGCGATGTATTAGTCAATTCAATTGAGCAATGATAATTATTGAAACAAATTGTCATTGTATATATATATATACAGTAGTCTCCAACATTTCAACGTCCTTGAAACGTAGGGATTCCTTAATTTCAATGCTGGAGGGGGCCCCACCCTTACAGCGAGTGGAAAGTTTATTTTTATCGACGACGCTCATTGGCTGCTCCGTTCTTGTATCGATGCGCCGCCGGTCGATACTTTTTTAAACGAAAAGCGCGGGTGATTTGAAATCAATAATAAATACTACCAATAATAACACAAATAAATACACCCGACATTCCTAGATCTGCTGGCCCACACAGTTTCTCAGCGCGTAGGGCGAGAGAGATTATGATTTAAATCTTTATCAATCACAATATTGCTGTCAATGCTAGGGGTGTGCATTTTTGCAGGACAACCTTTGTTAACACACCTCCAATGCACGGTACCACTGTTGGTAACATAACCTTTGCGAAACTTTCAGTAATCAAAAACCAACAATTTTGCACCCTTTTCACTTAAAATAGTGCGTGCTTCCAGCGTGAAAGAAAAGAAGATTTTTTATGTTACTCGGTGAAGCGTTTACTTTGAAATGCAGTCAGCAATGTAACCACTTGTCACCCTTAAGTAGTTATGGGTATAAAAATTTTGATTAATTTTCAGGTTTGCATTACTTTAATTGTGCATTTTCGAGATCCATTGATTTTACAGAGTCCTTGGTTTAAACTCAAAGCATTACTTCTGAATATTCTACTGTTTTCTGCCCATTTCTCATTAGGATCCAGTGATCTGTTATACATAGTTATTTAATACACCAGTTCTCAAGCACATTTCAAAAGATGAAGTTGAGATTACTTAATTTTCGGACAGGTATAGACTTGCGCAACTCACCTGTAGGATTAGAGAACCTTTTTCGATCTAGGGATTAGAGGAAGGGCAATTGTCGCAATTAACGATTGCTCGTTTCGGTTAGGCGCAGTTGTGCTTATGCGTTACAAAAATCCAAAAACAAGTTGCAAAAATGTCGTAGAAAAACAAAATGAAGCGTTTGACGTTTGCACTTCAATATGAGGAATTTTCTCTTACATTTACGTAAGTGGCAATTTTAGAGTTTTATTTACAGTTCATTATGATATTATAAAACCAAAATGGCAAAAATACAAAAAAAAATATATTTTTTGGGACAGAACTCCAACAGAAATGGTTAACACGGCCCTGATTGTTTACGGTTTGGAGAGTTCCAATTTACCGTGAAGGCCATTGAGGATACCCCCGAAACGGCTGATGAAGCGGGACTGCAGTGTGTAACTGTGATAGTACTATGAGATAAACAAGTTCAAGCTTAACATAGCGTTCACATTTTTAAATTCATGAATTAAACATTTGAGAAATTCTGAACCAATTCCATATAAACCATTTCGAATGAAGCAAAAATTTGAAAATTAAATAGTTTTTAAAGAAAAAATTGCAAACATTTATAATTTTAAACCTTAACTTTTAGTCAACCAGAATTAAACATATATTATTCAACGAACGAGAAGCGCTAAACGATAGGGCGGAGTGAAAATGCTCAAATTAATCGAATCGTTTAAGCTGAGGGTAAAAATTTGTGGTTTGGTATGAAAAAAGTAAAAATAAAATTTTTAATTTGTTTACATTTTCTGTTCTTTTCTTTTTTATTTCAAGATTAAAATTTGTTACAATTCAACAAAAAATTCTAGCTGTTCAAAAATGATCGCGAATTTTTTTTATGTAAAGTTTTTGCTAGTGAACAATAATAAAAAATTAGAAATTCAAAACAAAAATTTTGCCTGATTTAGAATTTTTGAAAAAATGTTCAAAAAACATGTTCTTTTAGATTGAGTCATGTGCACACATTTTGGAAAAAGAAGAATATATGTAAAACCTGAAATTTCTTTAGCTTGAACCAAGGAAACGTGTTATCATTTTGCTTATTCAGATAAAAATGTTTTCATGATTTAGGAATTTTGGGATTTTTTTCTCGCAATTTTTGAACATTTTAAACACCACACAAATTATTTTCCACAAAGTAAAAATAATGACCTGCTTCTTTTGTTTAAGGGTGTTGGTTCAATCCGACTTGGAATTTTTTGTTGTACAGGTACGTCACTGACTCAATATATAATTTTTCTCAAGCATTTGAGAACGAAAGAAAGAAAAATTGTCAAATATTTGGGTCGTTGCAGCTCTCTTCTAAGGTCTTGATACCTTTCCTCCTTTTCTTTCTCCTTGGCAGTGATGTTGTATTCGAAATATATATATATATATATGAAATGTGATATAAGAACAGTAACGCATTGTTTTTAGGTTAACAAAAGTTGTATTAAATTGAACTTTTCTTACAAATATGTGTATTTATTGTAATTTATGTACTTTCTGGAGTCCCTTAAAAGTTCCATATTTCCCCTAAAATATTCTTTAGGATCACTGTAAAGTCTTATAAATGATATTTAACGTTAGTTTTATGAGCATTTCTAATTTCTTCTTGTTATGAAAAAATCTTTCTCCTTGTAGTTGACAACAAATAAAGACCTCGATATCTTTTGCATAATCTTTATAATTGATTTCTGCTGCGGCAACTTTATTAAATGGCAACCGATCATATTTTTTCTGTCTCTTAAGATTAGCAGAATAATTCTGTGCATTCTAGTGAATTTCCTCTTTAACTTGCCATTTATCAGAATTCTCATATATTGTCACTGATAAATGCGAAATTAAGATTGATTACAGTGACCACAAGTTTTATCGCTTACAATATCCTTCCTTGCGGTAACTCCATAACTTCCGTTTACGTCATTTAAAAAAGTTAATATTTTTCTTCATCATCTTAAAATTTAGCACAAAAATTTTGTTATCCTTTTTTATTATTTTAGAGACTTCATGCTTTTTCTATGCGGTTGAGATTATGCTATCGCGCTCACTATCGTGGTTTTTATCGCATAAATGCAGTTTGACAGTACGTTTTGTTGCCTCGAATAGTTTAAGCTCGCATAAATTTTGCCCGCTCGTTTTGTAGTAATTTTCGAATCTGAAATTAATTATTAGATGATATCTACAGTTTTTATTGCAGACAATTCATAAATGCAAGAGTAGTTAAAAATCTTCCAATGTTTTCAAAACGTACCTGAGGGATCGTCCATAAACTACATCACGTGTTTTTCTTTTGTTTAATTAAAAATTGTAATATGTTTCCGTAAAGTCAAAAAAGGTTACAATGACATTAACAACAGAAAAACGCGTAACTTAGTATCGGGGCCGTCCATAAACTACGTTACCAATTTGAGAGTTGGGAGGTGGTCGCGCCAAAAACTACAGTTGGTAACAGGTTGGAGGAGAGAGGGGTTCAGTGAAAGTAACGTTACAAACTTATACAGTCGGACTCGGATATAACGCCGGTTTTCGGGCTGACGTTGGATCTAACCGAACCGGATATAGCTCCACTCCGAACGTAAACAGGGCGTGTGAACCGTTTCCGGTGGATTTTACTACGCGGTAAAAATAGTTTGAAATTTGTTTTTCTAATACGGAGACAAGGGTAAACTAAATATTTAATGGAAAGGAGGAAGAAAGTTTGCTGTTACACATTAAAGTAAATGTGTTTCCTGCTTACGTACTTAAAACGTTTGCGGGCCGTTGAGCATCTCGTTTAAGAGGAGACCTTTCTCTTGAATAATCGGTCCAGATACTCTGTCGCTCGTTTGTTAAACGATTCAAAGACAGCAGGATCCAAAAACACATGACTATTTTCACCAAAACACCGCACGTCAATATTTCAAGTGGGAAATTTGCTCTTTTGCCTATATAGTACATCATGATGATGCAGTTTCAAAACCAGACATACGAAGAAGTTATTTAACAGAAAAACACTTACTTTTATAAGAATTAAATTAACTGTCCACGAAAAAGACAGTTTTCACCATTCTCACATCAATACTTGACAGTTTGACATTATAAAACAGTATTGAGTACGGCCATGACCTTGATATTTACCGGATATGACAGGCAGCGCCCGCGGCGGCCAAAGCCTCTAGTTTCTGTATGGATGCTCAATTCTTTGTGGGTCCATAATAGACCCTACGAACCCCCGGGTCTGTATGGTCCTGGATGGAGTTTCCTACAGAGGAGGATCTGGTTGCTGTATGAATTTGCAATTTGATTTGGGGAATTCTGAATTGGACCATACGAACCCCCGGGTCTGTATGGTATTGTGTGAAGTTCCCTACAGAGAAGGATCTGATTTCTGTATGGATTCGCAATTCTTTGTGGGTCCATAATAGACCCTACGAACCCACGGGTCTGTATGGTCCTGTATGGACTTTTCTACAGAAGAAGATCTGGTTGCTGTATGGATTGGCAATTCGATTTGGGGAACTCGACATTAGACCATACGAACCCCTGTGTCTGTATGGTTCTGTACGGAGTTTTCTACAGAGAAGGATCTAGTTTCTGTATAGATTTTCAATTAGTTCTGGGTCCATAATGGAACGCACGAACCTCTGGGGCTGTATGGTCCTCAATGGACATTTCTACAGAAAAGGATATGGTTTCTTTATGGATTTGCAATTCGATTTGGAGAATTTCGAATTGGACAATACGAACCCCCGGGTCTGTATGGTCTTGTACAGATTTTCCTACAGAGGCGGATCTGGTTGCTGTATGGACTTGCATTTCGATTTGGAAAATTCCGAATTGGACCATACGAACTCCTGGGTCTGTATGATTCTGTATGGAGTACCCTGCAGAGGTGGATCTAGTTTCTGTATGGATTTGCAATTTGTTTTGAGTCCATAATGGACCCTACGAACACCCGGGTCTTTATGGTCGTGTATGGAATTTTCTACAGAAGAGGATCTGGTTGCTGTATGGATTTGCAATTCGATTTGGGGAATTCCGGGTTGGACCATCCGAACCCCTGGTTCTGCATGTTCCTGTATGGAGTTTCCTACTGAGTAGGATCTAGTTTCTGTATGGATTTGCAATTCTTTGTGGGTCCATAATGGACCCTACGAACACCCGGGTCTGTATGGTCTTGTATGTAATTTTCTACAGAAGATGATCAGGCTGCTGAATGGATTTTCAATTCGATTTGGGGAATTGCGAATGGGACCATACGAACCCTCTGGGCCTGTATGATTCTGTCCGAAGTTTCCTACAGAGAAGGATCTAGTATCTGCATAGATTTGCAATTCTTTTTGGGTCCATAATAGACCCTACGAACCCCCGGGTCTGTATGGTCCTGTCTTGACTTTTCTACAGAAGAGGATCTGGTTGCTGTATGGATTTGCAATTCGATTTGGGGAATTCCGAATTGTACCATACAAACCCCTGGGTCTGTATGGTTCTGTATGGAGTTTTCTGCAGAGGTGGATCTAGTTTCTGAATGGATTTGCAATTCTTTGTGGGTCCATAATAGACACTACGAACACCCGGGTCTGTATGGTCCTGTATGCACTTTTCTACATAAGAGGATCTGGTTGCTCAATGGACTTGCAATTCGATTTTCGAAATTCCGAATTAGACCATACAAACCCCTGGGTCTGTATGGTTCTGTACGGAGTTTCCTACAGAGGAGGATCTAGTTTCTGTATGGATTTGAAATTCTTTGAGGGTCCATAATGGACCCTACGAATGCCCGGGTCTGTATGGTCCTGCATGGACTTTTCTGCAGAAGAGGATCTGTTTTCTGTATGGATATGCACTTCGATTTGGGGGATTCTGAAATGGATCATACGAACCCCCGGGTCTGTCTAGTATTAAATGGAGTTTCCTTCAGCGGAGGATCTAGCTTCTGTAAGGACCATCAATTAGTTTTGGTTCCATGATGGACCCTACGATCCTCCGTGTCTGTATGGTCATGTATGGACTTGTTTACAGTGCTGTGGAAAAAGGACAAAGATAGTCTATTCATTAACTTAATTATTCAAAACGTTAACAATAACATGCAGTTTAGTAAGTCTAGCATATTATTTTGTTATATATAAAATTGAAAAAAAGTTTTTCCGCGAAGAAAAGACAAAAATGTCCTAATAAAAATTTGTTGTTTCGTGAAAAAAGTATGAAAATGGTCGATTTATTTATAAAAGTTGTTGGTAACGATAAAATTGTACAATTTACCAATTATTTGCTTTCTTTGTATTCTGAGGATGTCATTCAAGTTAATTGCAAACATAGAAAATTATTTTTCCTTAAATTCACATTTTTGTAAATTTTTTTAAAAAAAGTAGGCCCCCTGAAAGTTTTTTGTTGCTCAAAATTCGCTTGTTTCCCCACGAGCTTCCAGATATGAATGTATGATTTATGTAATGTCTCAGTTAAACGTTTATAACTTTAATTCAAGCATGAAAGTTGATTAGCAATTCACCATATAAGTCGTAGAACATAAGAAAGAATATTTCCTGTAAATTTCATTACAAAATTCCAAGAATTGGCTGAATTATGGCGAGTTGAAGTGAAAAAAATGCTTTTCTAAATATCGGGGTTTTCAGGTTTACTTAAAAAACAGTCGTTCATCGAGAGAAATTTATAGATGGTTATAGAATCCGGTACCTCAATTTTCAATCAAAGAAGATCCAAAAAGCAGAAAAAATGTTATGGAATTTTGAATTTGATTCTCGCTGGGCACCCTGGAAAGGAAAATTACAAGCAGTTATAAAAACATAAAAGTGTGATTGTTTTTAGTTTGGCATACAACACGAGGATCATATTTATTCATACAAATGGATTTTCAAGGGTTAGAAAAGTTCAAGGAAAAGAAATTTGAAATTAGGTCACATAGTTGTTAGTAAATAGTTGTAGTTATTTGCTTTTGCGATGGGTGTGTAGAAACTCACTGCACGTTTTGTAAGATCGTCGAGTTCTCGCTCCTTCAGACTTCCACCAAAGAGTTGTCGAATCTGTGAAAGTTTCATGCAGAGAAAAAATGAGAAATTTGACGACAGATAGGTACCAAAAAAATTTTGTTCACCTTTTTAGTTTATACTTTAAACTATTTTATACCTTTCTGTCGCCTTGTATAATTGAATCTAAATCTTCCTGATATGAGGGCAATTTAATTAAATTAAATTTTGTTAGTTTAAAAAAAGGGATGATAACTGTCCTATTAAAGATTAGTAAAATAATTTCACTGCATAAATCTAGTTTAATATTAAATAAGAAAATAATATTTTTGAATGCTAGAATGTTAGAACTTACCACAAGAAATTCTGTCTTATCGACTCTCTCGTTTCCGTCGGTGTCGAACATATTAAAAGCAATTCGAAAACCACTTTGAGGTTCTGCAACAAGAAGAAATATTTTTAGAATGATATAATACGTAATTAAGTAGATTCGGTTTTTACCTCTTTTAAAAAGTATTTTTAATTATGGTTTAGAGTGATACAGATCATTTTGTTTAAAACACGCGAGGCATTATTGCGATGGGTTTTTAACGCTGAATCTAACGACCAACTTATTTTTCGGATAGTCCTAACGGTTATTGAGATAATCATGAAAAACGAAGAAAAAATATGAAAAATTAGGGTTTTTACGGAAAACGTAATATTTAGAAAAAAATTATTCTTCCTCCTCTACTTCTTCCTCCTCTACTTCTTCCTCTTCAACTTCTTCCTCCTCTACTTATTCCTCCTCTACTTCTCCCTCTTCTCACTTCTCCAGCTAACACTCCCCTCCTCTACTTCCTTCCCTTTCTCATTTCCAATCATTTCCCCTACTTCTCCTCACTTCCCCTCCATAGAAACACGAGAGCTTGCATGAAAAAATGCATGGACGTGAAGGAAGCTAGAGTAGTATGCCAGGACAGAAAAGGTTGGCGACAAATATTTTATAAAAAGAATTTGAGTATAGTGAATGGCACCTGAAACAAAGACCTTGGATACTAATGGGCCCAAGTGTAGAGCGACACATATCAATTTTGTGAGGCTCTCCACGTGGGGTGATCGCTAGAGAGATTGATCAGCAACCTGGGTCGGAGAAGTGTTGCGTAACGAACGTCTCATTTTAATAAATAACATGAGAACTCTAGATCAATCTAAAAAAAATAATACCTTACACCTATATACCCTATACCTATATACCCATCCACATACCACTACTTTCCAACCGAGCAATTCACGCCTATCCCGAAAGGGAAATGGCTTAATGGTACTTGAGTTCTTTAAATTATTTGAATTTAGAAAATTCCTTGAATTTAGAGAATTCCTTGAATTTAGAGAATTCCTTTAATTCAGAGAATTCCTTTAATTCAGAGAATTCCTTGAATTCAGAGAATCCCTTAACTTCAGAGAATTCCTTGAATTCAGAGAATGCCTTGAATTCAGAGAATTCCTTAAATTCAGAGAAATCCTTGAATTGGGGGTCCGGATACAATAAGGGGACGAGCGCTCGAGACCGCGAAAAAGTATTGTCCATACGTTTTGTGATATCCTTGAATTCAGAGAATTCCTTGTATTTAGAGAATTCCTTAAATTCAGAGAATTCCTTGAATTCAGAGAAAGCCTTGAATTCAGAGAAAGCCTTAAATTCTGAGAATCTCTTGAATTAAGTGAGTTCCTTTAATTAAGAGAATTCCTTGAATTCAAAACATTTCCTGAATTCAGGGAATGTCTCCAATTCTTCGAATTATTTGAATTCTTTGAATTAATTGAATCCTTCGAATAACTTGAATTTAGAGAATTACTTGAATTATTCGAATGGTTTGAATTCAGAGCGCTTCTCGAATTCTTCGAATTACTTGAATTTGTCGATTTAGTCGAGTAACTTGAATTCGTCAATTTAGTCGAATTATTTGAATTCACGGAATTCGTTGAATTCTTCGGTTTATTCCAATCACTTGAATTCCACGATTTATTTGAAAATTTGTAAGTCTTGGATTTTTTTAAATTCTTCTAATTACTTTACTTTGGAGAATTTCTTGTGTTTATATAATTACTCGAATTTTTGAAATTTCTTGAATTCTTGGAATTATTCGAATTATTTGAATTCTTCGAATTATTAGAATTTTTTAATTTACTCGAATTCCAAGATTTACTTAAATTCTTCGTTATACTCGAATTACTTAAATTCTTCAAGTTAATCGAATTACTTGAATCCTTTGAATTACTTGAATTCTTCGAATTACTGGAATTCTTCGAATTAATGGAATTCTTCGAATTACTGGAATTCTTTGATGTAATAGAATTAGGGGCCGTCCATATATTACGTAGTCATCATGGGGCGGGGGGTCATGTATATGATTACTAATGATTACATGGGGGAGGGGGTATTGTTTGAGTGATTACGTAATCATATTTTTAAGTTCCTATTTTCATAAATCGTTTCTTTTTTTAATCTTTTTGAAATATTCCGCGCGCATGGCATTTTTTTCCTAAAACGCTGATAGAGTGCGTAAAAGTATGAGCATTAAAAATGCCTTTAGAGGTGCTTTTCTTGGGAATACATCGTTTTGTGCGTTTTCAAAATCTGTTCCACATTGATGTTACGAAAAAATTTCTTCAAGGAACGATTTGTTTCAAGAGCTGTGTAAAGTTGACAAAATCAGGTATCTTAATAAGTTTTAAAGATGATTACGTAATCAAGGGGTAAGAGCGGTAAGGGTAGCAAAGTTGCACAAGTATGCCTGCAGGAAATACTAAATAGAGAGAGGAGAGGTAACACGGAACATTCAAGATGGGAGGAGGGATGGCAAGTTAGAAGGGAATGAAAGGGTATGAAAGGGAATCGTGGGAGCACGTGTTGGAGAGATGTACAGGGGTAGAGGAAGGCGGAAGAGCTTGGTAGATAAACTTAGGTGGATACTGAGCGGTTATGGACACGGGGAAATGTGGATGAAGAGCTTAGAAGAGAAAAGGGAAGAGAAAATGCATGGGAGAGGAGAAAACCAAAATTGAAGTATGTATAAGGAAAATTAGTGGTTAAGTGAAATTGTAAAAGATGTAAAGGGAACAGCGCATTGAATTCAGTACCGATTTATATCGAAATTTATTTATTTATTTTTTTTTTTTTAATTTAAAAATGCGATTTTTGTGAACGTTTTTCGTATTATGTATTTGTTAAAAATAAATAATATTTGATGAAGCACAATTTTTTAAATTGTTTAAATTCAGGAATTTTCTAGTTCAGATATTTTATAATTTGGCAATTTTCTGTCGGAAATTTGCAAATTCGGTGATATTACATACTTTCGGCAATTTAATTATTCGTTAATTAAATTCAAGAGTTTTATATTTCGGTACTTTTATAATTTCGGGAATTTTGTAATTCGCGAATTTTACAGTGTCGGAAATTTTATTTTTCGGGATTTTTCAGTCGCCTCTTCCGAAAAATTTAATTCCCGTCACTGTATTACCGAATTAAAATAACAATATTTGAAAAAATATATTTCTGAATAAAAAATTGTGTTTAACCATGTGCATTGTACTTTTTTTTAAGTGACAAAAGACGTACCCAAAAATAAAATTATTAATTTAAAAAAAATAAATAAAAAGAAACTTCGAGATAAATCAGTGCTGAATTGAATCTTGCACAACTTTTTTTGTTCGAAGCGCAAGTGTTTTAAAATGTATTTATTTTTATAACATTTTTATGCAATAATTGTTATTTTTAATTGGAACAATAATTTAAAAAAAATTAAATATTACAAAATTTTCTATGATGCAACTATTTGATTATTGTATTTTTAATAAATGAATAGTATTTATCAAAAAAACATTTTCATAATTGTTTAAATTCGGGAATTTTCTAGTTTGTACGTTTTATAATTTGACAATATTTTGCCGGGAATTTTATTATTCCGGAATTTTCAAATTCGGTAATATTGTATATAAGCTGTCCAGAATTATATTATTCGGGATTTTTCAAATTCGGAATTTTCAGATTTCGACAACTTTATAATTTCAATTTCGGGAAGTTTACAGTGTTGGGATTTTTGTTATTTGGGAATTTTCAGTCACCCAAAAATATTTCAAAACATTTTAAAAGATTTATAAGGTTGTGAAAAAAGATCTGGAAGATTTTGAGGCAATTTTTGTGTGCAGAATTTTGCAAAAATTTCACGAAAAATTGAGAATCATTTTAAAAGATATTCAAAAGTTCAAAAATAATTTGAAGAATATATATAATATTTGTATTTTGAATTTTCTGCCATATAACGTACGTAAACATGTCGAGTAAGTTATATCAATTATAATAGTAGTGAAATTCTATTTGACTAATTTTTTTTGAAAATGGAAAACCTCATCTGGCTTAGAACTGCCGTATTAACATCTAAAAACAGAAAGAACTACTTTCCTACATCTTGGAATTATAGTTCTATTTTTATACAAATTTTAGAATACATAATGATATAGAAATTGAAAAATACATACGAGAACTTCATTAGACGAATAGTCTAAAAAATCCATAGAAATTGCAGACCACAAAAATAAAAACTACCTACCTATTTTCGCTGGGTGAAATAGTCACCCATCGAGTGACCCCCACTCTTCACCCTAGTGATCTCTGAACGGTTGACCCGGGTGGATCCGCCCACTCACCTAGCGCCGCTGAACGGATCCGAATGCACTTGAGTGCACCCGGATGGTCTCTTGGAACGTACCCTAGGGAAGCGTAACACGACGGCCAGCGAGTGATCACGTGCTGTTTGGAAAATTTGGTTAATGGTTATGACTAATGGCGGGCGAGCAAGCTCGTCTTTTGAAAAACATCTTGAAATCGGCAATTTGTCACGTAGGCCCCTTTCACTCAAATTTTCATGAGAAAACCTGAGTGGAAAGTCACGTAGACAATTTTCGATTTCCAGAGGTTCTCAGTTTAGACCGATGGCCTACAACAAAAAATCATTTATAATTAATCCCATGATTTAAGAATTTTTCGGAGGTACGATTGAAAATGTAAAAATCTGTGGAGTACTGTGCAGTTTTTAAATGATTGTCATCAAATTTTTTGAAAAAATGTTAAAATATTATTATAAAATTCAGTGAAAAATCGTTATCATTAATCCCATGATATTAGCATTTTTCGGATATACTCTCGATAACTTAAAAATCTATGGAGTACTGTGCACTTCTTGATTTATTGTAATCAAATTCTTTGAAAAGTGTTAAAATATTATTATAAAATTCATTGCAATATCATCATAACTAATCCCATGATTCAAGAAATTGTCGGAGGTACGCCTGAAAATCTGAAAATCTGTGAAGTACTGTGCAATTTTTGAATGATTGTCATTAAGTTCTTTGAGAAAGTGTAAAATATTATTATAAAATTTAGTGAAAAATCATTATAATTAATCCCATGATTTAAGAATTTTTCGGATGTGCTCTCGATACTGAAAAAATCTGTGGAGTACTGTGCAATTCTTGATTTATTGTGGTCAAATTTTTTGAATAAGTGTCAAAGTATTATAATAAGATTCAGCGAGAAATTATAGTAATTAATCCCATGATTTCAGGAGTTTTCGGATAAGCTCTCGATAATGTAAAAATCTGTGGAGTACCGTGCGATTCTTAATTTATTGTAATGAAATGCTTTGGAAAAGTGTCAAAACATTATAATAAAATTCAGTGATAAATCATTATAATAAAATTCAGTGATAAATCATTATAACTAATCCCATGATTTAAGAATTTTTCGGAGGTACTCTCAAAAATGTAAAAACCTGTGGATTAATGTGCAATTTTTGATCTATTGCAATCAAATTCTTTAAAAAAGTGGTAAAATATTATTATAATATTCAGTAAAAAATCATTATAATTAATCCCATGATTTAGGAATTTTTCGGATATACTCTCGATAATGTAAAAATCTCTGGAGTTCTGTGGAATTCTTGATTCTTTCTAATCAAACTCTTTGAAAAAGTGTTAAAATATTATTATGAAATTCAGCGAAAAATCAATATAATTAATTCCATCATATAAGAAATTTTCGGATATGCACTCGATAATGTAAAAATCTGTGAAGTACTCTGCAATTCTTGATTCATTCTAATCATAATATTTGAAAAAGTGTTAAAATATTATTTTAAAATTCAGTGAAAAATCATTGTAATTAATCGCATGATTTAAGAATTTTTCAGATAAACTCTGGATAATGTAAAAATTTGTGGAGTACTGTACAATTCTTGATAGACACTAGTTGATATATGGGAAAGAAATCAGTTAAGATGGTTCAGATAACTGGAAAGAATGAAAGATGAACGGTGGACTAAACAGGTGTATGAAGGTAAAGTAAATGGCAGAATGCCCAGAGGTAGACCGCCGAAAGAATGGTTAGAATCTGTGAATGCATGCCCCCCCAACAATAAAATAAGACTGTAATAAAAACCGAGAAAATTTACAGTTTTCCAATTAAAATAAAAAAAGAAAACGCAGAAAAATTTATCCTGAAATGTGATTAGATTTTAATTTCATTTCGAAAAGTACAATATTTTTTCCAAAATGTATTGAAAATTCGAACTTATCGAAAGTACGATTATTTTAAGATCCCAATTTGATCAAATTTTGATGGTATTTAAATAATTTTTTAAAGTGTACTTTTAAATATATATAACTGAAACTAATATCTTGCAACAAAATTAATTTTGTCCACAAAAATTTTATGGTTGCTCATCAGATCATATTTTAATGTACATTTAAAATCTATCGCCAATTATTTGGAATAAAATTCAAATTTATTATAAAACAATTCAAATTTAAAATAAGATGTATGATCAAAACTTTAAATTTAGAACAAATATTCATAAAAAGAAATTATTTCAAAATATTAAAGGCTATATTAAAACCTAGTTACGATATATCAACTGATACATTTGTAATTATTGGGGAAAAAATAAAAAATTTGTTTGATCTTCAATATTTGCTGAGATTTTAGATTTTTCCAATATTCTAGTGAATTCCAATCAAATGTTTGCAAATAATCATTTTTTTAAATGTTCCTTTGAAAATAAATCGAATTTCAATTATAATCATTCCTTTGTGATAACATTTCGATCGAAACTGGGCAATTTCCTTTAAAACCAAATTAATTTTTTGTTCGAACTCGAAGGTTTGATTTGGAAAATATATAAGTAAATAACTTCTGATCAAATAATACGAATGAAATATTTGAAAATTAAATAAAATATTTTGTAAATCGCATTAAAAAATATTAAATGAATATCGATGAATCCTTTGTAAAAACTGAAATCGTGATAATGAGGCATGAAGGGTGAAGTGTTCTTTTTTTCTGTTTCAATTTTCCGGTGGGTCAAGGTCATTTTCAAAAGATTAGTCAAATGATGTCCTACATTACAGGACATCACATAACTCAAGATGTATTGCATGTCATGGATAAAGAGGATTTTCAAAAGCATTTACCATATACCTCC
Source organism: Andricus grossulariae (assembly GCA_011634705.1). Classification (NCBI taxonomy): domain Eukaryota; kingdom Metazoa; phylum Arthropoda; class Insecta; order Hymenoptera; family Cynipidae; genus Andricus; species Andricus grossulariae. Next base: position 144,145,736 of record JAABKJ010075445.1, read on the forward strand.
TTTGTCAACCGGAAATGATACGAAAAACGCAAAAGGTAAATTACCAGATAAATGAAGAAATGTGATGTACAGGCTTCGAAAATTCGCAGACTCGAAAACGAAGACAAATAAGGAAAACGTTCCAGTAATCTCGAACAAAACGGTGACCAATATTGTCGATTCTAACGTCGATGATAATCGTAAGTGGCTCGAGAAAAAAGAGAGCCTTGGGAAGAAGTGCGAATTCACTGAGAAGCTACAGCGATTTACCGTTCGAAAAGATATAAGGAATCGACAACGAATGAAGAGATTTTAACGGAATGGCCGATTCTTAAATCTGCTCTAGCGTCACGATTGGTAAATTGATTGTTATGATAAAATTCTTATTTTTGATTAGGAACTATTCAAAATTTTGTAGTCTCTTTGATATAAAAAGTGACTCAGTAGTATTTTATTGTAATACTGAAATCATTTGTTCTTGTTAGGTGGCTTTAGACTTCAGCAGATTGTATCCTGGTCGAGAGTTGAACGTTGTTAAAATCTGGGCAAAACTTTTTGGAGATTTCTACGCGCTGAAGAAAGATAACATCAAGAATAGCGATGAAAAAAAGTTATGCGAAATTTATGACTCATCTCGGTAAAACAAACGTTGATTTAGATGCTTTACGATTGCTTATCTTGCCCTTTTTGCTGATGTCCAAAAGCAAAGTAAAATCAACAGAAGCAACTTCATTGCCTTCCTCTGCAGAAGTTCAGGGCGGTTTGATCATTCATAGCAAAGCATCGCAGATGGAGGGAGGCGCTCGAAGAAAGAGGGGTGCAGGTAATCTTGACATCAATACGTCATCCACAGGCCAACATGGTGGAGCGTGTAAATCGTGAGCTAGCGCGACTCTTTAGGACCCTCCTACCCCCGGAACACCACTGAGGATGGTACTTTCAAGTAGAAAACGTAGACTCCGAGAGAGAATGAAACGAAAAAGAGAGAAATTATTGGAACGAATTAACACGAAGAAAAAGGGCGTAACTTTTCAGGTAGACGAATGGGTGCTGGCCAAAGCCTGCAACATGTCAAATACCACGACAGGGGCAATGGCAAAATTCCGGGTGCTCTATGGAGGGCCTTACAGGATTGAGAAGCAAATCGCTACGAATGTTTATATTCTGTGTAGCACGGAAGGCGACAAGGAGAGTAGACAGTACCACGCAAGCGATCTTCGAAAATATGTACGCAGTGAAAGCGAGAGTGTGGAGGAAGAAAATGCAGCCTCGAAGGTTCATGGCCTTAGAAGCGTCGGAAAATTTCGGGTGGGTCAGTTTCGACTAAATCTTCCAAGATGCCTGACGCTAGCACAAGTTTCGAATGTATCGACGTTAACCCTTGCGTATCCATACAATACGATATGGATAAAGAAGAAGAAAATTATTTTGAGATGGAAAAACATCAATACAAAATTATAACAGCGCGACCACGTTTCATCAGCACCATAAAAAAGAAGGCTGTCCGACCGGAAAATACAACTCTATCCATGGTGAGCGCAGCCCGTTTTCCACGGGATGTGGGAAGAAAGGGTACGAACACGGAAAGCTCAACCGAGCCAAGAGAAATTATTAACCCCAAAGTGTCCTTTCCGGAAGTGATTGATCTCGGGGAAGACCCAGAAGCCACACCTGGAGAACCTGAAACAAGAGAAGGAAAGTGTCTGAAAAAACAGCCAACGATAAGATAGCGGACGACATTCTACAAGAAGCCCGCATCAACTCCATCATTATATTGGAAATTAGAAAGAATCCACCGGCCGTAAGTTCCCCAGAACCAGCTGCCGAAGTCATATTCACAGAAACCGAACAACGCTGGATGAATATGACCAGAAAGAAAAGCGAACTCAGCAAAACCAGGGGAGTTTATGCGATAAAAAACCCTGACAAGGAGCAATTAGAGACGGAACTAGATGTCATAAGGCGTGAGGACCGACAACGCAGGTTGAACAAGGCCCGACAGGTACCTGAGGTCGATGGTCAACTACATTCAACAGTGACGAGAGCCGATTTTGAAAGGTACCGAGGTTGGTCGTCAACCCAAGATTGGCCACTCACGGAAACCTGGCAACGGAAGGAGAGTAACGAGGCAAGAGATTCAAACAGAAACAACAAGGTAGATTATAAATATCTCCACCTCAGCACCAAAGGAATCATCCGTAAAATTAAAAGGATCGCAATTACGAGAGAACCCTAACTGTGCATAGGCCGTATGAATTTTTGTGTCTTATTTTCTAAGATCTGCTCTAGCCATCACTTCGTAACATCTAACTTTCATATCTCTGTCAATGTCATGTCATATTTTTCTTTGATTGCTCTTTTCTAGTTTGGGGGGCAGTTGTAACCCTCGAGTTACAAGGGGTGCCTCAAAATAGGCAAACTGAATATCTCGTATGTGATTCTGAAAAAAGCAGCATCACCCAGGAGAAATTCTAAGGCGCAGACTCTAGAATCTCTCACTCGAACGCTATTGCGTAAGCGAGGGCGGGCAGAGTCGACCCTGGAAATAAAAAGCGCTTCCGGAGCGAAAAACGGCATTCTAGATCTCGCAGCTGAAAAGCGCGGATCGCAGGGTGGAAGCCTTGCAAGAAGACTTGAGTTGCAGCTAATGACCTAAATACCAAGCATGGTTTTTGGAATTGATATTACAATAATAAAAATGGAAATACTATATATAACTATATTGAAAGAAAAACCTATTCTGTAGCCTTTCCGGATAGCTTTACCCTTTATCCTTATAACACAAAAGCTCGTCCTAGCATTGTAGACCTAGCTCTTTTTAAAAATATTTCAAATCCTGAAATAATTGAGACACTTGACGAACTAGACTCAGACCATGAGCCAGTTTATATGATAATTAATGACGGTCAAACTGAAATACAACCAAACTCATCTCCTCAATTTCTAGACTACAAGACGGCTGATTGGAAGAAATTTAAAGCCCAGATCAATGAAAAACTGATAATTCACCAATCAATCAATAACATTATGTCAATTGATAGTTCCATTCATAAATATACACAAATGATCAATGAAGCAACTAGGGTTTGCATTCCACTTAAAATCCCTAGAAAATTAACAGATCAACTTCCTGAAAACATGAAGCAACAAATCAAACATAAAAATATGAGTCGTGAAATTTCACAAAAATTAAGAAATAAATATTTAAAACCTATAGTCAATGAAGCTTGTAGGCAAATCACGCAAGCAATCAACGATCACCGAAACTCTAAATGGGTTTACTATCAGCAGACCTTAATTCGGTAGACATAAAACTAGCCACCCCCAGGGAAATTGAGAAAGCCATTGATAAAACTAAACCCAGAAAGGCCCCTGGAATAGATGGAATACAGAATATAATTTTAAAATCTCTCCCAACGAAAGCAATAGTCCAAATCACTCATATTGTAAACTCATGCCTGAGACTAACATATTGCCCATAAGCTTGGAAAAAGCTAAGATTTTGCCAATACCTAAAGCCGGGAAAGACAAAAAACTTCCCCAAAGTTACAGACCTATGAGCTTACTGACCACGCTAAGCAAAATTCTTGAAGTTATAATACTTAACGGGTTAATAGTGCATGAGCACATCATGAAACAAATTATTCTTGAGCAATTTGTATTCAGAGCAAAACATTCCACGGTTCAACAGCTTGCTCGTTTAACAGATTTTACTAGCACTAAGTTTAATATAAAACATAGAACATGCGCTATCTTTCTCGACATCGAAAAGACCTTTGATACTGTTTGGCACGATGGCCTTATTGTTGAGCTAACTAGCTATGATGTACTAATATATTTAATTAAAATTATAAATAATTATTCGCGAGAAAGAAGCTTTATAATACAAGTTAATAATGACACCTCATCTGAGAAGTCAGCAATAGCTGAAGTGCCCCAGGGCTCTGTTATGGGACCTGTCCTATTTATATATTATCTAAATGATATTCCAAAGACGGATAATATGCAAATAGCTTTATTCGCAGATGATACAGCCATATGTACTGCGTCTCGGCAGAAAAAAGTAGCTGTTAACAGGTTACAGAATTATGTCAATATTTTAGAACAATACTTTCATAGGTAGAAGATTAAAATCAATACTTGCAAGACTGTCCTTACAGTATTCTCACATAACAATGAAGACAAAGATGTGCCAAAATTTACATTATATAACGACGTTGTGGTTCCTAAAAAAAAAGCAAAATATTTAGGAGTATTATTAGATTCTAAGCTTTCATTTACCAAGCACGTCAAAGCAGTGCGCGGTAAGGCCTTCTCAGTAATAAACCCACTTTACTCGCTACTTAATCAAAAGAGTGAAATGAGCCGATGTAATAAATTAACCTGCTACAATATGATTGTGAAACCAATAATGCTGTGTGCGGCCCTCATTTAGGGAAATACTTATAATAGCAATATTAAGAAATTACGAATTATACAGAATAAGTGGTAATATTATAAACTGTCGGGAATATTTTTTCGGGAATTTTATTATTCGGCAATTTTCTAGTTCGGATATTTTATAATTCGGCAATTTTTTGTCGTGTATTTTATTATTCGGCAATTTTCAATTTCGGTAATATTATAAACTGTCGGGAATATTTTTTCGGGAATTTTATTATTCGGCAATTTTCTAGTTCGGATATTTTATAAGTCGGCAATTTTTTGTCGTGTATTTTATTATTTGGCAATTTTCAACTTCGGTAATATTATAAACTGTCGGGAATAATATTTCGGGAATTTTATTATTCGGCAATTTTTTTATTTAGTAATTTTATTATTCGGGAATTTTATTATTCGGCAATTTATTTATTTGGTAATTTTATTATTCGGGAATTTCATTATTCGGAAATTTTATAATTCGGCAATTTTTGTAGTTCGGATATTTTATAATGCAGCAATTTTCTAGCTCGGATATTTTATAATTCGGCAATTTATTGTCGTGTATTTTATTATTTGGGATTTTTCAACTTCGGTAATATTATAAACTGTAGGGAATATTTTTTCGGGAATTTTATTATTCGGGCATTGTATTATTCGGAAATTTTATAATTCGGCAATTTTTGTAGTTCGGATATTTTATAATTCAGCAATTTTCTAGTTCGGATATTTTATAATTCGGCAATTTATTGTCGTATATTTTATTATTCGGGGATTTTCAACTTCGGTAATATTATAAACTCTCGGGAATATTTTTTCGGGAATTTTATTATTCGGGAATTTTATTATTCGCAAATTTTATAATTCGACAATTTTCTGTCGTGTATTTTATTATTCGGCAATTTTCAATGTCGGTAATATTATAAATTTTCGCGAATTTTTTTTCGGGAATTTTATTATTTGAAATTTTTTTTCATTTGGGAATTTTATTTTTCGGGAATTTCCCAATTCGGAAATTTTATAATTCGGCAATTTTCTAGTTCAGATATTTTATAATTCAGCAATTTTCTAGTTCGGATATTTTGTAATTCGGCAATTTATTGTCGTGTATGTTATTATTCGGGAATTTTGAACTTCGGTAATGTTACAAACTGTCGGGAATATTTTTTCGGGAATTTTATTATTCGTGAATTTTATTATTCGGAAATTTTATAATTCGGCAATTTTTTGTCGTGTATTTTATTATTCGGCAATTTTCAATTTCGTTAATATTATAAAATGTCGCGAATTTTTTTTTCGGGAATTTTATTATTCGGGCATTTTTTTATTTGGGAATTTCATTATTCAGGAATTTCCCAATTCGGAAATTTTATTATTCGGAAATTTTATAATTCGGCAATATTCTAGTTCGGTTATTTTATAATTCGGCAATTTTTTTTGTGTATTTTATTATTGGGCAATTTTCAACTTCGGTTATATTATAAACTGTCGGGAATAATATTTCAGGAATTTTATTATTCGGCAATTTTTTTATTTGGTAATTTTATTATTCGGGAATTTCCCAATTCGAAAATTTTATTATTCGGAAATTTTATAATTCGGCAATTTTTGTAGTTCGGATATTTTATTATTCGGCAATTTATGGTCGTGTATTTTATTATTCGGGAATTTTCAACTTTGGTAATATTATAAACTGTCGGGAATATTTTTTCGGGAATTTTATCAGTCGGAAATTTTATTATTTGAGAATTTTCGAATTCGGGAATTTTCTTTTTCGGGATTTCTCACTACTCCCGATTTTTCAGTCGTCCCCGTTGAATACTATGATTTCGAAAGATGCTGATTATTATTATTATTATTATTATATCATTAAGCCGTTTCCTTTTCGGGGTAGGCGTGAATTGCTCGGTGGTAAAGTAATATATATATATATATATATATTATACGGATAGATGAAATGGAAAAAAAATTTAAAGCGTATAAAATAGAGGTTCTCAATATAACTATTAATGCGCATTTATTTTCAATAAATAGGACCTTTATGACGAAGAAGTATGTACCTTATTTCGCTTTATGTCTAGCACAACCTCCAAAAAATGTAGTACTTTTAATCATTACTTTTTTTTATATACAGGCTAATTCTTTACAACTATATTCAAAATTATGACACAACAATCTTTTTCATTCAAGAATTTACATTTTTTTAATTTTTGCATATGAACGAGCAACCACAAAAATCCCTACTCATTTTTGTTATTTAATTTAATTTAACCTTTTTTAACCGGATTTTAAGGGTAAGCTAATTTTTAATTTTCCATAGCTTCTATTGTCTTTTCATACCAATTTATTATTATTACTATTTTCTGTAATTATATTCTAGATCAATTTTAATCTGATGAGGAAACTGGTACATGTTTCGAGACGTTATACGTTTTAGTTTCGTTTATGATCTTGACACAATAAAATATACTATTTTTGTCTGGAAGCAGTCGTTTTGATTTTTGTCATCACTTTCATAGAATTGAAATAATCCTTGATTATTTCAAAGTTATTTTTTTTTAATAATAGTTAAGTTAAGAAATTAAAAATTAAATTTATAGGGATGACTGAGTGTGCACCCCCCCCCCCGTTTCCACTTTAATATCCCTATACATCTAATTTTTAAGTTTTGAGCTCAACTATTATTTTTAAAAGAATTGGTAACTTCAAGTTCTCAAGTATTATTTCAATACTACTTACTTCTTTATCATAAAGTTCCTATTTATTCAAAAAAATAGCATTAGTAGTTATATTGAGAACGTCTAATTAACAAGTTTAAAATTTTTGTTCGATTTCATCTATCCGTATATATAATTGGTTCCAAAATACTAACAAACTATCTGCGAAATGTTGAATATAATCTGATGAGGGAACCGGTCTGATTCCGAAACGTCATTTTTTTGTACAATACTGAATAAATAGTCTGGAAGAAATCGATGAAATAAGGTTTTCCTTAAAAATTCCAATCTATTATTTCCCGGACGTCAAATTAAGAATATTTACATCCCAAAGTTCTTTTCATGCCAAATCATCATTGTATGTAAATTTGCAAATTTACCACGTTTGAGATTCTAATCAGATTCTTTGTAAATTCATATAGAAATTTACCAAATTTACCAAGGTCGAAATGCTAAAATTTCATAATTAGGCCTTCCGCAAATTTATTTATAAGTTCTAAGTTCATCAAGTCGCCAAACTATAAATGTCGATATTACCACATTTTTCAAAAAATGGCGAGTGTTCACGTTTCATTATAAGTCATAAATTTATCATGTCGCTAGGCAATACATTTCAAAACTACAAAATTCCTAATTCTGAAATTTCAAAAATATTCCCCCTGCAAATTTATTTATAAATGCTAAGTTTATCAAATACACTTGCCAGTTTTGTAATTTTAGAATTGTCAATGAGGAAAATTTTTAAAATACTGGAATTTATAGTTTGGCGATTTAATAAACTTAGAATTTATAAATAAGTTTATAAATAAATTTCCAGAGGGCCCAGTTGAGAAATTTTAGAATGGTAAATTTTGGTACATTTTCTATTTCTAAAATTTTTTACTTGACGAATTGACAAATTTATAATTTACTTTAAAAAAGTGAACTCTCGCCAGTTTTTTACATTCTCATCTCAATGAGAAGGTGTTGGTTTTTTGTGAAAAATGACTTTCGCGGATTCAATCAAATGTCGACGTTTTGAGGCCCCCTGAGTCAGAAAAAATGGTTTTTACTCAAAAATCTACATTTTGTTTTAAATTTCTTGAAATCGTTTCAAGGTTTAAATTATTTTTGAAATTTTTTCAAAACTCCTCAATATCTTTTGAAATGAGTAGCATTTTACTACAAAAAAATTTAATTCTGCAAAATCAAAAAATTGCCCTAAAATCTTCCACATACTTTTCTGAAAATTTTGGAAATCTTTCAAAATATTTTGAAATCTTGTTCAATTTTATCTAGAAAAGTTTTTCATTCTCTTGAAACGTTCCACTCTTAAATAGATTCTAAATTTTTTTTTTGAAATATTTAAAAATCTATTTTTTTTTAATTTTATGAAACCGACATTTTATTTTAAATTGTATGAAATCTTTGCGAAACTTTTTAATATTTCTTAAGCTAACACGATTTTTTTTTTAAATGTTGTAAACGTGCAGAATTGAAAAATTTGGCTTTTAAATTTTGTACATTATTTTTCGAAATTTTGGAGAATCATTTTTAAATATTCTCTTGAAATTAATTTACTAAATGAAACTTTATTTAAATTTCACTAGGAATTTAAAAAAAACTTTTTTATTTTCTTGAATTCTTCAAAATTCTCAAGGCAAAATGTGCGGTGAAATGTTCGGCAAGATTCTCCCCATTATTCTCGTTCATCACAAAAAAATACTTGATAAACTGTCAGTCTTAAAGCCTTAAAACTTAATTCTAGAGCAAAAAAAAAAGTAGAACTTCAAGTATTCAAACCTCCGCTTCTGTTGCAACATGAGGTTATAAAAAAGTTTTTTTTAAACGAAACAGATTTTTTTCTACCAAAAAAGACTAATTTTCAATCAAATAGTCAAAGTTTTAGACTCGTTTTCAGACTAAAAAAAGGCCACTTCTTAAGCAAAAAATGAATAGTTTCAACAGTTGAATTTCCTACCAACTTGTAGAATTTTCAAGGCAAAAAGATTAATTTTCTGCAAACCAGTGGAATTTTTAACCCAAAGATATGAATTTTCAACAAAAGAGTTAAATTTCAACCAAATAGTAGAATTTTCAACATAAATGACGCGAGACTGTTGGTTCTGGCGCTTCGTGCTGAATAATATATTTACCTCGCGCTTCGCGCCCGATAATATATTTAACTCACGATGCGCGCTCGTCCTTTGTAATTCCCATACATTTATGCACATACCTTTATCACGATTAATTTAATATTTGTTTCTTATTCTGCATTAATTTACATTCTGAGCTACCCTGGAAAATGTACCATTTCAATCAATTTATATTATTACGATTCATATTATGCATTAGTATGGAAAGAAACGTATTTTCATTGTCTTGTTTTCATCATTGACAAAAAGTGCACATACTATAAGAAAAAAAAAATAATTTCATTATTAAACATTTTATTGCAACATGTAGTGAAAATTTTTATTAAATAAAATGTTATTGTAGCTTGTTCCAAAAAGGTAATTTTTTGTTCTCAACATATTTTTATAACAAGAGTTTATAACACATTTTTCGATCTTTTTTAGTTGAGCAACTTTTGTCTTTTCATTTTTTTGTCGTCTCTTATATCGCATATCCAAAAATTTAATGTTGTTATCTCTAATCTTGTTTTTTTTTTGCGATTAAAAGAAAATCTACTTGTTCTATCTAAAAATTAGCAAATCAATTTTTTTATATTCTTTTTGAGTGAACAACTTTTGTTTATTCACTTTTTTTCGTACCTCGTGCCGTTTTCCAAAAAAATTTATTTTTTATTTTCAATGTTATTTTTTACGATTAAAACAAAAACTATACGCCAGTTTAGAAAAATCGTAAAAACGAAAACTCGAGAAAACGCGCTTCAAAGGCTTCAAAGTTTACGTTCAGAAAAAACCAAAAAGATGAAGTTTCCACTAATAAGAATACTTTTCTACACTTAGAATACGATTTGGTTAAATCAACAACATTTTTGTTAGTATAATAATTAAATTTTCACTTTAAAAAATTTAAAAAAAAAAGGAATTTTCAACCAAATAGTTAAATAGCCAAACTCGGAATTGATTATGAAAATTCTTTCAATAATAAATATTTCTTGTAAATTTGTAAAGTTTCTCAAAGTCACCATAAAATACTTACCAAAGACATAACCTTACTTTTTATTCATATTAAAATGTTCCTCTCTTGAAATACAGTTGCAATCTGATACACTGTCAGTTACTATCATATATAAAAAAACACAATCCACAATAATCCATGAAAAATTACAATTCGTGATCGAGAAATAATCCATGGAAAAATAATAATTTCATTGTTGCTATTTAAATCACTAACTAATGCAGTAATAGAACAGAAAAATCGTTTCTCAAATTAATCTCACTTCTTCAGATCAGTGCTCCGAATTCGGCTCCTCAACTGCACTGCGCATGCGTTGCACCGGTAGTCTCATTAGCTGTAAATGGCGCGCTCTTTTAAAACTAATAGATGTGTAAATCAATTTTTTATAATAAATAATCATTGTGGAAATAATCACAAATATTTTCCAGATCACAACATAGTTTTTTAGAGCGCAAGGTGAAATAATCATTTGAGTGCACTCTTCACAAATAAATGATTGATTTTAAATTTAAAGGAAGGAATAGCTTTTTGCATCATTGTAAATTTGAAATCATTCATAATGTTTTTTTGTACTCTATGATTATTATATATTGTGAAAAATTGATTCGAATATTCAATCATTTCAAATAAGCGCGCGAACAACATCCAATTAGACTGCTGGTGCGACGCATGCGCAGTGCGGTTGGGAAGCCAAATTGGGAGCACTGCTTCAGATAAAGTCCATATCGGTAATCAAGATTTCTACTTTATCGACAACCAAGAAAGAAAACAGATGAAAAAACAAAACAAAAAAAAAGATAATTATAAGAATTAATTCAATTTCAAACAAAAAGAAAAGGGTCTTCAACTAAAGTGATGAATCATCAGACAAAAAAAAATTAATTTTCAACCATGAACTATCTTTTCTAACGAAAAAGACAAATTTTCAACAAAGTTTGTTAACCAAATAGTTGAATTTTCAACTAAAAAAGATCAATTTTCATCTTCAAATATAATGCATCAATTTGCAGTTAACAAAAGTAATTTTCAACTGAATCAAATTAATGTTTATCAAAATAGTTCAATTTTCGGCAAAATCGATGAATTTTCAACCAAGAAGGTTAAATTTCTATTAAAAAAAAAAATTAACTTATTAGCGGCCTTTTCCACTTAAAAAGTAGATTTTTAATAAAAAAAGGAATAGTAAAAGCTAACCTAACAAAATTATTTTCCAATAAAAAGCCCGAATTTTCAACAAAATAGTTCAATTGTGAACCGAATAAATGCATTTTTTTCAGCCAAAGAGATAAATTTTCAACCATGAAGATTAATTTTCTACCACAAAATTCATTTTTAAGGCCATGTGACGAGTGGGTCACGTGACCGTCTTCCTAACTTACCGACACTTTTTTTATTTGTAAACTTATTTTCACATGAATGGCCACATCGAGTTGAAAATTTGAGATAATAAATAAGAAGCACTAAGAAACGCAGCTCTGGTCCTAAATTTGCATAATTATGAAGAAAGCAAAAAAAATATATATTATTTACAAAAAAACTTTTTTCATAATTATAAAAATGTAGGACCAGAGCCGCGTTTGTTAGTGATTCTTATTTATTATCCCGAATTTTCGACTCGATGTGGCTTATCAAATCCATCATTAGACTAATCTTTTAAATAATATTTTGATCAATTTTTTAAATTACCAACATTAATAAAACTGACGAATCAAACTTGATGGAGAAATTTGAAAAATATTTCTCAATAGAAAAGAGTGGACTTCGAATTTTAGAAAATTTTTAAAAGCCAGGAAAATTGCATTTAAAACAGTAGAGGAAAGCGAAATATATGATTATACAATTAGGCCATTCGAATTTGTATTGTGTAAAATTGATAAAAAAACAAATTATTAATAATCTTTGAAATAATAACTAGCTGGCTCATTTTTAATAAAACTCCCAGGATTACAATAGTAGAGAATCATTTTAGTAACAAAGCAAGCCATTAATGATAAAGATTAAATCAAAATTATAATTTTTATCTAAAGCGAGAGAAAAAAATTCCATTCTTGTATAATTTTTATTATAGTATCTTTTATAAACGAAAGAAAACAATTTTAGATTAAAATGTTTGAAATATTTACTTTTTTCAACCAACAAAGACAAAACCGTTTAATTTTCAAACAAAAAAGATTAAGCATCAACCAAAAACATTTGCATTTTCAACCAAATAATTGAATTTTTCAGAAGATAGTTGATTTTTCAACAACAACAAAAAAAGATTAATTCTCATTCCAAAAGGAATTTTTAACAAAATAATTGAATTTTCAAATAAACAAGTCGAAAGCTTTAGAAAACAGATAACTTTCTATTAAAAAAAGACGAACTTTCACCTAGAGAAGATCAATTTCCAATCAAAAATCGTAATTACATTTCAAGTTTGATAAACTAATTTTTAATTTAAAAAACGAATTTTCAACCAAAGAAGATTCATTTTCAATCCAAAAAGACGATTTTTTAATCAAATAGATAAAATTTCAACAAAAGGGTTTTATTAGTTAAATATCTTTCAAAAAAGATAAATTGTCGACAAAAAATGTAATAGTTAAATTTTCAGTTAAAAAAATTTATTTTCCACAAAAAACGATTTTTCAACAAAACATTAAATTTTCAACCAAAAAGGTGAATTAGTCACAAAGAAGATTAATATTCTATCAAAAAAAAAAAAAAGTTTCAACACAATACAGAAATTTTCAACAAAATAGTTCAATTTTCAACCAAACAGATGAATTTTTAAACAAGAAAGATGAATTTTTAACAAAATACATGAATTTTCAACCCAGAAGATGAATTTTCTACAAAAAAAAAAATTTTTCAACAAAATAGTTTTATTAGTTCAGTTAAATGTCATTCAAAAAAGATAAATTTTTGACAAAGAATAGAATATTTAAACATTCAACCTGATAGTTCAATTTTAAACCAAAAAGGTGAATTAATCACCAAGAAGATTAATATTTTAGCACAAAAGACAAAATTTAAACAAAATACAGGAATTTTCAACAAAATAATTCAATTTTCAACCAAGAAGATTAATTTTTAACAAAATACATGAACTTTCAACCAAATTTTTAATTTTTAAGGGAATTTTCAACCTAATAGTTAAATTTTTTACCAAAGAAATGAATTTCAAACCCAAAAGATGAATTTTCTACCAAAAAGATAAATTTTCAACAAAATAGTTTTATTAGTTAAGCTAAATCTTTCAAAAAAGATCAATTTTCGACAAAAAATGGAATAGTTAAATTTTCAGTTCAACAAATTCATTTTCAACAACAAAAAAACATTTTTCAATAAAATAGTTCAATTTTTAACCTAATAGTTTAATTTTTAACCAAAAAGGTGAACTAGTCACCAAGAAGATTAATATTCTACCACAAAAGACAAAATTTCAATAAAATACAGGAATTTTCAACAAAGTAGATGAGATTTCCACAAAAATGCGGTAAGGAGTGGAGAGAAGAGGAGAGAACTTCCTATTCTATTCTTTTCTACAAGTCTTCTCACTTGCCAACTCAAAAAAGAAGTACGATGAAGGGACGGACACCTGAAGATTATTTCAGTTCCTGTTACTACAGAAATGTAAACAGCTACTAACTCGTTACTTATTTACATAAGTAAGTTTTTTATCACTCTCGGTCTTAAAATAAGATATTAGCAACAGTAGCTAGCTAAAGCCACCAGTTACCTCTCATCACTGCTTACTTCACGGATTTTAGATAAATGTAATCCTCTGTTTCTTGTTGCAGAGCCAAGTTTCGAATCTTTGCCTAATGACGAATTTCACACTGGTGTTTCTCGTACCAGAACTTATTATTCTTCTGACAGATCTCCTTCTCCTGAGAGGTCTAGATCCAGGTCTCCTCATGCCAGGCATTCTCCTCCTGGCAGGTACATGGTTCCACCTACTAGGCTTGCTTTCGCTAACAGACGTGATATGCGCTTGATGACCTTGAATTTATTCGTCTCACGTCAAAAACCGATGCTCACCGCATATTTGAACTTCGAAAAAAGTATAACTATAATACAATATCATTTTTGATCCGAATTCGGGTCAAAATGTAAGTTGTAATTAGAAATAATGATAAAAAGTAAACATAATAGTTTATTTTCATGACTTCTTCGTATTTTAGGCTAAATACTTTAAAACCCGGCGAAAATTATTTTTTTTCAGTCTGAAATTAGAATATTAATCGGGATAGACCCAAAGGGTTTTAGATTTTTCTCCTAAAAGCCCCAAATTATATAAAGAAATTAATAGTCTATAAAAATGACTTTGGTGACTAATTCTATTCTCTCTCTGCTAAAACCACATATATTAACGTATTTTGGGGGTGTTCATTATGAATGTGACCTTGAAAATATTCGCAGGAGAAATTTGTAAGGTCAATTAAAAAGATGGTTATCAAGCTTCCAAAAAGTGGCTCTTCCTTTTTCCAGCATAAAAATTACCATTTCAAATAAAAAGGTTTTTCATAAACAGTTATCATTTATTAAGGAAACCTAAATTTATTCCAAATATTATAATTTCAATTGGATTGAGTCATTGCAGTCCCCCGCTAGTTACATTGCGAGAAGTCATATTATGTCAAGTCGCATAATATGTGGCGAGGCACATTTGCGTCTATCTGAAAGTACCCGCAGTGATTGGTCACAGAAATACTATAAATGCACCACTATGTTTTGCTAATGTTTCATGGACTTCAAATTTGTATTCAAATGACCAACAATGAAACGATATATAATTGATTCAGAATGATTAAATTTGAAAATGAAAGTGAAAACTGAGTACATAACGACGGTATAAGCAGTTTTGAGGTGAAAAAGTCCTGACGCGTACAAAAAATGTTGTCGACGGCTTCATTTCAAAATATAAAAATCTTTCGAGGTCACCTTATCTATTCTTTGATAGCTAATTTCCATCCTGAAAATATTATATAAATATTTTCAGATCTATATGGATTAAGTAATGATGTGAATAACATTTATGTGTTCCTCGGACTGATTTATGAAATACAAACATCTCGCAAAGACCAGCTAGAGGCGTATATAAGACATTAGATTAGAAATGTAAAATATATCATATTCTATAATAAAGCACCAGAATGATAATTAGTTACATTTTCATCTGAATTCTGTATTAATACAGTAATCTGTTTGTGCTCAGTTAGAGAGAATGGGGGGATCCGTTTTACTCTGATCCTATCATTGGCCGTTATCCCTCTTTCTGTTGGTGAATATAATAATATAATAATATATCTATAATTTTATAAATCTTTTTGAGGAGTCCGATGTTAGTCAAAATTTTATTTGATTAATTTTTAGTCCATATTTTTTTCGTTTCTAAAAATTTTGAATTAAATAGTTGAATTTTTAAGCTAAAAAATTTAAATCTTTAACCAAAAATGATGTAGTGTAATTTTTATTGAAGCGAATTAATCTTTAATAATAAAAACGAATTTTCTACAAAACAGTTGAATCTTCTACCAGATTGTTGAATTTTCAAGTCAAACCGACAAGTTCTCTACAAAAGAGTTGAATTTTTACCAAAAAATGTAATAGTTGATATTTAAACCGAAAAAGATAAAAAATTTAAATTAAAAACAGTCGAATACAACCAAAAAGACGAATTTTCCAACAAATATTTGAATCCTTAACTAAAACAGCTTAATTTTCTACCAAAAAATATTAATGGTTAACAAAATATATATAGTTGAAATTTAAATCAAGATGATTAATTGTGTACTAAATACACGAATTTTCAAAC
Source organism: Andricus grossulariae (assembly GCA_011634705.1). NCBI lineage: Eukaryota > Metazoa > Arthropoda > Insecta > Hymenoptera > Cynipidae > Andricus > Andricus grossulariae. Next base: position 144,161,780 of record JAABKJ010075445.1, read on the forward strand.
AAATAGTTGAATTTGATTTTTAACTAAAACAAATAAATTTTCAACAAAAAGTGAAATAGTTACACTTTTTTAGTTAAAGCCTCTAATGAATCTTCAACCAAAAAGATTAGTTTTTAACAAAATATTTCAACTTACAACCAAGTAGTTAAATTTGCAAGTCAAAGAGACAAATTCTCAACAACAAATGTAATAGTTGATATTTAAACCACAACCGATTTTAATGTTAAATATAAAAGTTGAATATAATAAAAAATACAAATTTTCAACAAAATACTTGAAGCCTTAACCAAAATACATTAATTTTTAACCATACATTGCATTTTTAACCAAAAAATTGATTTTCTACCTAAAAATAAGAATTTTCAACAACATACATAATTTTTTAATCAGATAGTTCAATTTTCAACTAAAAAATACAAGTTTTCAACAAATTAATTAAATTTTCAACTAAATATTTTGAACAATGGATGTGATGTTAGTCCAAGTTTTATTTGATTAATTTTTAGTTTGTATGTTTTTCGTTTCAAAAATTTTGAACTAAATAGTTTAATTTTTAAGCTAAGAAAGAAAACTTTTTAAATAAACATGATGTAGTATAATTTTTATTAAAGAAAATTAATTTTCAATAAAAAACGATTTTTCTACGAAAATGTTTAATTTTATGGAAGTGTCTACAAGTACCGAAAAAGTGTGGTCAATTGTACCGAAATTTCAGTACAAATTTTTGGTACCCGTAGCCAAACGGTCTAATTTTATACCAAATTGTGAAATTTTCAAGTCAAAAAGACGATTTTTCTAACAAAAAAATTATTTTACAACCAATCGGTTGAATTTTTAACAAAATAGTTAAATTTTAAGTTAAAAAAAAAATCATTTTTAACAAAAAAAAAAAAAAACAAGTTTTTCAAATGAAGTTATAAATCTCCAACCGAAAAAAAAAGATTTTTTAAGAAAGTAGTTCAACCAAGCAGTTGAATTTTTAATTTAAAAAGGTGAATTTTCAACGAAAAATGTAATAGTTGACATTAAAAAAAAAACAGTTGGATTTATAACCAAGAAAGAAATTTTTTTAATATAATACTTGAATCCTTATCTAAAACAGATTATTTTTGACTAAACAATCTGATTTTTAACCAAAACATTGATTTTCTTTCAATAAAGACGATTTTTCAACAAAATACATCAATTTTTAACCAAATAGTTCAATTTTCTACCAAATTGTTTAATTTTTCAGCCGAAAATACGAATTTTTTACAAAGCAGTTCAATTTTTAACCGGAAAATTGCATTTTTAACCAAAAAAGATTAAATTTCTACAAAAAGATATACATTATCAAACCAAAAAGATGAATGTTCAACAAAATAGTTTAATGTCCCCTTCCCCTTCCCCTTCTCCTTCTCCTTCTCCTTCCCCTTCTCCTTCCCCTTTCCCTTTTCCTTTCCCTTTCCCTTTCCATTTCCCTTTCCCCTTCCCTTTCCCTTCCCCTCCCTCTCCCCCTCGCCCTTTCCATTCCCCTTTCCCTCTCCATTCCCATTCCCCTTTCCCCTCCTCATCCCTTCCCTTCCCCTTTCACTTCCCATTTCCCTTCCCCGTTCCCTTCCTCTTTCCCTTCCTCTCTCCCTTCCTCTTTCCCTTCCTCTTTCCCTTTCCCTTCCCCTTTCCATTTCCCTTCCTCTTTCCCTTTCCCTCCCCTTCCTCAGCCATCACTTCCCTCTTCAAACTCACCCTCATTTCTAATCATTGCACCTACTTCCCTTCACATACACTCGCTTCTCCTACTTCTAATATCTAATTTCCCCTTCTTTCCCTCTTTTTACCACCTTTCACTTTCCTTAGTTCCCGTTCTCTACTCCTTTACTCCACCATATTTCCCCTACTTTCCGTCCCCCAATTTCTCCTCAATTCCCCTACTTCACATACTTTCCATTCATCCTACTTCCCCGCCCCTCATTTCCCCTCACATCACCTACTCCCTTTCTCGCAATTCATCTAACATCCCCTGCTTTCTCTCATTGCCCCTCACTTTCATTAGTTTCCGTCCCCTCACTTCCAATAATCCCCCTCTTCCAATTTCCCCTTATTACCCTACTTCACCTACTTTCCCTTCCCTCATTCCTCCTCACTCACCCTAGTTCTCGTCTCCTCACTTCCCGTAACCGCCTACCTTAATTTCCTCTCATTTCCCTGCTTCACCTACTTCGCCTGTCCTTATTCCCCTCATTTGACCTACTTTCACTACTCCCCCATCCCTCATTTCACCTTATTTCCCCTACCTTGCCGCCCTCGATTCCCCTCACTTCCCCAAATTCCCAACCCCTTATTAGCCCTCTTTTACAATACTTTCTCATCCCTTATTTCTTATCACTTTCAGTACTCACACTGCCCTTATTTCCACTACTCTCCCGCCTCGCATTTCCACTGCCTTCTCTACTTATCCTTCCCTCACTACCCCTACTTTACGCAGAATGTGACATCACACATAGAAAATATGAATCTAAATAAAAATGTTTGAAATGCTTGAAAAAATGAAAATTATTGATTTAATTTTGCAAGTCAAGCATCCTAATAGAGACTTCTTACTCTTTTCCCTATTCGCGTCTTTATCCCTTTTCTAAAGAATTCCTCTTCTTCCCCTGTTTTCAAGAGACTTCCCCTTTTTTTCTTTTTTAGGGTTACGTAGCCCAAGGTAGAAACCCTTGTAGTTTCGGTTAGGAAATTGTCCGCCCATCCATCAGTCGTACTTCGTACCAAGAAGGGGAAGTTAGCGGGTAGGGGAAATTAGGGGAGGGGACTTGATGTGAAATTATGGGAGGGAAGGTAGGGGAAGTGAGGGAACTGAAAGCAAATGAGGGGAGCGGATAGGGGACATTAGAAGAGGGGATGTAGAGGGATCTAGGGGTGGTCATGTATGTGAGATGAGGAAAGGAGGAGTAGGACAAGTGAAGGAAATGAGGGGAGGAAAACTAGGGGAAGTGGGATGCAGGGGAAGTGAATGGAAATTAGGGGAGGAGAAGTTAGGGAAGTCATAAGAGGGGATGTGTAAGTAAGGGGTGATAAAGAGTGGGGTGTAGGGGAAGGGGAGTGTTACCTGATGAAGTAAGAACAGGGGGAAGTGGATGAGGAAGAAGTTGGCAAGGAAGAGGATACGAGGGTTGTAGAGAGGGGAGCGGAGGTATGGACATATATGGAAAGAAGGGGTATGGGAAGGGGTAGGGGTCGGGATCATCGAGTTGAAAATTTGGGATAATAAATAAGAAGGACTAAGAAACGCGGCTCTGGTCCTAAATTTTTATAATTATGGAAAAAGCAAAAAAAAAATTATTTACAAAAAAAAACTTGTTTCATAATTATACAAATTTAGGACCAGAGCCGCGTTTCTTAGTGCTTCCTATTTATTATCCCGAATTTTCAACTCGATGTGGCTATTCGTGTGAAAATAAAAGTTTACAAATAAAAAAAGTGTCGGTAAGGTAGGAAGCCGGTCACGTGACACACTCGTCACATGGCCTTAAGGCCATGTAATACTTATCCGATTCCTACCTTACCGACATTTTTTACAAAAATGACGGATTTTCAACAAAACCGTTGAATTTTAAACCAAAAAAGTAGAAAAAAAATTATTTTTCAACAAAATAGGTGAATTTTGTATTGAAATAATGAATCTCCAACAAAGAGGATGAATTTTAAGCCTAAAAAATTCTGCAAAAAAGAGATGAATTTTCAACTAATAAAACGATGAATCTTCAAGAACCAGAAAAAATTTTTTTAAGAAATTAGTCTAAGAAATTAAAAAAAAAGTTCACCAATATAATTCAACTTTTAAAACAAAAGACGAATTTTCAACAAAATAGTTTTATTTTCAACGGAGGAAATTAATTTTCAACTAAAATGATGAATCTTCAACTAGAAAAATTAATTTTTAACATATTAGTTCTACTTTTAACCAAAAAAGACCAATTTTCTACAACAACAACAAATTTTAACAAAGTAGTTCAAGAAATAAAAAAAAAATTCATCCAAATAGTTCGATTTTCGAAACAAATAAGGAATTTTCAACCAAAAAGACGAATTTTCTACAAATCACTTGAATTTTCAACTCAAAAATAATTATTTTCTACCGAAAACACGAATTTTCAATAAAATAGTTTTATTTTCAATCAAAGAAATTAATTTTCAACTAATAAAATTATGAATCTTCAACAAAAAATAAAAATAAATTTTTAACAAATTTGTGCGAGAAAACAAAAGACGAATTTTCTACAAAACACTTCAATTTTCAACACAAAAATTATTCCTTTCTACAAAAAATATGAATTTTCAACAAAATAGTTTTATTTTCAACCCAAGAAATGAATTTTCAACTAATAAATTATGAGTCTTCAAAAAAAAAATTTTTTTAACAAATTTGCTCGAGAAAAAAAGACGAATTTTCTACAAAAATAATTACTTTCTACAAAAAATATAAATTTTCAACAAAATAGTTTTATTTTCAACCAAAGAAATGAATTTTCAATTAAAATTATGAATCTTCAACCAAAAAGACGAATTTTCTACAACAAAAAAAAAGAATTTTTAACAAAGTAGTTAAAAAATAAAATAAAAATATAAAAAAATGTTCATCCAAATTTTTTCGACTTTCAAAACAAAAGAGGAATTTTCTACAAAACCGTTGAATTTTCAACCAAAAAGACGAATTTTCTACAAAACACTTGAATTTTCAACTCAAAAATAATTATTTTCTACCGAAAACACGAATTTTCAACAAAAGAAATGAACTTTCAATAAAAATGATGAATCATTAACTAAAAAAATTAATTTTTAACATATTAGTTCTATTTTTAACCAAAAAAGACCAATTTTCAAACAAAAAGACGAATTTTCTACAAAACACTTGAATTTTCAACCCAAAAATAATTTTTTTCTACCGAAAACAGAAATTTTCAACGAAATAGTTTTATTTTCAACAAAAAAAAATGAATTTTCAAATAAAAAAATAATATTTAACATATTAGTTCTACTTTTAACCAAAAAATAGCAATTTTCAACCAAAAATAAGAATTTTCTATAAAACTTAATAGTTGATTTTTCTACCAAATTGTTAAATTTCCAAGCCAAAAAGAATAATTTTGTATAAAACAGTAGAATTCTCAACCCAAAAATATGAATTTTTGACAAAAAAAAGTTGATTTTCAGCCAATCAGTTGATTTTTAAACAAAGTAGTTCAATTTTCACTTTAAAAAAATTAATTTGGAAAAAACTAATTTCGAACTAAAATTAGGAATCTTCATCGAAAAAAATGAACTTTTAAGAAAGTAATTCAACTTTCAACCAAAGAGTTTAATTATCAACCTAAAAATATGAATTTTCGATGAAACATGTAATAGTTTTAACAACAACAAAAATCTACCAAAAAAAGAAGAATTTTTCAGAATATACCTCAATTTTCAACCAAAAAGGAAGAATTTTCTACCCAAAAAGATGATTTCTCAACAAAATACGTAAATGATTAACCAAACATTCGAATTTTCAACCAAGAAGATTAATTTTCTACCAGGAAAGATGAATTTTCGACAAAATAAATACACTTTCAATATATAGTTGAAGCTACATACATTTTGAACTAAATAGTTTGAACAATGGACGTGATGTTAGCCCAAATTTTATTTGATTAATTTTTAGTTTATATTTTTTTCCTTTTTAAAATTTTTTAACTAAATAGTTCAATTTTTAAATTGAAAAAGATCAATTTTAACCAAAAATGGAGTAGTCAAATTTTCATTAAAGAGTATTAAATTACAATTTAGAAGAAAATATTTTTTTCTACGAACCAGTTTAGTTTTACACCAAATAGTTGAATTTTCAAGTTTAAAAATAATAATTTTATATAAAGCAATTGAATTTTTAGCCGGAGAATATGTATTTTTAACCAAATTTAGTTGTCAACTAATCAGTTGATTTTTCAACAAAATATTTAAATTTTCACCTAAAGAAATTCATTTTCAAGAACAAAAAACGAGTTTCCAACTAAAATTATGAATCCTTGACCAAAATAATGAACTTTTAAGAAAGGAATTGAATTTTGAACTCGAATTGATGATTTTTCAACGTTACCTGTAATATTTTAACCAAAAAAATTGTTTTTCTACCTAAAAAGACGAATTTTCAACAACATATATCAATTTTCAACCAAATAGTTAAATTTTATACGAAATTGTTGAACTTTCAAGCAAAAATATGAATTTTCTACAAAGCAGTTGAATTTTCATCAAACAAGTTAATTTTCAACGAAACAAAAAAAAAGGAAATGACTGTTTGGCCTGCAATAAATAAATAGAAAATTTGAACATTTATAGACTAATGAATAACGCTTTAAATAAACATTGAAGTTCATTTTTAATACTTTAAACATATTTTTTCAGAAAACTGGAATTTTTAAAAATAAAGTTATTTTTCTATTGCAGACTTTTATTTCGGACTATACATTTTTATATTTACACTATTTTTATCTCTGAAGTGAGTCCAAGACCTGAAAAAAATATTTAAAAAACAAAAATTTATTTTGAGGTATTTGACTGTTTCCGTTTCTTTGCACTGGTTCCAGGATGGTCGCTGGACCGAGAATTTTTCTAAACCAGGAAACAACAGGGAATTTATTGTTGACAGGAAATTTTTCGAATTTTTAGAAGATAAATCTATCCAATCATTTAAAATGTCACAATTTTCATACAATATAATATAATGAAATTTAAAATAAGTTTGAATAAAATTTGTTTTGAATGTTAAGTACAATTATAAATATAATAAAATAAAAGATTAAACGCATTTATAAGAGGATTCTGAATCTTTTAAAAACTAAAAAATATACCGATGTCAATTCTTAAAATTGAAGTGCTTCAATTGAAAACCGTTGGTAGTTAAACAAATGAAAGAGCTCGAATAAATAATCCTACTCGTCCTCTTCCTCCTACTCCTTCTCCTCCTCTTCCTTATCCTCATCATGATCATCGTCACAATGGTCCATCAGCTTCTATTCCATATCCTCTTCCTCCTACTCTTCTTCCTCCTCTTCATCATCATCCATATTCTCGTCTTCTATCTTGTTTGTTGAAAGATGTCTGTGTAGAATGAAAGACCTAAGATAGATAATCCTACTCGTTCTCCTCCTTTTACTCCTTCTCCTCCTCCTTCTCATCATCATCGTCATCACCATCATCATAATCATCATCATCAACATCATCATCATCATAATCATTATTGTAATTGTCCACCATCTCGTCCTCTATCTCATCCTCTTCCTCCTATTCTTCTTCCTCTTCATCATCATCATCCATCTTTTCATCATCTATCTCCTCCTCCGCTTCAGTCATTTCCTTTTTCCTTATCTATCCCCTGCTTTTCTTTAACATCATCCTCCTTCTGTTTTGCCTCATTTCTTCCATATTCTCCTCGTTCTTCTTCATAATTTTAACATTTGACTAAAAAATTCCCTGACTTAGAAAAAACTCACTGCGATTTTCAGGTTTTCCAGTTATATAAAAATTCCCTGAAGATTCCTGCTTTTCCAGGTGAGTAAACATCCTGCTCTTGAAAACATTTTAGACCCTGACAAGAATCATCCGAAAACTGATCTTTTTTGTTGAAAGCAGTCAGTATAGAATGAAAGACGTAAGATATATAATCCTCCTCGACCTCCTCCTCCAACTTCTTCTCCTCCTCTTCCTTAGCGTCATCATTATCATCATCGCCATGGTCTATCATCTTGTCTTCCATATCCTCCTTCCTCCTACTCTTTTTCCTCCTCCTCCTCATCATCATTCATATTTCCGTCTTCTATCTTGTTTGTTGAAAACTGTCTATGTAGAATGAAAGACCTAAGATAAATAATCCTACTCGTCCTCATCCTTATTGTCATCATCATCATCGTCACTATCGTCCATCATCTTGTCTTCCACATCCTTTTCCTCCTACTCTTCTTCCTCCACCTCATCATCCATATTCTGGCCTTCTATCTTGTTTGTTGAAAGCTGTCTGTGTAGAATGAAGAACCTAAGATAAATAATCCTACTCGCCCTCCTTCTTCTACTCCTTCTCCTCCTTCTCATCAACATCATCATCATCAACATTGTCATTGTCCATCACCTAGTCATCTATCTCCTCCTCTTCCTCCTATTCTTCTTCCTCCTCGTCATCATTATCATCATCCATCTTGCCGTCTTCTATCTCCTCCTCTTCATTTATCTCCTTTTTCTTATCTATCTCCTGATCTTCCTTAACATCCTCTTCCTTGTGCTTCGCCTCATGTTGGTCCATATTCTCCTAGTTTATCTTTATAACTTTAAAAATTGATTTTGAAATTCACTGACTTTAAAAAAAAATCACTGTGATTTTCAGGTTTTTCCAGTAACATAAAAATTCCCCGACGATTCCAGCTTTTCCAGGTGAGTAGACATCCTGCTCTTTAACAAATTTTAGACTCTGAAAATAATAGGCTGAAAACTAATCTTGTTTGTTGAAATCTGTCAATGTAGAATGAATGATCTAATATAAATAATCCTCCTCGTTCTCCTCCTCCTACTCCTTCTCCTCCTCTTCCTTATCGTCATCATCATCAAAATCACGATGGTCTTCTTCCTCCTCCTCATCATCATCCATATTCTTGTCTTCTACCTTGTTTGTTGAAAGCTGTCTGTGTAGAATGAAAGACCTAAGATAAATAATCCTACTCGCCCTCCTTATTCTACTCCTTCTTTTCCTTCTCCTCCTTCTCATCAATAATATTTTAGAAATTTGAGAAATCTTTGAAATCTATCGGAAATCTTTGTGAAATCTTTCAAATCAATCCTAATTCTTTGTGAAATCTTTGGAAAATCATTAAAATTTTTGTGAAATTTTAAAAATCTTTGCGAAATATTTGTGAAATTTTTTTAATATTTGGGAAATCGATCAAATCTTTGTCAAATCTGTTATTTGGGAAATATTTGGGAAATAATTAAAATCTTTCTGAAATGTTTGGAAGTCTTTGCAAAATATTTTTGAAATATCTGATAATATTTGTGAAAATATTGAAATCTTCGTGAAATCTTTCTGATAACTTTGGAAATCTTTTCAAAATATTTGTAAAGTTATTGAAATCTTTGTGAAATATTTGGGAAATCATTGAAGTTTTTGCAAAATCTTTTAAAACTATCCGAAATCTTTGTGAAATCTTTAAAAATCTTTGCGAAATATTTAAAATATTTTTTATATGTTGGGTAATATTTGTGAAATTATTGAAGTCTTTGTGAAATCTTATGTGCTAATTATTTGAAATCTTTGTCAAATCTTTTTGGAAATTAATTAAATCTGTGTGCAATCTTTGAAATTTATCGGAAATCTTTGTGAAATCTTTTTAATCAATCCTAATTCTTTGTGGAATCTTTGGAAAATCATTAAAATCTTTGTGAAATCTTTTAAATCTTTCCGAAATCTTTGCGAAATATTTGTGAAATTTTTTTAATCTTTGGGAAATCGTTCAAATCTTTGTGAAATGTTTCTGAAATATTTGGTAATATTTGTGAATCATTTGGGAAATAATTGAAATCTTTCTGAAATCTGTGAAAATCTTTGCAAAATGTTTTTGAAATATCTGATGAGATTTGTGAAATTATTGAAATCTTTGGGAAATCTTTATGCAATGTTTAAAATATCCGAAATCTTCGAGAAATCTTTAAAATCTTAATGAAATCTTTGGGAAATCATTGAAATCTTTGTGAAATCTTTGGGAAATATTTGAAATATTTAAAAAAAAATTGATAATATTTGTGAAATTATTGAAATATTTGGGAAATCATTTGAGTCTTTGTAAATTCTTTTGAATCTATGTGAAATCTTTTCTAAATATTTAAAATCTTTGGGAAGTCATGGAAATCTTTGACAATCTTTGCGAAATATTTAAGATATTTTTGAAATATTTGGTAATATTTGAGAAATTTGTGAAATCTTTAAAAAATCATTGAAGTCTTTGTGAAATCTTATGTGCTAAATATTTGAAATCTTTGCGAAATATTTGAAATCTTTGACAAGTATTTGAGAAATTAATTAAATCTTTGTGCAATCTTTGAAATCCATCGGATATATTTCAAATCAATCCTAATTCTTTGTGAAATCTTTGGGAAATCATGAAAAACTTTGTGAAATCTTTTGAATCTTTCCGAAATCTTCGCAAAATATTTGTGAAATTTTTTTAATATTTGGGAAATCGATCAAATCTTTGTGAAATCTTTCTGAAATCTCTAAAATTCTTTGCTAAATACTTGTGAAA